>CM048851.1:3350017-3950017 GCA_026545225.1 Cornus controversa | reverse complement strand
ACATGAATCATATATTTCACATAACACATAACACATAGCATGTTAAATCAAACAAGCACATAGGATGCATGATATGGCATGTAATGGATCTAAACAACCTAACATCCCAACCCTCAGGCTAACATTAGATAAGTACCACTGACCACACATGGTTCATGTACATTCTCTGCCTGAGCAAGCGTGATTTCACGGCCCAGTTTCCTTTAGTACTCTAGTACACACTAGAATGCCTCAATCCTCATCCTCAAATGAGTTCACAATCATTTCTCACCATTCATTCTAGGTATCCATACCTATTGCTATGACAATTTATACGTCATCTCACCACTCCAATCCATCACGTAATTGAATCATTACTTCTCGTTCTTAGGTTTCCAAACCTAGTACTTCAATTACATTCCATGACTCAACAAGTCATTTCAAGTCCTTAAATGGTTTAACCATTTCCTTTCATTCCTAGGTATTCCAACCTAGTGCTCAACCTTTTTGTATCAGGTATTTCACAATTTCACACGTAGTATGACCACTACCCGTTGTCCCTAGGTTTTCTAACCTAGAGCTCTGATACCATTTGGTCACGCCCCGCAACCCGGACCGCCGGGACTTCCCCGAACTGACCCGAATCCCGAGTGTGAACTCGTGAGATCCTCCTCACGATATAACCATCACCTGATCATACAATCTCAATTTTCTATTATTTTTAAGAAAATTGGGCGTCAACCATTTGAATAAATCAGATCCTGATGTATTATTCATACTTCAAATTCAAATTGGACACTTTAGGACACGTGTCCCCCCAACATTCTTACAACATGCATAATACAATTGAAATAATAACTCAGTCCCTGAATGTCCGTCTCATATACATATATCAAATAAATAAAATATAACTGAAGGAATTGAATCAACATAATCGCTCCAAATATAATGCGCGCGTCTAACTATCCATTATCCTGGACATACATTAGATTCTAAGGAGTCTAATCACTACCTCTGCAACTGGTACTATCGATCCCCCTAACTGACTTCACAATCAGCAATACCTGCAAAACCTGGGAGGGGGTGAGCTCAAAGGCCCAACAAGGTATGTAGAACCATACTATCACTGCTGCAGCAGGTCGATCCTCGTATATTCTCAAAAATATACATGAACTTAAATATACCACAATATTTAAGACCATGCTCCTCCTAGCATGCATGAACCAACAATGTATATGGCTACTCTAGCACATATGAACATACAAAATCTATTACACATGACTTATAAAAATCATTTACAACATGCTCAAAAGCAATACACATCCAACATCAATATGTATAGAAAACATATATGAATAGAAGCATTTACATGAGCAATGTAAATCAAATACCACATCACCTACTCAACAAGTAGCAAATTTCAAATGCAATGTACATGCATTTAAACAGTGTTGCTATTGGATATGCAAGCATGCATTCCTCCGTGTATGAAGTCTTGATGTTTGTCATCTCTTACACAGTTTATTATTTCTGAATTTATTAATGAAGATTGAGAAAGAGTAAAATAAACCGATAAATAATGATAGGGAAGTTTCTGTGCATTATTATTTATAAGTACATATAAATGCGTTTGGAGCTTTAGCGATTTATTTTATCTATTTTTGAATACTTTTGGAGTGAAGTAATGTTATGTTTCCTCTTTAGTCCATGTGTTTTTCATGTGACAATAGTTACTTGCATCTCTTTGATGTAGGGAGCATTAGATGGTGGCCTTGATATTCCTCATAGTGACAAGAGGTTTGCTGGATTTAGCAAGGACAACAAATAACTTGATGCTGAGGTCCACCGCAAGTACGTATATGGAGGCCATGTTGTTGCATACATGAATGTGAGGCCAAAGTCCTTTTGTTGGTGTTGGAGTTAATTATATCATGTTGAATGTAGTATTGACTTGTTAATTTAGAATAAAAACCTCTCCATACCCTTTTACCACATCCCTACTCACAAATTTTTCTTACTTCATTGATTAATATGTAGGCTTTGATGGAAGATGAGCCAGAGAAGTACCAGTCTCACTTTAGTGAGTACATAAAGAAAGGTGTTGAGGCAGATGAGATTGAGGACTTGTACAAAAAGGTTCATGCAGCCATACGTGCTGACCCAGCCCTAAGAAATTTGTGAAGGAGCCCCCGAAAAAGCATAAGAGGTAAATTTTGTCTTACTTTTAATTTCTTGATCAAATTGAAGTCTATATCAAGCAAAATTAATCATCTTTATGTTGGTCTAACATTTTTTCCAATACATGATCCTCATTTTGTTCTGGATTGTAATATCTAATGAAAAATATAGCTCCATAAGCAAAAGCTCCTATCATGATTGCAGGTGACGAGTGTATAACGCAGCTTGAGTAGTAAAGTCTTGTTCTATGAATGCATAGTTTTAAATTTGTAATATTTTCTTGTTGGATAATTTTGGATTTGGATCACCTTTAGAAAAAAAGAAAGGCTGGATTTGGATTTAAATGGGATCAAATCTTTTATCCAAAACTTGACAATACAAAATTTTGCTGAATTTGGCTTTATTCTTAAAGACAAAAGTATTTTGGATTTTTACATCATTTCTATTGGATCAGTTGAAATTGAATGTATTATTTGTAAACCTGGTGTAATTAGATCATACATTATAGCCTGGGTAGTCTTTGTTGGTGAAATTTGGTCGTACAGGATAGTTTTGCTTCTGAGATTTGCCTCAAGTTTGGGTATTTGGACTGAGGAATCTGTTTCTGCACAGCAAGAGAGGGGAAGATATATATATATATATATTGAGAGAGAGTTCCTTTTTTGCTACCATTTATCTGCTACAACATACTTGTTTTGTTTGTATTGTTATTGTACACTTCTTACATAATATATTGGAGGTGGATATTCCAACTCTCATCGAACTCTATGTGTAGAGACCGTGCCCAATTTTGGCCGGTTTTTCAATTTTTGTCATTTATTGCTTTAAATGCATTTTAAATGATATTTAACATGTTTTGGATGCGGGGAACATGTTTAGAAGGTTAGAATATGGTTTTGGGAAGTTTTGGCAACTTTTGGGAAAGTTTGACTTTTTGGTCAACGGGGGCCCGGGATTAGGTTAAGTGGGTCCGGGAATTTCGGGAAAATTTTGAGAAATTTTATTTTTGACTATGGATTAAACGAAATATTTAGAATGTTAAGGAAGTGATTTCGAGTCCAACGGAGTTTTCGGGAATTAATTCCGAGCTCGGGAAGGTACATTAAGTGGCTAGGGGTAAAATGGTCATTTCACGCCCCTAGGGTTGAGATAAATATCAAAAAGGGTCTGAGACATTTCATTTTACAGATCCCCCTCTCTCTCTACGTATCCCACTTCATCTCTCTCCCTTCTCTCTAGAGTTTGAGGGCCTTAAGGTGTGATTTGGAAGATCTTGGAGAAGGAAAGTGTGTAGGGGACATCAAGGGCATCGGTTTGAACCGATCAAAGTCTTCGTTTCGTGAAGTTGAGAAAGCTGGGATTTCTCAAAGTTGGATTCAAAGCTTGGGAATTTGAGGTAGGGGTGCTAGACTCATCTTTACTTTGATTCTATAGGTCACATACTTGTGACATGAAAGATAGATTGGGATTTCTTGAGTTTAGGGTTATGTATATGTGTATATATGTATACTAATGTGATTATGCATGTATAAATGTCTAGCATGTTGGTTAGAACTTATATATGTTGTGTATGTGCAAATGAGACTATGAAAGTTCTTAATGGAAAATGTGATCATTTGGTGAAAACATGAAAAATGTGATTTTTTTATAGACTTGTGCATGAAAGATATGATTTTCCTTGTTAAATGCATAAGCATGGTGATTTTCATGGTATGAGTGTGATGACATTGTGACAATCTTGAGGGAAAGGAAAATGCATTGATTTGACAAAAGAAAATGCATTCATGGTGTGGAATAAGTGCATTGATGTGATTATGTGCACTATGTGAAAAGCGAGTTTTTGGGGCGTGACAACATTGAGAATTAAGGTGAGGGAATGGTCCCTAGGGTGAAAGACCCAAAACTTGGCCAAGAGGAGGTGCTCCCTTCGGATTAGTAACCCGATAAAGCACAAGCAGAGTTTGGGTGCCGAAGAGACCCTTACTATGGATGGAGTGATAAGCTAGTCCCCATTGAAGTGATTTCCGGATTTATGTGGCGTGAGTTATATATATATATACATTGTGGCTTGCTCAATTGGATATATATATATATATATATGTATATGTAAATGCATTGAGATGTGAAGCATCACGCATGATTTGAAAAACGTGTTTGTTTATGGGTTAAAAGCATGTATACTTGTCATGTAGACATGTAGGGATTTCATATGCATCCATGCATGGCCGCCTGAGTTAGAGTGGGGTTGGGTGGATCATTCCTACTGAGCCGCAGTGTTGCTCACCCCATATTTATATAAATATTTTCAGATAAGGCGCCAATGGAAGACGAAGCATGATTAGCTCTATGGATATGTTGAGCTTATTTTTGGACTTTTGCTCTTTTGAGATGTAGATAAATGTCCATGCCGGCTTGTGGCATGTAGACAATGGTTGTGGTGTTGCCTTTACATTTGTACCTTCTTATGTATGTGAAATCCAAATGTAAGTGCCACACTTGTAGGAAAAGCAATTTTTGAGAAATGTATGTATAATGGCTTCCTTCATTTGAGACTTGTAGAATGTATGCGAAAAGGGCCATTTGAATTCTTATGTGTATGGTTCCATGGATTATGTATGGATTTGGAATTTAAATGGATGAATGCATTCTTTTGTCTCTTGTATTTTAATTTCGTGGATATAAATGTTTAGAGTTGTGGATTTATGTTGGAATCATGGTTGTGGGATCTCAATGTATAAGCTAGATTGTATGGTTGGGTTAATGAAGATCACCTTTGGAAAAATGAGGATGGTTTGGTTCACTTGAATTTTATGTGCATTGTGAACCTTGGATGAATTTTCTATGATTATACAAGATTTGAGATTCAAATGTGTAGGTTGATGTGTGAGTATGATATTATATCAATGGTAGATGATTTATATGAGTTATGAATGATCTAAGGTGGTTTGGTTGAGATTTGGGTTCAAATTGATCTTATATAGGTGTTTGGGAGAAACTGGGCAGTACATTTCGATTAATCGAAATGCCCATTTCGATTAATCGAGATGCCCATCTCGATTGATCGAAATGGTTGCGAGTTTTTATGGATTTTTAAGCTTTATTTCGATCAATCGAAGTCCCAACTTCGATTAATCGAAATATTGCAGGTCCAAAGTACCGAGAGGCTGTTTTCTTCGATTGATGGGGTCAAAATCTCGATTAATCGAGATGGATTTCGATTGATCGAAATCCAATTTCGATTGATCGAAATTACTATTCACAGCAAGGTTCAAAATTTGTCCAAACTTCGTTTCGATGTAATTTCTTCGTTTTAAATCGGAATTGAGTGTGGTTTTTTTTGAACTTGAGTATTTTTGAAAGCTCTATCCAATGGTATAGGTTTCATAATCAAATTCCATCTGTGTAAAAAGTTGAGGTCCGGAACTTAGTGATTTATATGTATAGAACCAAAGGTGAAAATCATGTGCAAGGGCCTTTGATGATCTAATGCCACTTGAAGGGTGTGCATATAGAATGCTTCCGCAATAGAAATGATTATAATGAGATTAATTTGTGAAGACTTGAGGTGAAATTACGGATTCACCCCCGTTCCCTTCGCTCCTAACCGGGTGTCGGAAACCGGGGCGTGACACTATGATTGATTTCATTTTGTTGTTTTGTAACAGGTTCAACCTGAAGAAGCTGACTTACAAGGAACTCTCTCTCAATATAACTTTGGATGCGAGTGTATCACTGTTTCTGCCATTTCCTTCTATTTAGATTGTTTTGAGAAATTTTTGTTGCTTTTTAGAGTGAACACAATATCTGATGATTGTCTCTCTAAATGGAATAGTTTGAGTAGTTATTAAGTTGCTAAAAAACATATTGAAGTTAGTTGTTTTATTATATATTTTACTATGGACAGCCAATTTAGTCACTTTTCAGTCTTTAAGATTCTTCGTATTTGTTCCTGCTCTCTGTGGAGTTCTTCTAGCCATGCCTTTTTAGTTGTAATACTACATTACACCATCTCTATATCTGATCTATAGCCATGCCTTTTGCAAAATGTTTCAAAAAAGGTATAGAATATTTAATTACATTTCAATATTTTTTTTGATATTTATATTGTATTGGTTTTTCTAAAACGTTCTTGCTATAATGCAATAAATAGGTGGACAGTTTTTGTTGGAATGGTTGGAATAGTGTTTAGAAATGAATCATTGAAAGCATTTTTCATAAATATAGATATGTTTTTTCAGGGATAAGGTTGAAGATGTTTTCTTCAAAAGTGCTATTATTGAGAAGCACTGTAGTTTTTTGCTAGCCAAAATAGCTAAAAGTTAGTTTGCAAACTTATGACTTGAATTGTAACGTTAATCAGTACTCAGCCCTAACCACACAGCAAAAAAAAGACCACACTATAACAACACAATCAACTTTTGTTCAAATAAAAAAGAAAACAATACATTTGTATCAAACAATATACAAAAACAACTAATGTTTTTATTTTCTCATTTAACAAAAAAAAAAAAAAAATTTATTGGCAGCAATGCCTACTTAACATAATTGTGCGTGTAAGATCATGCTACTTGGACATAATTGTTAAGTTAGACTTAAACTTTTAAATCCATTACATGTATGTGGTAGACTGATCCAAACTTATACATCTAGACTGACCCAAACTTATACATCCACTAGATGTTTGTGGTAGGTTCCACTACATGCATTCTATGGATGAGAAAGTGTTGGTCTATCAATTCTGCGTAACTATCATTTTTCATTTCAAAATTACGGTTCCATGTATAAAAAATGGCTGACGGTACAAAGTCGGCACAAACTCACTCAACTTTTATGTAATTGTGCTAAACAAGTAAAGTAGGCTTGTTTTTAAGGGGTTTTATTTAAAAATAATCTATTTAAATGTGATTGATAAAAAGAAAACACACTTTTAAATGGTAGAGATTTTAGTTCACTAATAGGGGCCTTGGTACAATGGTATAATTGCTCCATTGTAACTTGAAGGTCATGGGCTCCAAAGCAGAAACATCTTCACTTACGGAAGCAAGACTCCGTAAATTTAACCCTCCTCAAACCTTACAACAATGGGAGCATTGTACAATGAAATAACCTTTTAAAGTTTTTGAATGAAGTAATTTTTTTTAATATTGAAGACTGTGTTATGGGTAGAGGTTGTATATTTTAGGTAGCCGTTTTTCTTAAGATAATTTTATTCCTTTTTAATTTTTATAAAAATAATTTATCTCGTCTTTTATAAAGTTTTACTATCATCAAATATAAAAATACTCCGTTGAGAAGCATTATTGTAAAGAAAAATAGTAACAAAAGTGCTTTAAACAATGTTGTTACCAATCAAACTAAAAATTACTTAAACTATATAACGTCAGCCATAGTAAAATGGTAAAAGGCAAGGTTGTTAAAATCGCGATTCGGATCGTAGAATCATACGATTCTACGATCCAAAATGTCAAAAATGAGTTAAATCGTATCTGGGTCGTTCGTTGTGTGAAATCTGCATAGAATCAGCCGTAGAATGGTACGATTCTGTACGATTTTATTGATTCTATAAAATACCTATTTTTGGGCTCTTTTTACTGGGCCCTTTGAGTTAAAATGGGTCAAATTTGATTGGTTTATTATTTTGGGCAATATATTGCAAAGCCCAATGCTCAGTTAAGGCCCAATCCCTTATACAGATCACATATCAGTACTTATATACAGTCATATACGTTATAAGTTTATAACTTATATACTCAAAGTCAAAGCCCCAGTCCATAGAAGCCCTAGATTTCGCGACGACTATAGACCACTCGAAGACTTGCGAGTTGCGAACTGCGATCGGCGACCCTTTGATGACCTACGATCGACCATTCGCACTGTCGATGACGGACAACTCGAAGCCCCATTCGAAGCTTCTCTTTTCTTTCTTTTGGAAGTCTTGAAGACCTGCGATTGACGACCTCCTACCGCTCCGGCAACGTCTAGCAGCACCGACAAAAGGTCTCTCATCACTCTTCTTTGTTTCATATCTTTTATTTCAGTCATCAGTCGCTAGTGTAGCTGTTTTTGGCTTCAACATTGAACACCATTCCAGAAAAAAGAAAGTAAAATAACGCAAAACATTGAGGTGAATTTCAAGAAAATTCTAAATTTTTACTCCATTTTCTTGAAATTCTACGCAAGATATTTGTCCTATTATTTCCTGATAGAAGTTTAGACTATTTCTCATCTTTTTGCTTTTTTGCTTTTTGTTAGAAATGATTTTTTAAATAGAAAGAAAACTTTAATGAGTACTGTTAGTCTGTTACATCTCTTCTTTGTCAATTGTTATATTAATAAATGTTTTCCAAATTCCAACTTTTCTCCTCTCATGCTTTAGTTTAGTTTCATAGACAATATAATTTAGTGTGCACTGGGAAATTTACAACAATTTGATGTACAATAAGGACGAGAAATTGATCCAACTATTTTATAGACCAAAGTGAACTCACATGACATGATCATTGACCCATTAGGATCTAGGATAATGTTAAACTTGGGTTGAAAAACAACAGGAAAAATAAAAATTACAAAGACACACTGAATAGTTAAAATTTAGAAGTTGCATAGTTGGCATGAGAGCTCTACCTTTTGAGCTACATTCTCCTAATATATGTTTGGAATGGTATTTTTTTATATATTTTTGTGTTTTGTGCTTATTGTTGTTATATTTTTGAGGTATCATTATTTAAAAAGTGAGTTTGAATTGTTTTCTACTAGTTTGGTTGAATCTTACGATTCACAATCCGATTCTACAATTCCGATTCTACGGAATCCAAAACGATTCAACGTAGAATCCCGATTTTAACAACCTTGGTAAAAGGTCTATTTTGCCCCCTTTGACCCATTAAATGACTCTTTTAACCTGTTGACCAACTAAAATTTACTTATATACCATTATGCATATTTACCACAATGCTCTTACCCATTATTACACATATACCTAACATAGACCCATTCGATTAATAAAGCGGTGTATCAAGCAAACAGGGTGGAGAACCTAGATCTACAAGAGGTGGCTGAAGAATCTGGTTTACTGTTGGTGTTGGCGGAGAGATAATGTGGGTCGGTTCAATCAATTGTCTTATATATACAAAAGGGGATGAAATGGGTCTGTAAAAACCCTTTTAGGGTTTTCGACTACGACCGGAGAAGGGGGAGCTTTGTATGGAGGTACCAAGCTGAAGCTTTCAAGTCAAAAATTAGTGAGAAATCAAAATGTGATAAGGTGCCAAAAAATCATTTTTGATAAGGTGAATGTTCATTCCTGGAGTTGGGGCTGGACCATTCAATAATTGCATGTAATCATATTTGATAAGGTGCCAAAAAATATGATCGAAACTACATATGACATAACTAAATTAGTGATTTATCTTTGTGAGTTGTGTATTCTTTTAGGTTGGAATTGAATTATTGAAAGATCATTACAAGTTGTAGTTTTAGGATTTGGAGAGAGAAAGTAGACATACCAACACTAGCGATGAGACATGAAGTAGAGACAACAGGCTCTTGCACTACGAACACCTTTAGTTTCTCCATCACTGACAGCTTCTCTCTCTGTGTATATTGTATCAGAGCCACAAAAATTGACTAAGTGTGGATTACGAAGTACAAATTTTGATAAGGGGTACTTTAGTCATTTCTCATTTGGACATAACTTAATATATAATATAATAATATATATAATACAAGGGCATAATGGTAAAATCACTCACTACCGTTAGTTGTTTGGACAACCGTCACTGACAGGGGAGGTAAGTGGGATTATGAAACCTAGAGGGGAGGTATGTGTTATTTCGGCAAACCTCAGCGGAGGTCAAAGATATTATTCCTACTTTTTACTAATGACAATTTGTTATTAATTGAATATCTAATCTATTAAGAATGTATTTTTTTCTGAAAAAGAAATTAATGTAAAAAGAGATCAACAAACAATGATTAGAATAAAAAAGGAGAGAAAATTGAAGACAAATAAAATATGAAAGAAAAGGGACAAGAAAATTAGTTTTTTTACTCTTTATTAAAGAAAAAACACTTAAGAGTAAAAATGAAGGGGAAAAAAAAGTATTTTGATAATATGTAAATATTATACATTATAACAATATATAATATATGATGGGAGACGATATTCACACTCCCCTTCTCTCCTATTGTACTCCACTTGCCTTTTTTTAAAAAAGAAATGATAAAAAAAATTCATAAACTCATTAATGCAACATCTTTTATTTTATAATACCATAGCTACCCTTTATCCTATAAACTTTAACTCTTTTTACTTTCTTTAGTATCTTTTTTTTGTTTTTTTGGAGCAATGTCAAAAGATATAATTTATTCAGCAGAGATAAAAAATTTTGGGTCCTTTTTTTAGATAACTTTTTTTGGGTCATGTCAAAAGAAATAATTAAGTAACCTTTTTTGGATTTTTTTTCGGTTCTTGTCAAAAGAAATCTTTTTATTCAACATAGATAACTTTTTTTTTAATCCGGTAAAAATAGATAATTTATTTAGCATAAATAACTTTTTTTTTCATGTCACAAGAGAACATATTTAGAAGAGAGAACTTTTTTTTTTAGATTCTCTCAAAAGAAACATAAAATATTAAAGAAGAAAAACAAAGAGGGGATATTTTAGAGGGTAGTTGTGTAATTTGATAAAAATAATAATCATTCATTTATAAAGTTAGGATTATAGTGTCATTTCATTTAAAATGGGAGTGCAAATGTATAAAAGGGGAGTGCGAATATCGCCTCCCTATATGATTTACATATTATATTATAATTCTGTCAAATCAAATTATTGTTGAATTGTATTGACCATAATCTATATTCAATTTGTTTAGTTAACATATTATCGGATCCGAATGGTTAACTATTTAATCAACAACATTAAACCTTGAATTCATAATGGTAACAACCACCTAAATAGTTCAAAGTTAATGAGCCGAAATAAGGTTTTGCCTCAGACTTTACGCTTGGTACAGTTGTACCTTCTTCCAAGTACAACTACAGTAATCAACGAATGTAGGCTTGATTAGTGGGCCAAAGCCCAAAGGTGTCTAAAAAATTGAAAATTAATGTTATGCAGGCAAATTAGAGGCAGTGTGAGGGACATTTGTTTTGCCAAAGAGATTTCTTGTCCGGCAAAGGCATATCCATTTCAGGTACGTTTCAATTCACACTAGCTAAAGATTTCTAGGGCTTTCTTATACATATACATATACATATACATTTACATATATATATATAGACAGACACATATACAGTTATATGCTCTGTTTTCACTTACATTTTATGTGAAATATAACTAATTTAGCTTTCTAGAGTTCCAACTTTCGATTACCGATCCTTTAACCGAGTATAGAAATTGAAGCTTGCAAATCTAACGATTGATAATAATTGTCTTTCTTTTCCCTGAAAGAACTTCAAATTCTATATTATGAAATTTGGTTTTCCGATTATCTCATTTCACTTTTAGCTACCAATCATCGATCTTTCATGAATGGGAATTAGCACATTTATATGCTAAGGAAAGCAGAAATTTGCTCATTTTTGAAGTCCAATGCAAAATGCAATTGTCACATATAATTTATAAATGCATTAGCTACATTTTTATGATTTGAATGGTTTTTATCATAATAAGAACGTGATTAAATTTATCGAACCAGTTAATTCGCCATTTGTTTCACTTAAGCATGATTGGAGTGGATTTGTACCAAGTACAATTATCTGGGTAGAAGTTGTATTCACTTTTTAGGTAGGTGTGAACTGTCATATTTGCCCTTGTTATAGCTGTAGATAGATATGAGTGTCACAGTTATTGTGCAAGTCTTCTTTTTCCCTTTAACGAGTACAATTACGGTCAAAGTAAACTCATTTTCTTTTTTACATCCGGAGATTTTTTTATATTTTGGATGCATTTCTTGAGCTTGTTTATCATTTATTGAGAGGCATATTTTTCACAGTTTCTACCATCTACAAGTAGTTTGCTTTACCCAGTTGTGTGGCTTTGAATGCATCATTTGCATATTGTCATCTTTGACTTTTGATTCTACCTATCATTCACTTATTTTGAGGAGAATTGTATGCCATTGTCATCATCAGCCCCTTTCGTATATGCTTGTTTGCTGTAAATCTCACGCAATGATCAAGTTCTACCCGAAAATAGTGAGCTGTTTTACTATCTTCTGTTGCTGGCACAAAATGCCCAACTACAATATGGACACCTCTCACTAGATTAATTGCATTTCAACTTGGTATATAGACCTGTTTCTACGTGTATTGATGATCAAACCAGTGTATTTAATATGAAATCTAGGTGGTGGTGTTGAAAATTTGAAGTTCTAGGATGTTTGGCAGTAAAAATCAAGGTTGTTAAAATCGCGATTCGGCCAAAATGTCAAAAATGAGTTGAATCGTATCTGGATCGTTCGTTGTGTAGAATTGACGTAGAATCGGTAGAATTGGGCATAGAATCGTACGATTCTACACGATTCTACCGATTCTACAAAAAAATCCATTTTTGGGGTCTTTTGACTGGGCCTTTCTGGCCCTTTGGGTTAAAATGGGTCAAATTTGATTGTTTGATTATTTTGGGCAATATATTACAAAGCCCAATGCTTACTTAAGGCCCAATCACTTATACAGTTATACAGATCAGTAGATCACAGTCACACAAACACAATATGGAGAAGCCCCAATTCGAAGAAGCCTCAGTCGATTCTCAGAGAAGCCCTGATTTCGCGACGAGCCGACGACTGTAGAAGACTCGAAGACTTGCGACCTGCGATCGACCATTCTCTTTGACACTTTGACCTACGATCGGCCATTCTCACTGTCGACGACGGACGACTCGAAGCAACGAAGCCCTAGAAGAGTCGAACGACTCGAACTCTCAAAATCTCAGTCTTTCGCGAAGTGTGAGTGTCGACTGTCGAAGCCTCCTGTCTCCACTCTCCAGCAGCTCCGAGACCCACTTCTCTCTTTTGTTCTCTCTTTACGGATCGTTGTGTTTCAACTTCTCTACTTCTCTTTTTTCTCTTTTGGAAGTCTTGGACTCTTGAAGACCTATGGTTCTCAACCTCTTACAGCTCCGACAGGTCTCTCTGTTCACTTCGGCAAGACCCAAAAGTAAGATCTTGGGAATTTCCTGTCTGTATATTGTTCGAACTTTGATCATTGATGGTATATGGCTATATGCATTTCTGCAATTTTGTATATGCATATTAAATAAATAAATAAAATTAATTGGTTCTGCAATTCTGGTTCTAGAATCTATTACATTCTAGTATTCTTTTTCTGTATATACTGCATGCATTTCTATTTGAGTATTTTCTGCAATTCTGTATATTAAATAAATTAATTTGTTTATAGTTTATAGTTTATACTTTATAGTTTATATTTTATTACTACATATGTGTTCACTGGTCTGGTGCTGGTAGTCTGTAATCTATAATTCTGTACTGATTATTGAGTATTTGAATTTTGAGCGTATTATGTAACTCTGTCTATCACTTTATCCATAGGCTCTGCCGCTCTGTTTTTAACTCTGTTTATCCATACTCCATAGGCTCTGTTAATATGTTTTTAACTCTTTTAGAGGTATCATTGTTTAAAAAGTTAGTTTGAAAATATTTTCCTATATTTCATCATTTTGGTGCCTCTTTGCTTGGAGCATGCCCTCAAAATGGGTTATGAGGTTCATTCTCTGACTGAGTCAGAAACTTTTCTTGCTTCTTAATTGATCCACTGGTTTAGCATTAGAAGGATTGTTGATCAGTGTTAATGCAGGTTGAATCCCTTTTCCGTCTGATGCCAATGCCATTATTGCAGGATAAAGTGTAATTGACCTGCTGGGACGTGTTATGGTCTTAAAATTGAAATTTCTTAGGCACTACCATAATAAATAGAAGGCTGATATAAGTTCCATAAAGAGGTGACTCTGAGATTTTATTCAAACTTCTTTTCTCAAATTTCTTTACATTTAGATTGTGTTGAAGATACCGTGATGCTTTTCTTTTTACTATTTTAACACACGTGAAACAATCATAAATGCCATGTAGGGTAGTTAAGTCAAAAGTCCTTAAAATTTTGCTGAACAACTCATCACGGTACCTGTAGGCCAATATAGAATCTGTGTCGCAACCAAGAATCAAAGGCACCAAATCAACCCCAGCATAACGATTGTGCTTGCTGCTTTCCAAGTTTGAAATGATAACAGAAAATTTCCTAAATTCATGAGGAATCCCAATTTTATTTTCTCCATATCACACTTCTACATGAATGCAGTAATCTGGATCAGCCCCAGACCTTCCAGATCTTGAATTCCAAATCAAACAAATCTAACTCTTCCGTTCTTGATGAAGTTACTCACATTACCTGTTTTCTTTGTAACTTGATGCTTTCCTTTTTGAGTTCCACTATTTAAGGTTTTATCTCAACTTTTTAATTTTCTTGATAGAACAATATTAATTGCTCGATTTTTGTGTGAACATTTATAATCTACTTGTTTTAGCTAGTGAATTATTGGAACCTTAGGTTACCACTTGCCAGGGCTTGACATCCACATTTCTCTCAAATTCTGCTTTTTTTCTTTTTTTCTGAGTAAATTAGATGCTGGATTCTTAACCTTGATTTTTGAGTTTCATCGTGTGATTTAAAGTTGAATTTACTTTTTCCCAATCAATTTTATTCATTTTCTTTATAATTCAAAATGCCACTGACTTTTTTTCTTAACACCCTTCTGCCATTTGATTTGGATGCAAGGTGTTTGAGTTGAAAATATTTTGTATTCCAGACATAAAATGGTTCAGTTACTTCTATCTGAACCCACCTGGAGTAATGCTGGTCATGATGATTCTGTTAAGCAGAGAATCTCTCTCTTAAATAAGTTAGAATCTGTTATCTGGTCACTGATGTTGTCTGGAGGTCGCTCTGAAGCTAGACTATGGCTTTGCAACACTCTTTCGGGTATGGGTTCAATCAGTCGTCATCATCAACGTGAGCTATTTGCGGAACTGTTGAGATCTAAGCCACCAAAGCAGGGTGTAGCAGCTCAACTTTTGCAAATCATCTTTGAGAAGCATCCACATAAAGCAGGGCATGTCATAGCCAAAAGAAGTTGCATGCTGGAGAATTTCTTTAAAGGTGAGTTACATTGGCATGTTGAGTTTGTTTTTATAATGGAAATCCATTGCTTTAAATGGGTGGTTTAGCCTCTCCAACCTAGATATTTTCAAACAATTCGCTAGTTGTAGATCATTACTTTGCTTTAAATGGGTGGTTTAGCCTCTCCAACCTAGATTTGCTAGGTCCTAGTTTCATCCTCCACTATGCATATGTCATTGAGGTTTATTGTTTTATGGGAAATCTGTTTACCAGGTGTTTGTGGGGCGAGCATGGGCAATTGTTATAGATATCCGGTCCTTTTTCCGATATTATATAATCGTGATAAAAATGGCATATTATAGCACATCAGGGGTTGAGGGTTGAATAAACCTTTATAATTTGAAGTTTTAAGTTCTCATTGTGTCATAATTGTTGAACAATGCAGGAAATCCGAGACGTATCTTGCAGTGGTTCTCTAGTTTTGCTGGTAATGGTGATTTGGGACCCAGAAAAGGTGCCAAGGCATTATCCCAATTTGCTTTTGTGAATCGTGACATTTGTTGGGAGGAGCTTGAATGGAAAGGAAAACATGGACAATCACCTGCTGTGGTTGCTACGAAGCCTCATTACTTTCTTGATCTGGATGTGGAGCAAACAGTGGAAAATTTTGTTGAAAATGTGCCTGAGTTTTGGTCATCCAATGAATTTGCCGAGTCACTAAAAGATGGTGAAATTTTGTTCATTGATACTAAATTCTTTGTGGATTTTTTTGTTGATTTGATTTACAAAAAAGATTCAAAAGAAGTATGGGAAATCATCAACGAATTTCTAATGGAGGAGTCTTTCTCTTCTCTATGCCATCACCTTCTTATTATCCTTGAGGAGCATGACTTCTATGTTTTCGTGAAAACCATCTGTAAATTTCTAAAACCAAGGATGGAATCAATGGATTTTAGTAACCCGTCATATTGCCTTGAGATTATACTTTCAAAGTGCGGTGACGGTGAATCTATTGATCAGTTACTTTTGTTGAATGCGGTTATAAGTCAAGGACGCCAGCTTCTACGGCTTGTACGTGAAGAGGAGGACCAGGAGGCAAAAGTAAAAATTAAAGATATTGTGTCACAGATTTGCACATCCACAAATCATGATAGTAGTTTGGCCCCAATAATGGAAATCTGCATCAAGAGAAAAACCATAGAATCAATAAAATGGTTGGGTTTGCAGTCTTGGGCAATTCATTTCAGATTGTCGGAGGATTGCCAGACCCCTGAGTCCTGGGAATTGTTGTTTATAAATAACGGAATTAGGTTTCGCAAATCTGACAAATATCCGTTGTTACATCAAGATGAATTTTCAGAAGAAATGGGGTCTGATTTGGATGAAAGGGAAGTTAGAGTCAGGAGCAAGAAGAAAGAAAAACGTAGAAAGAGAAGGAGAAGAGAACTTGATCGTGATGATTACTATGGCGATGAGCTACTGGACTTTGATCTGTCAAATGACAGGATAGGTTTGCAATCTAAGGCTGGAAATTGGTTGCTCTCCACCGATGGGTACTCTACTTATTGGAGCAGTGTAAGTTTATTATTCATTATCTTAAATTTAAATTGTTGAGCATCTTTACAGTTAGTATCACCTTCTTTTTACGTTGCGCTTGTGCTTGCTCTTGTGCAAATTTTTTAATCATACCAAGTATTGCTGATCTTTTATGATTAGTTTTTTTTTTTTTGATAAATTGATCTTTTATGATTAGTAAGATTTGGATAAGTTCTCAAGTCTCAACAAACATTGTTTACTAGTTCAGTTAGATTTGTAACTATAATTCCTATTATGTTAAGGAATTTCAGTGCTCGGGGAACAAGATTTATATGAAAACATTGTTTACTACTTCTTCTATGAACATTGTTCACTAGTTCGGCTTATCTTTGGGGTGTTCGAGCTTGGCTTCTGTTTGGACGAGCTTGACAAAGCCAAGCTCGAGCTTGGCTCATCATAGTTCATCCAAGCTCAGGCTTTATTTTTTTCTTTTTCCGTGAGATACTAAATTACACAACAAAACAGAGCTACATATATAAAAAAAGAAATAACTTATGATATGTACATACAAATATAATGTATATACACAGAGATGTCATAGGTACAAAATATATATTTACATAGAGAGAGAGAGAGAGACTAAGATCAGACCTAAACACCTACTGTGGATCTTGTTAGTAATCTCTGATATGCAATCTTCTCAAAGAAATGGGACAGAGTGATGTGACTATTGAAGAAGAAAGATGAGAGAGAGGTTTTGACTCTTTAGTGAGTGTACAATATCAAAGAGTGTACAACATCAACCTTTCAGTGAGCATGCTTGAACAAAGAGATGGGACAAAGATGAGCCCACAAAGAGAAGGAATTGATGGGGAGAGGGATAAAATTTTTTGAGAAAGGAGATTAGAGAAGAAAGAGAAAACTGATCGGATGAGGTAGAGATATGAAAGAGGTAGGGTAGGGTAGTGTAATTTCAGATTTGAGATATTATTGCACTATAGGGGATGTTTGGATATGAGGGGATCATATTGGCTGTTAATGTAGGCTATTTGGGTTTCAATAGAATATGGCCTTAATGGCCCTCTTAGGCCTTGTTTGTCTTGGCTTTTGAAAAGCGGCTTTGGCTTTTCAAGCTCAAAATCTGTTTTGGAGAGTGTTTGAATTGGTAAGGCTGAAGATCTTCGGAGTCCAAAAAGAGCGTTCAAAGGAAACCGGTGGGTACCAGTTTCCTCATTTAGCTTCTGCTTCTCTTTTTCTTCTGCGTAAAAGCCGAAACAAAAGCTCTGCCAAACAGGGCCTTTACTGAATAAACATCAACGTGTCGAGCTCTTGGCGAGCGAGCCTAAACTGTTCATGAACATCTTGGTTTGTTTGCAGACTTAGTATTCAATCTCATACCTTTGTCATCTGTATTACAGAAACTCGTTGAATGCTACTGAAAAAGGAGGTCCTTGGGGAAGTCATATTGCATCTGAACCTGACCCATATTGAACCTTTGTTGAATTTCGTATCTTTTGAATTAAGAAATACTCTTAGTTTGTAATTTCATTCTGAACTTGTTCATTTGAAAGATTCTTATCAATCATCGTGAAATGGACAATTTTTTTAATATGTTGATGTAAAAAATCTCTTTCTAATCTGTTCTACACTCACGATGCTCTCTTTGCTAAAGTGCTACTCTGTCTATTTTTCACTGGTGATCCTTTTAACTCCTTTTTATAGTTGTGTACATTAACAATCTCTCTCTCTGTGTTTGCGTGTGATTTGATGGATATCAAAAGCTTTACTGTTGCTCGAATTAATGATAGTAATAGTAAAAATTTAGCAGTAACTGTAATAAAGGTAATGATTATGACGTAAGAAATAGATATTATCATTATAGCGTAGGTAGGTATTATCATACATTTACTTATTTCTGATCATCGTTATGTTTTATAGGTTGATTTGCCAGAACACCTATCAAGGCATTGCTTTTCTACATGGATGAAGTGGACTTTCACCAAGTGGGGAGACGTGGTTTAACTGTTTTGGCATGGATTCATTATCATCCGTATTCTTTCTGGTAGGGACATGATGCATCCTTATTTTCCATTTGTGAGACCTTGATATATATATTTTGTTGAGCTCATTCTTTGGTGGTTTAATATTTTGATGAAACTATTCATCTAACATCATATTGGCGCCTTGGTTCGTAGAAGAATTAGATTCATGTCTCTCTGTTTGCAGTTGTTTCCCTCTTATCTCTTTTTGTTGGCATTTCATTCTGTAAGAGAGTTCATTTTAGTAGTACATCTTTCCTGCCATCCATGTGCAAGAGGCAAGAGGCACGAGGGAGGGTGCTAGTGTTTTTGTACAACATTGTTGGTCCATTTCTCAATAATTAAAGCCTGTGGATAACTGGTTATCTAACATCGTTGTTTTTCTTTAAAGATCGACACAGATGAAGAAGATGGGGATGGGGGGAGAGTAACTTTGTTCACTTTGGAAGGTGAAATATCAATGGTGATTCCTGAACATCTAATAGTCAGATTCTTCTTTGGAGGGTCAAGAAGTGAATTTTTGGATCAGGGAATCTGCATTGTAAGGTTGTTTCAATTTCAATTCTAAACCATGGAGACTTCATGGTGGGTCGGGACCCATCAAGTGGTGTGTAGACATGTTCTTGGTGGGTTAAACTGTTGATATCTTGCGCATTAACGTTCACTTTCAATTGTATAAATATTGATTTTGATCTGCAGGATCTAGATTTATAATTAGTGCCATGCAAACTTAGCTTCGTCCTCTGAAGAGACGCGACAACGTTTGGGTTTGGGCTTTCCATTGAGAATCTTCTTCAAATGACCTTTGGCGGATATGCTTTCTATTAATTTCGACTTGTATGAGCATTCAGAAATGAAAATATATTACTTGTTTATGATGTATTCAATTGCAAAGCAGTTGAGTGACTTTAGGTTACAAAACTACCATTGAAGCCTTTTTATGTTGAGCTTTGGTATTATGCCATATTGTCATGCAATGAAATTGACAGAGAACTGAAATTTGTCGTCTTGGTGAAGATTATTTCCATTTGCTTTCCTTTGCCGACAAAGGATAAAGATTAGTCATCTGAGACTCGAAAGATCAAACTTCTAAATATGGCATGTTAATCATGCATGTGTATGTGTGTGTGTGTGTGAATTCGTGAATACATGCTACAATCAATCACAATTCGTGTGTGGACATGTATCAGTACTAAAAAATTTGTGAATGCATGCTACAATCAATCACAAATAACCATTCATCAGATGAGCTTTTGACACTGAAATTAATTGATTTTATGCACACGTGTCAAGCAAAAATCAACTAGTTTTTATTTCAGATATCTAATTAAGTAGCGCACTCACACTAGCAATATTATCACGAAATACTTGCTGAGTATTTTTGTTCTTCCAGTAACCTTTCTATGAGGATCGTAACGTTAGTCGAAAGTCTGCAACAGTTGGACCTGAAGTCGCAATTATAAGTCTGAAGTGTTCCGCATCAAATTCTTGGGAGAGTGGGTATGAGTTCCAGACAGATTCTGCTGTATTTTGCTTCATTATAGTGAATTGGTTTCCTGAGACTTTTCGCTTACCTTGTGATTTTTTTCCGATCTGAATTTTTCACGTATATCCGGTGTATTCTTTACTTTACTTGCACTTTACTTTATTTACTTGTTTTCTCTTTCATTCCATAAGTTTGAGTTTGGGTTAATTTCTGTAACTTACGAGGTAGTATCATTTTTTTATACTCCTGGATGCTGGATGCTGAACTTTGGGTACATGTTTATGAACTTGTGGGTTTCAAGTTTTACTATTGTGGCATATGTATGTAAAACATTATATTCTAATTGGAGTTCCTATAGTTTTGGAGGCAACAGTGTTGCTATTGGATGTGCAAGCATGCATTCCCCCATGTATGAAGTCTTGATATTTGTCATCTCTTACACAATTTATTGTTTTTGAATTTATTAATGAAGACTGAGAAAGAGTAAAATAAACCGATAAATAATCACAGGGAAGTTTCTGTGCATTATTATTTATAAGTACATATAAATGCGTTTGGAGCTTTAGGGATTTATTTTATCTATTTTTGAATACTTCTGGAGTGAAGTAATGTTCTGTTTCCTCTTTAGTCCATGTGTTTTTCATGTGACAACAGTTACTTGCAACTCTTTGATGTAGGGAGCATTAGATGGTGGCCTTGATATTCCTCACAGTGACAAGAGGTTTGCTGGATTTAGCAAGGACAGCAAACAACTTGATGCTGAGGTCCACCGCAAGTACGTATATGGAGGCCATGTTGCTGCATACATGAATGTGAGGCCAAAGTCCTTTTGTTGGTGTTGGAGTTAATTATATCATGTTGAATGTAGTATTGACTTGTTAATTTAGAATAAAAACCTCTCCATACCCTTTTACCACATCCCTACTCACAAATTTTTCTTACTTCATTGATTAATATGTAGGCTTTGATGGAAGATGAGCCAGAGAAGTACCAGTCTCACTTTAGTGAGTACATAAAGAAAGGTGTTGAGGCGGATGAGATTGAGGAGATGTACAAAAAGGTTCATGCAGCCATACGTGCTGACCCCAGCCCTAAGAAATCTGTGAAGGAGCCCCCGAAAGAGCACAAGAGGTAAATTTTGTCTTACTTTTAATTTCTTGATCAAATTGAAGTTTATATCAAGCAAAATTAATCATCTTTATGTTGGTCTAACATTCTTGCCAATACATGATCCTCATTTTGTTCTGGATTGTAATATCACTACAAGAAATGGGCTTTTTAGGAACAGTCCTTTAGGGATGGTCCAAAAAACCGTCACTAATAATCTTATTATTGGGCACCTAAGAAGCACGGAAACGGAAACGGATATGGGACACGGATACGACACGACACGGATACGGCGACACGGCAAATCCTAAAAAATTAGGACACGGACACAGTGGGGACACGGCAAATAATAAATATTTATTTTTATATAATATTTGATGTTGTACTTTAAATAATTAAGAGTAATATTATTTTTCAATTTTCATCAACCTAACAAAGAAAAAAATTCACAAATCATAAATCACAAGTACACAATTGAATATACTCCACAACAACAATAATTATAAGAGAACGATGTCACAAAGTCATAAAACCAAATCAAAACGAGACATTAGAATAAAAACTAGTCTTATCATTTAAACATCATCATTCTAACTTACTCTAAATACAAATGCATCATGAGAAAGTCACATGTAAAAGATAGCACTTGTGTTTTGCTAGGAAAAAGAAAGAAAGAGGCTAAAAAAGGAGAAAAAAGCAAAAACAATTAGGGTTTTGTTAGAAAAATAATTAGGGATTAGTGAAAAATAAAGTAAGAATCCATGGAAGAGAGAAGATTCATGAAAATAAGAGGAAAAAAAAAAATTTGGCGTGTCCAACATGTGTCCGCGCCATGTCTGAAAATTCGAGCCGTGTCGGACGCGTGTCCGCGCCGTGTCCGAAAATTCAAAAAAATAAAAAAAAATCAGACACGTTTTTTGGCGTGTCCGACACGTGTCGGGGCGTGTCCAACGTGTATCCGTGTCCGACACAGATTCTTTGCCTTCTTAGGCGTGTCCGTGCTTCCTAGTTGGGCACGGTAAAGTTGGACCGTCCCTAATAGCCTTTGTTTTAAATACCGTCACTAAATTTCTAAAAAAATTTCACCAAAATTGGCAGTGGGAAATATTGTGCGTGTTTGGATATTATCATTTTTTTGGGTGAATTCTTTTTGGTGGCTATGGTCATTCTAGAAGGGATCCAAGAAACACACACAGAGATCACTTCTATCTCTCTTCCTCTTCGCTTCTCTAATTCTCCGCACTGTTCAATGCTCCCGAAAGGCTCATCCCAGTCCCAATCATTATCCTTGTTGACCTCTAGACCGATGGTACACGATGTCGGCGATTCACCAACTCCTCTTACAACTCCCCCGGATTTGGAGCAGGAGGAAGTGACTCGGGACGCAACGTGCTCAGGTTTTACACTGACGACACCACGGACTCAAGATCTCGCCGATCGTCGTCCTTGTCATGAGCCTCTGCTTCATCGGCTTTGTCACCGCCCTCCACGTCTTCGGCAAGCTTTATCGCTATCGATTTGGTGCCGAAGCTTAGTCTTTCAGATTCGGTGCCGAAGCTTAATATTTGATCTGTCCGGAGTTCTTCATCCTGGTGAGTATAACTTCAAAATTGAATCTTTAGGTTAAAACTATCTCTATCTCTACCTATACACAGGCGGACATATATAAACCTTGATTTGCTTGTTATGTTTGTGAAATCTCACCACTTATGCACAAGCGCACGAATTTGGGTATGAATTTGGTTGTATTTCTATAATTTTCATAGGTGCACAAACATGGGTACATTTGGGTCAGATTTGCTGAGATTGATTATAATTTTAATTGGATACTTTTGGGTTCTCATGTTGGTTGTGATTCAACATCTGCTTTTCATGTTTTTGCTTTCATATCATGGTTTATTAGTTGATAGAACTTAATATTTAATGTTTCGATCTCATCCATCTTCAAAGTTATATCGTTATTTTAATTTCTTGGATCTTCCACTGATGTTTTTGATGTGATGATGCAAATATATGTCTTTAGGGTTTGAAATTTTCTAAAAGCCCTAACAATTGAAAGGAGAAATTACAGAGAGCTTGCCGTCTGAATATCGCTGAAGGAAATTGAATCGGTTAGTTCTTCTTCTTCGAACTCTCATCTCTCTCTTAGTGTCTGTGTTAATAAATCCTTTTTCTTGAATGAAAAATTTAAGTTTTGGTTTATATTTCATTGCACTTCTAATGTCTGTAGTCTAATTTTGTTATCAGTGCTAGCAATGGTAACTCTAAATTTTAAAAAAATGCTTAGTTTTCAATTTTATTACTATTTGTGTGGGTTTTCTTGATGCTAATGGTTACTGATGATTTAGGCCTAGTATATGTCTGTTAACTAATAATCCTATGTTGTGTTGTGCTGCATTTCTGCTTGCATTTAATGGATTTTGTGATACCCCTTGTTTTAGTTCAAGATGAAACCTGAAATGCATTATGGTGAGGATGGTTGTCCTGTTTCAGTTTCCAATAACTTTTCGAATGATGCCAAACTTCATTTTGAGATTGAGATGATAGATTTCTCTAAAGTCAAGGCAATAATTTAAATTTTCTTATATTATCTTCTTAGCTATAAGTTTTTGATTTTATAAAGCTTTAGTTCTGCTCATGATAGTGTTTGAAATATTCCTATGATTTTCGCAATCAATATGACTCCTGTTAATTTGATTATATCTAGATTTATGAACTTTGCAAAGACTGTGTTCTTGTTGATTCTATTTGTAGATTTCTATACATGAGGTCTTGGCATCCTGCTATGTCTAAACCAGCAGGATTAAGATTTTTTGTTTAATAGATTTTGTACATGCATTTATATCTGTAGATTTTCTTCTGTTATGAATTATTAAGGGAAGCTGTCTGATGCAAAATGTTCTCCTCATGCAAGGGTTTTCTCGGTTTTATGTTCTATTTCTGATAGTGTTAGTTCTGGGTTAGCTTTTTTCCCTCTTAGTTCAAAGGTGCATATTGAAATTAGCTTTTTGTATGTGTTGGTGGGTGTGTGGGTGGGGGGCGGGTGTGGGTGTTCCTGTGTTTGTCATTTTGCTTGGGGGAGGGTATCAAAGATTGAACTTGGCCAGTTAGATAAGCTCACAGACTAGTTTATAGAGTATGGTTTGTCTTCCTCTCAAATTTTAGTAAATGTTTCTGAATTATGATGTTTTTGTTTATCTTAACATCTACTGCCTGATGCTAAAATATGCTCATTTTTTAGCAAACAGTCTTCTGCTTTTGTTATAGCTAAAATCTTTCTGGCAGTTGCGCTGCACTATCTTCACTCATTGCTTACTTTCTAGTGAAGGAATTTTTTATTAGGGTGTATTTATTCTTTTTCAATTTTAACCTTTAATTTTTTTTTTTTAGGTGGAGATTTAGGAGTTCTAAAAAAGGTATCAGAAATTATGAAAAAAATGTTGCCTGATTCTTTTTATTGAGATTGGCAGGAAGGGTTATATGAAGAGTGCATAACTCATGCATTTGAAACACTTCAAATTTATGAAAACTCTGAATAATTCACCATGAGAGTTTCTCCAGTAATTATATGATCTACATTTTAATTTATTAAGTTTGTATAGGCAATTGCTCAAGGAAAATTGATTTAACATTTTGGCTTATTTTTAGAATATTATTTATTCTTTGTTTCACCTTTAAATTGAATGATAATTGTTCCTCCATTTATTTTGGTAGGTAGATGAAGGTCAGGGTTTGGAATCACCAAGGGAACCGTATGAAGTAAAAGCTTGGTAGAAACTTGTTCTTGTTTCTCTTTTTCCTTCTTGTGTCAATGTTGAACTACATATTTAATTATTCATATTCTTGATCACTTTTTAATTATTCATACACTTGATCACCTAATATATCCCATGAATCATAACTCACAGTATTTATTGCTTTTTCCAGGATTTCTGCAAAGACTGGGGATGGGAAGTTGATTCTATCACACACACAAGGAGAACCATTTTTCTTTACTTTTGGAGAATCTGAGTTTGGTATTACATTCCCGCTCCTTCTCTTCTGAATTTGTCTTTTTTGTCCTCCTTAATTGATATAGTTAATTTGCTTTGTCTAAAAATGCACTCTGCCTAATTTTTGTTGTTTATAATTAAGGTACCTAAAGGTCTGGAAATGGGAATAGGAACAATGTCAAAAGGAGAGAAGGCAATAATTTATGTTACCAATCAGTACTTAACTAAAATCTTCTTTCATGTCCATGGTAGAAGGTATTCAAGAAATTCATTTTGAAGTGGATCTGGTCCACTTCATTCAGGTTGGCATAGTTCTTCTGCACTATGAATTATGATTCTGTGTCATTCCACTTTCATGTCACTTATTGTTCAGTTAACACTAGCTCAAATTCTTGAACCGATGAGTTTATTTATTTTCATATTGAAGGGGAATTGTTTTAGCTGATAAAGAATATTTTGATAGCGGACAACCATATATGTATAAGACATCAACTTGTTTGGATGCAAGAGTTGTACTAAACATCTTTTGCATCTGAACATTTTTATCTCATTTAGTTAACTTGAAATGGTTCTAGTGAGATTTTTAATGCAACTGAAATTAGCAGCCTGAACTTAATGAACGTAAACTATAGGGGATTTAACACACTCTCTCAGATGGGTTTTTTCATTAGATATTATGTGCATTACATGTTGTCAAGATGATGTTTGGATGAGCACCTGGCTGCAATTTATTACCTTGGCTAAATTAGAACGCTAGCCTGTGCACCTTGGTAGTACAAGGATAGGTGTTGTCTTAGCATTCTCAATGCATCTAAATCAATCTTATGAATTTGCTGGATGAACTTTGTAAAGTTTAACGCAAGAGTACAGGTTACAAAAATAATCCTTTTAGTACTTTACCAATGCCCAAGGACATCAAACCTCTCCGTCTCTCATGATTTGATGTCGTGTGTTTTTATATTGATCAAATCTTGTAACTATTGCCTCTGTGATCATCTGAGGTTGTTTTTGCCATGAGTAGTAATTTCTGAATACATCCTGTCATCATACACATTGGCTGTGGAATGCATTCCTTGTTTATCATTCCACCTTGATTTCTATATTAATTGTTTTTTTCCCTTTTCTTTGCTTGTCCGAGCTACTAGGAGGACCTGCGTTAGTATTTATTTTTTAAGGGTTAACTTCTTATAATATTCTTGTTATGTATTATGAATAGCTTAGAGAAGTTCACTAATGAGTAATGAGTAAATTAGCAATAATTATGCAACACATACTCTACATGACATTATATAACAGTACACAAAATTTTGGGTGACCGACTACCTAGCAGCTTTGTTGATTATTACAGTTCCACTATCTTCCATAGGCAAGTTGGTGAGGATTTAGGATTTTTTTGCATGATCTTTGTAATTCTTTTATCTTGATTACTTCTAATTATTGTATTTGTGAAAGCTTACTTTGTTAAGGCAATTTTTTTTATACAAATATTTTTATTCAAATTTCGAACATATTATGTTAAAATATGTTTGTTATTGAGGCCGAGCCGTAGTAGCACATGGAGAAGTGTGGCCATGGCATCTAAATGGGGAGGGGTGGGGTTCAATGGTTCCATCCTCATTGCCGGTAGATATTGTGTGCTGCAACATTAACCAAAAGAATTTGAAAATATTCAAGTTTTTACATTTTAGGTTTTGTACAGACAATATAAGCTATATAATAGCAACATGTTGACACCAGAGTGTTGAGATATTAATTTTTGTAATTTTTTAGGGAGCTAACATAGTGTCACCGCATTCAGCTTGTCAACACCAGACCCTATTGGCTAATTTTGTGTGCACAGATTGATCAAATTAGGTTGATTCAATAGCCTTAATTGCTTATGAATCACAGTAGTCATCACTCTAGAAGTCTGGAATTTGTAAAGAAAATGACTGTAATCTGTTCACTTTCAGGGGAACAGGCTTTTCAAAGAGAGAAAGTTTGAACTTGTTAAGGCAAGTGTTATTTTTTTCTTTACAATGTTTAGCTTTTCTTGTTGAGGATTTTTGCAAGACTGGCTCTGATGTTTTTGGTGTATTATTTATAAAAGTGGAACCCCCCTCATTGATAAGTATGTGTGTACATTGTAATTTGTATCTGATTCATCATTTGGTATTAGTTCAATCTAGCAAGTTTGCTCTCAGACAGATTTCTCATTGCTCGGCACTTCTCTTGTTTAGGCTTTGCTTTTTTAGAAGTATTGTTGTCTTTTGTTGGTTTTGTGTATTCGGTACACTAAATTGTGATAAAATTACAATTTGAACTATAATAGCATCAAAATATACTGTTATATTGAATTTAAGAATTTTAGAAGTGATTTATTTTAGTGTTGGGAACTATTTTAGTTAAGGACTTTGTTAGGTTAGGCTTTTCTAGCCATCTACTTGGAGCTGAAATTGATAATCATAAAGCTGATTGGTTGACTCCCAAGAAAGTAGCTTTTTAGATGCCAATGAAGTTAAGCTAAGCCAAACTGTAGGCAAAATTAAGCTTACTTTGAGAAATAAACTTCATTAATTCAAAACAGTGTCAGTCATGCATTTCTGTGAATCCAGAGACATTTTGGCCTATTAGGGTCAGTGTTATCAGTTAGGCCAGCTAAGTCCAACCTTACTACACAATCAATATCTTAAATCCAAATCACCCAACTTGCTGCAATTAATTCATTCACTTTGGTCTCTATTCATTAACAGAATCATGCTTAGGAACCTCCACCTTCTGATTTTTCACACAAGACTGATTTGAGTGCCCAAAACAACAGCAATCAGTATAGACCATTGGCTTCCATTGATATTCTGCACTAATTGATATATATATATAGCAGGTATTGAATATGACCACTAGCAAATTTAATTTACGTTCTGCAGATTTTGTTATATACTTGGTAGTACGATATTTCTGAAAAAAGAAAAAATAAAGGCAAAATTGATTCAGATCTCTGGAAAATGAGGATCCAAGATTCAAAAGGCATACAAATTTGAGTATATAGCATAGCTTGGGAACCTGCAAGTGACTTTTAACATGAAAGATGGTCAATCCATCAGAGTTCATCAGTTTTAGGATTCCCTTTCGAGTTGCCTCTGCACACAGCCAATATATGATTAATTATCACTCTATATGTATCTATTTTCACATTGAGATTATTATCCTCGTCACTTACTTTCAGCACCCCCAAGGCAATTTACACATTCAACAAATCGCTCATGAAGTTCTTGAGTCCACCTGAACCGTGTCTTACTTGGAATTGCAGTCTTTGATGAAACAGAATTGCAAGTGAAGGAGAAAATTCTATTAGAATGAACTTGAGGCTGCTTTTGTGGTTGAAGACACAAACTTGGCTCTACAAGTTGAGAGCTGGACTGGTTACATCTGACCTGTCATAAGAATACATGTATGTTATGTATAGACACACACAAAACTAGGTTAAAATCATTCATTTTCATGAACATTCGAGTTAGGAGATACTTTCCAAAGCATTATATGCAACATTTCCAATTGTTGATCAGTTCTATTTACTTTTGGTTTCTTGTTGATGGGTGGATATATTTGAGATCTGTGACATTCAATGTGTTGGGTCAATATAGAAGGGCGATATTAACGTATTGTCGGCTAGTTCACTGTTACATTGTTGAGCTAGTGGCAGATGGTGGGGTGGCTCTTGCTGGGATACTATTAAGTTTGTTTATAAGAAGTTTTTGCAACCTAGTGATTATTATGTTTTTCGGGTGAAAAGGAGATTGTTTAAAGTAGGCCTGTATTATAGCTTATTTCCTTCCCAAGACTAAATGTGTGGCAGGTGTATGATATGCTTTGTAGAAGTTTTTGTTTTTTTTAGAGACTGGCAGCCACAAGGTAATCGTGGTTGTGGGCTCCCTTATGGCTTTCCGGATCTATTAAAAAGCTTTTGTATAGGAATTTAAATGCGAGCGCATGACTCTGAGGACTCACTGTTAACTTGTTAAGTAGTTGTAAGCACTGGGTTCTGCCACATTCTAGTGTCTCTCAACGAAGTGGCAGGCAGTGAAGAAATAGCACCTAGAATTGCAGCACCTTTGCAATTAGACTAACACCTAGTGTAATCCTGGAAGTTGCTTATATCTTGGTGTAGTGACCTTGATTTATTAAATTTTGTCTTGCCAAATTTCCCTTTACAATTACAATATTTTCGCCCACATTGTTTGGTTTCTTTAGTCATCTGGAGAAAATTCTAAAATTTCTTGTGGTGACCTAAATATTTTTTGCTTTTTACGAAATTTTCCACTATTGATTTACTAATAGTATAAGTTTATTTCTAAAGTAATAATACTGGTGAAACCTTATGTGCTATATAATAATTTATTAGATCGTTAAACAATTGTGAGTAAGAATTTTCTTTTAACATACCCTTAACATTAGGTTTTTTAGAATTTATTCTCCCTCCCTTTCTCTCTCTATTTTTTTTATTTTATATTTTTGCAGAAATGAGGTCATATTCGGTTACTATACAGGTTAGTATTGTCTTGTTTAGAATGTTGTAACTTACCAGTTTGGAAGAGTCTAACAATAAAGGTTGATTGTTACAAAAAAGGATAAAAGTGAATTGAGATTGAGTTTGGCTTCTTTTGGTTTGGATAATCAAACTAAGTTTGATTGTTAAACAAATGAATATTTAGTAATCATGCTAGCACCCTCGGCCAATGGGATCAAAACTGGGCAGTGGCCTCTTTTTGTGTAATGCACGCCCTAGCATTAGTCCTTCGGTTTAATCAAATGACTATATACTACGGCACTAATTTTTCCTTTCTCTTGGTAAAGTTGTTTTCTTCTAAGAAAAATGAAAATTTAGTTTTTGTTTATAGATTTTTACAGAGCACATGTTCTTTTAGAATTTTGGATTGCTTAGAAATACACTGTGGTTCCACCAATGAGGGAAAAAAACTCAAGCTTTTGAGTGTATGTTTCAGACTATTTCACTATTGCTATTCCTTAGTAGGTACCTTAGCAAAAAAGAATCTAAGGTTTTTATAGGGAAGTGTTTTCCTTTAGAAAATTTGTAAGAACCACTATAAATTGTTTTTAAATTTGAAATATAATAGCTTATCTTTGATCAATTTTAGCTTCTCATTTCCGATTGTGTTCTCAATTTCCACTTGAAGTAAGCTGGTAGGTCTGTCTCATATGCGAGATATTCGAAGAGTTTAACAGGATCTGCCAATTTGTGCGTATATATATATATACTAATGCAAATTGAATTTGTATTTATAGGTGTATGATCTACTTTTATAATGAACTTTTAACTGGAACTTATTATTTCTTAAAGTTGCTTCAAAATCGATTGCTATGATCTTTTAATGAATGGAGATTACTTTAGTTTCTAAACATTTAGTATTGTGATCTTAATATGCTTGGTATATCATATTGTCCTGACAATAGTAACAATAAAAAAAATGCAAAAGAAGTGATAAGAAGACTGAGGAGACAAAATGAAAATTTGAAATTGTTCTAACATCCTTTTTTTTTTTTTTCAAACAGTCAAGAAATATGAAATTTCTTATTTCTTTTACCCATTTTTAATTTTCTTGGTGTAGGAAAGAAAACGCGCAGTCACAATTCATGTATTAGATGTACATGGAGATAGGCTACAAGGAGCAAAGATTATAGCAAAGACCATTCTTGGAAATTTGGCTTATCAGGTTGGTACAGTCTATATCCTAGTCCATATCCTACATTGAATTCTGATGAGCAATGGAAAAACTAATGTTTATAACTAAAATAACATATATATATATATATATATATATATATATTTGTTTCAGAATTGGTTTGTTGAGAGATTCAACAATGCTGTTTTTGAAGATGAACTCAAGTGGTACTCTACAGAACCCCAACCAAGGAAAGTGAACTACACTATACCAAATCAAATGTTGGAATTTGTTAGAGCTAACCAAATTATGGCTAGAGGACATAATATTTTATGGGAAAATCCTAAGTTTACGCCTTCATGGGCTTGTAATCTAACAGGTCCTAAGATAAAGTCAGTTGTCAATTCCCGAGTAAAAAGTCTAATGAGTAACTACATAAACGAATTCATACACTGGGATGTCAACAATGAAATGCTTCATTTTGATTTCTATGAGTAGAGACTTGATCCTAATGCCACTTTCCAGTTTTTTGAGACGGCACACTAGGCAGATCCCTTAGCAACCTTGTTTATGAATGAATTTAATGTGGTGGAGACTTGTGACGATGTTAATTCCACTGTTGACAACTACATTTCAAGGCTAAGAGAACTCAAGCAGTGGTGTGTCAATGGATGGAATTGGCCTAAAAAGCCACTTTACAGTGCCAAACCCTCCTCTTATCACAGTTGTCCTAGACAAGTTGGCCACAATAGAGCTTCCTATTTGGCTTACAGAGGTTGATATCAGCAATACACTTGATAAGGAAACACAGGTATATATGCAATTATAAGATTAAATAAGTATTTGGTGTGAACATTTCAATGCAATCCCCCACTAATTCTGGTTTTTTCCCTTCTTTTTACTTGTTTTTGTAGGCTTCATATCTAGAAGTAGTGCTGAGAGAAGGCTTCTCACACCTTTCTGTCAATGGAATAATGCTTTGGATTGCACTGCCACCCATATGGGTGCTACAGAATGTGCCTCACAGATGATGATCTTCATAACCTCCCAGCCGGTGATGTCGTGGACAAGCTCATGAAAGAATTGCAAACCAGAGTGGTGGAGGGTCAGATGGATGACCATGGTTCGTATAGTTTTTATGGGTTTTTAGGAGAATACCAAGGTATCCCCAGCCACCACCATGGTGGTAGTATTAGCATCCACAGCATCCACCACCATGGTTCTAGTTTTCTAAGCAGTCCCAATCAACACCAATACCAACGACATTAGAGTCGGCCCAAACACCAACACCCCATTCAGCACCAACACCACCTTAATTTTGGATTTGCTTTTGTAGGTTCTATCTTGGATCTATATTGTTCAATGCATGTTTGTTTTATTTTAAGACAAATTTGTTTGATTTATGTTTTGTTTTGTTATCTTGGATGTTGAACTAGCTTGTATTAACTTATTGATTTTTTTTATAAAAAAGTCTTAATTAGGTATTGTTATGTAATTTATGCAATATTTATTTAATATTGTCATATATATAATTTATTTTGAATTTTGATATTAATATATTTTTTATATTGTTATTAGCTTCAGAAATGTAAATTAACAAATCAAGCAAATTATAAAAATAGAAATTAAGCAAAATATATAAATTGAAAAAATTTATTTGTAGTATTAAGGACAGTCTAAATGGAGGTATGAGGGACAGGACAAATTGACCCTAATACGCATGCGTATTATTATTAGTGACGGTCAAACCTGTCGCTAATACACCAGCGTATTAGTGATAGTTCATGACCGTCACTAATAGTCTAGTTATTAGTGACGATCAAAACCATTACTAATATGCAAGCGTATTAGTGACAGTCCCTCACCGTCACTAATAGTCCAGATATTAGTGACAGTTAAAACCGTCACTAATACACCAATTTTTTGTGACGGTAAAACTTAACCGTCACTAATAACCTTTCGCGACGACACTTTTAGTGACGGTTAGATTTGAGCATTAGCGACAGTTTTTGAACTTTTAGTGACGAATTTGACTGTCCCTAAAGCCCTGATTTATTGTAGTATCTAATGAAAAATATAGCTCCATGAGCAAAAGCTCCTGTCATGATTGCAGGTGACGAGTATATAACGCAACTTGAGTAGTAAAGTCTTGTTCTATGAATGCATAGTTTTAAATTTGTAATATTTTCTTGTTGGCTAAGTTTGGATTTGGATCACCTTTAGAAAAAAAGAAAGGTTGGATTTGGATTTAAATGGGATCAAATCTTTTATCCAAAACTTGACAATACAAAATTTTGCTGAATTTGGCTTTATTCTTAAAGACAAAAGTAATTTGGATTTTTACATCATTTCTATTGGATCAGTTGAAATTGAATGTATTATTTGTAAACCTGGTGTAATTAGATCATACATTATAGCCTGGGTAGTCTTTGTTGGTGAAATCTGGTCATACAAGATAGTTTTGCTTCTGAGATTTGCCTCAAGTTTGGGTATTTGGACTGAGGAATCTGTTTCTGCACAGCAAGAGAGGGGAAGATATATATATATTGAGAGAGTTCCTTTTTTGCTGCCATTTATCTGCTACAACATATTTGTTTTGTTTGTATTGTTATTGTACACTTCTTACGTAATATATTGGAGGTGGATATTCCAACTCTCATCGAACTCTATGATTGATTTCATTTTGTTGTTTTGTAACAGGTTCAACCTGAAGAAGCTGACTTACGAGGAAAGGAAGGCCAAGTTGATAGAGAGGTTAAATGCTCTCAACTCTGTTGCTGGAGCTGATGACGAGTTTGACAACCACGACGAGTGAACTCAATGCTATAACTTTGGATGCGAGTTTATCACTGTTTTTGCCATTTCCTTCTATTTAGATTGTTTTGAGAAATTTTTGCTGCTTTTTAGAATGAACACAATATTTGATGATTGTCTCTCTAAATGGAATAGCTTGAGTAGTTATTAAGTTGCTAAAAAACACATTGAAGTTAGTTGTTTTATTATATATGTTACTATGGACAGCCAATTTAGTCACTTTTCAGTCTTTAAGATTCTTCGTATTTGTTCCTGCTCTCTGTGGAGTTCTTCTAGCCATGCCTTAGTTGTAATACTACATTACACCATCTCTATATCTGATCTATAGCCATGCCTTTTGCAAAATGTTTCAAAAAAGGTATAGAATATTTAATTACATTTCAATATTTTTTTTTATATTTATATTGTATTGGTTTTTCTAAAACGTTCTTGCTACAATGCAATAAATAGGTGGACAGTTTTTGTTGGAATGGTTGGAATAGTGTTTATAAATGAATCATTGAAAGCATTTTTCATAAATATAGATATGTTTTTTCAGGGATAAGGTTGAAGATGTTTTCTTCAAAAGTGCTATTATTGAGAAGCACTGTAGTTTTTTGCTAGCCAAAACAGCTAAAAGTTAGTTTGCAAACTTATGACTTGAATTGTAACGTTAATCAGCACTCAGCCCTAACCACACATTAAAAAAAGACCACACTATAACAACACAATCAACTTTTGTTCAAATAAAAAAAAAAACAATACATTTGTATCAAACATTTAAACAATACACAAAAACAACTAATGTTTTTATTTTCTCATTCAACAAAAAAAAAAAAATTTATTGGCAGCAATGCCTACTTAACATAATTGTGCGTGTAAGATCATGCTACTTGGATATAATTGTTAAGCTAGACTTAAACTTTTAAATCCATGACATGTATGTGGTAGACTGATCCAAACTTATACATCTAGACTGACCCAAACTTATACATCCATTATATGTATGTGGTAGGTTCCACTACATGCATTCTATGGATGAGAAAGTGTAGGTCTATCAATTCTGCGTAACTATCATTTTTCATTTCAAAATTATGGTTCCATGTATAAAAAATGGCTGACGGTACAAAGTCGGCATAAACTCACTCAACTTTTATGTAATTGTGCTAAACAAGTAAAGTAGGCTTGTTTTTAAGGGGTTTTATTTAAAAATAATCTATTTAAATGTGATTGATAAAAAAGAAAACCCACTTTTAAATCGTAGAGATTTTAGTTCACTAATAGGGGCCTTGGTACAATGGTATAATTGTTCCATTGTAACTTGAAGGACATGGGCTCCTAAGCAGAAACATCTTCGCTTACGGAAGCAAGACTTCGTAAATTTAACCCTCCTCAAACCTTACAACAATGGGAGCCTTGTACAATGAAATAACCTTTCAGAGTTTTTGAATGAAGTAATTTTTTTTAATATTTAAAACTGTGTTATGGGTAGAGGTTGTTGTATATTTTAGGTAGCCGTTTTTCTTAAGATAATTTTATTCCTTTTTAATTTTTATAAAAATAATTTATCTCGTCTTTTATAAAGTTTTACTATCATCAAATATGAAAATACTCCGTTGAGAAACTTTTAAACAATGTTGTTACCAATCAAACTAAAAATTATTTAAACTATATAACGTCAGCCACAGTAAAATAGTAAAAGGCAAGGTTGTTAAAATCGCAATTCGGATCATAGAATCGTACGATTCTACGATCCAAAATGTCAAAAACGAGTTGAATCGTATCTGGATCGTTCGTTGTGTGAAATCAGCGTAGAATTGGTAGAATCAGCCGTAGAATCGTATGATTCTATACGATTCTACAGATACCCATTTTTGGGCTCTTTTTACTGGGCCCTTTGAGTTAAAATGGGTCAAATTTGATTGTTTTATTATTTGGGCAATATATTCCAAAGCCCAATGCTCAGTTAAGGCCCAATCCCTTATACAGATCACATATCAGTACTTACATACAATCATATACATTATAAGTTATAAGTTTATAACTTCTATACTCAAAGTCAAAGCCCAATTCGAAGAAGCCCCAGTCCAGAGAAGCCCAGATTTCGCGACGACTGTAGACCACTCGAAGACTTGCGAGTTGCAAACTGCGATCGGCGACCCTTTGATGACATGCGATAGGCCATTCGCACTGTCGACGACGGACGACTCAAAGCCCCATTCGAAGCTTCTCTTTTCTTTCTTTTGGAAGTCTTGAAGACCTGCGATTGTCGACCTCCTACCGCTCCGACAACGTCTAGCAGCACCGACAAAAGGTCTCTCATCACTCTTCTTTGTTTCATATCTTTTATTTCAGTCATCAGTCGCTAGTGCAGCTGTTTTTTGGCTTCAACATTGAACACCATTCCAGGGAAAAGAAAGTAAAATAACGCAAAACATTGAGGTGAATTTCAAGAAAATTCTGATTTTTTACTCCATTTTCTTGAAATTCTACACAAGATATTTGTCCTATTATTTCCTGATAGAAGTTTAGAATATTTCTCATCTATTTGTTCTCTTGCTTTTTGTTAGAAATGATTTTTAAATAGAAAGAAAACTTTAATGAGTACTGTTAGTCTGTTACATCTCTTCTTTGTCAATTGTTATATTAATAAATGTTTTCCAAATTCAACTTTTCTCCTCTCATGCTTCAGTTTAGTTTCATAGACTATATAATTTAGTGTGCACTGGGAAATTTACAACAATTTGATGTACAATAAGGACGAGAAATTGATCCAACTATTTTATAGACCAAAGTGAACTCACATGACATGATCATTGACCCATCAGGATCTAGGATAATGTTAAACTTGGGTTGAAAAACAACAGGAAAAATAAAAATAACAATGACACACTGAATAATTAGTATGAACAATTAAAATTTAGAAGTTGCATAGTTGGCATGAGAGCTCTACCTTTTGAGCTACATTCTCCTAGTATATGTTTGGAATGGTATTTTTTTATATATTTTTGTGTTTTGTGCTTATTGTTGTTATATTTTAGAGGTATCATTATTTAAAAAGTGAGTTTGAATTATTTTTCTACTAGTTTGGTAGAATCTTACAATTCACGATCTGATTCTACGATTCCGATTCTACGGAATCCAAAACGATCCAACGTAGAATTCCGATTTTAACAACCTTGGATTCAGGGCTCCATTAATTGGTAGTTGAAGTACCTATTTGTCATTAAAGAATTCTTCTAGTATGCAATAATCAACACTAAATCGTCCGTGTGAACCCTTTGTTTAGTTGCTTTGAAACTAGATAAAATAAATAAATAAATAAAGATGGCATATTTGTCTTCTAAATGTTCAGCATTAACAAACTAATCATACTTACATGATCATCCGTGTGAACCCTTTGTTTAGTTGCTTTGAAACTAGATAAAAAAAACAGGTTTCTGAAGATAGAGTGTTGTGTAAACGCAGGCACAACAATTGTACCCAAATCATGATGTTAATTGTGTGATTTTTGGCCATTCGTTCTATGATGTTTGTCTTGTTTTCCAAGAGGAGTTGTAAAAACTAAATAGAATGATCATATGCCACGGATGTATAATTTTCTAGGTTAATAATGCAACTTGAGCTATAACTCGCAAGTGTACGAATCTATTGAAGTATAGATCGGCAAGAACGAGGTTGAACCCAAGGGAATGCTTTGAGAAGAAAAACTAATACAAATTCAAATTAATTTAAAACTAATCTAGTTTAAATAAAAAGTTGATTGATTTGAAAGATTAAACTAACAAGCAAATAAAATAACACAATTGAAATCAAATAGAGAAAATAACTAAAGTTTTGGATTACACCACCATTAAATCCATGAAACTTCTAATATTCATTTATTAATCCCCAAATTTAGAGTAGTAATCAAGAAATCAATCTATTGCTCACTCAAGATTTAACAATAAAGCACTATGAAAAATATATCAAAAAAGTAGATTTTCCTTCGCTTCATTAGTGTAAAATTCTAAGCATCTTATGTATCCAATTTAATGAAAAACATAAGATCAAAGATTATCACTTTTAAGAAATACAAACCCAAGCTTAGATTAATTCTAATATTTTCTAACTACCACATTTACATGATATAGATGGTGGAAGAACTATAAAATAATTAATCACAAGAAGCGAAAATCATAAGAATTTAAATCATACACATGAGAATCAATTAATGAACAAAATAACTTCACTTCATTAATGGAGGTTTCCTCCTCAACCCTAGTTGAGGAGTTTAGTTACACATGGTAGAAGAAGAAGATAACAAATAAATAAAAGACATAATAAGTAAATAAAACCCGGATTGTCTTTGTCTTCTCTGCCCTGGCCTCCACTTCTTTTCTCTCCCTCAAAACAGTCTCCAATTCACCTCTTTATATCCCAAGAGAATACATAAAGTCCTAATCCAATTAAGAGATAAAGTGCTAATCCAATTAGGAGATAATTAGGGTTTTCTCGCAACCTTAAATAGGTAGATTTTTCTGTTGACGTTCGATCCAAGTTTTGACCTAGTATAAGTCCGATTCACGAAATTTACGTGAAATACAAAAGTGTGCAAAATCGAATTTCGTTCAACTTATTTGGGAATTAAGTCTAATTGACATTCGAAAATAAGACTTTTGATCCACTTTTCAAAATGGGATTAAAACTAGATTAAGTGCGGAATTGGGATTCAGGCCCGTAACCTCCTTAAGCAGTTGTAATTTTCTTGGACCTCTTCCTTGGGCTGATTTGAGTTGAAATATGGAGTTGAATGAATCCATTAAATTTAGACTTCATATAACCTTCTTGGATATTATCTTTAAAAGCCCCAAAATTATGATTTTTTCTTAAATAATCATTAAGGCCCTGAAAAAGACAAAACACAAAAACAGAGTAAAATTATAAATAAACTATTACTAAGAGAATAAAATATGCAAATTAAGAGGCTAGAATGCGTAACATTCAACGCCGATCAATTGGATTGCTTTATGATCTTCTATGCCTTGTTCTGTATAACAATTCATTCGAAGGAAAGATTCCTTCTTCCATAGGCCAACTCAGGAAGCTTTGAGAACTTGATCTCTCAGGTAATGACTTGAATTCTACAATTCCTTCTCAGCTTGGCTTATGTGCTAACCTCACATACTTAGATTTGAAACTGAATTGAATTCACTTGTAAGGACCGGAATATTTTGACCGGTTTCGGGTGAATTTTGACCGAATTTAATTTTTTCGAATAAATTAAATTCGAAAAGATGTTGTATATATATATATATATATATATATATATATATATATATGGAATTATATATATATATATATATGAAGATGGAGGATATAGTTATATATATATATATGGGAATATGTATATATTTTGTTACATGATGAGAGTGTGTGTATATATATATATATATGCACATGGTGGGTCTATATGTAATTATAGATAAGTAAAGAGGGACTTTTATAATTATATAAGTAAGTGTGGGAAAATACATGTGAATACATGTATTGTGTGATATTATGTATATATATATATAAATAATGTATATATATATATGTGGGGGAGGATAAATAGTAAAAAGATGTGAACCAAAATAAAGAGAAGGAAGAGACCAAGTGTGGTCTCGGCTGGGAAAGAAAAAAAGAAAGAAAAGAAAAGAAAGAAAGAAAAGAGAAAAGGAAAAGAGAAAGAAAGAAAAGAAAAAGAAAAGAAAAGAAAAAGAAAAGAAGAGGAAGAGAGAGAAGTCGAGATCGGGGAGAGAGAGAACCGAATGAGAGAAGGGGGGACCCGTCCCGACGGCCCTAGCGGTGGCGATCGTCGTTTCCGGCAGGGGGTTTGGCTCTTGGTGGTTCAACTTGGCTGTGTGGTGGTCGAAAATGGCTGGGTTTTTGGGTGGTTCCACGGACTGGGTTCGGTCGCAGGTGGGTTCGCTGGTTCGGCGGGGGATGAGAACGGCGATGGTGCCGACGGTGGCTCGGTTGGGGCTCTCCGATGTGGTTTCGGCTGGTGCTCGGACTATGCTGGGTTCGTTTCGGTGAACTCCGGTGGCGACTAGCGCTGGCAGTGCTCGGTTTGTGACCGTGGTGAGTTTCGGCAGGTGGGTTCCGGCCATGGTAGTGGTCGGCGGTGGGTTGTGTTTGGGTTGGTTGTGGTTGTGGTGATCTTACAGCTGAGTTTGGTTGGTGATGAGGCTGGCCGGTAGTGGAACTTGGGGGTTTCAGTTATGACTAAACGGTAGGTCTCCTTGGTGCTTCGACGGCTGGGTTTGCTCATGACTTGTGGCTGATCGTGGTGGTGTAGCCGCGACTCGGGTTGGCTGAAGTTGGTGGTTTCGAATAGTTGTTTCGGTAGCCGGCTATGGCTGGGTATGCTGGCCAAACATGGTGACGGTTGTGGGTCTTCGGATAGTTGATTGGGTCTAATTTTTGGGATTTATTGGCGGCCATTTTGGGGCTAATTTGTGGACTGTTTGGGGTGCTCGCTATTGGGTTTGGTAGCAGCTATTTTGTGGTTGTTTGAGGGTGCACATGGTAGTACTGTAGAGGCTGTTTGGCGGCAAGATGATGGCGCAGTTGGGGGTTGTTTTAGCTCGGGTTTGTAGGGCTGATAGTGGCTAGTTTGTGGGTTCCATTTGGTTCAGATAATAGTGGCTTGAGGTGGCAAATGGTGGCATTCTCATGGCTATTGGATAGCCTGTTTTGGTGGTCAGTTTCGATGGTGCTTGGTGGCGTTTGGCTAGTGTTTGGCTCGGCTGAGATAGGTTGCTGGGTTGTGTTTGGTTGGTCTAAAAATGGTGGATTTGGTATTTGGTTTAAATTGGGCTTTAGATTTGAAATGGAGCCGAATTGGATTGGAACCAAGACGTGGGTTGGACCAAACATTGGAACTAGCAAAGAGAAAGTGGGTGTTCGTGTCGGCCTTGACACAGGACTGGATCGGGCTTGGAAACAGGCTGATTTGCAGGCACGGACCGGTTGAGAGCGGGACCTAAGGCAAGTTGATTCTTGCCTCTATCTCTTACAAATATTTTATTATGTCGGTTAATTTTTACATATGTTCTTTAATTGCTCATATGTGATATTTATATATATATATATAGGTGCTTATATATATATATATGTAAGTGTGGCCATGGTATATATATGAGTATGTACGTAGGATGTGAGTATATATATATATATAGGAGTGCACATATATATATATACATTTGAGATACGAAAGCATGTTAGATTTAAATGTTTCCTTGCATTGTGATATGCATGTACGGTATGGATTCAAGTCTATAAAAAGTATGCTAAATGATACATGTTTAGCTATGTGTTGTCTTGTATGCATATGTGACTTTTACGCATGATGTTCAATATATATATAGGTGATTATATATATGGTGCGGTGGTAGAAATGTATGCTAAGTATGAATATAACTTTTGGCAGGCATTTGCAAAGCATGATTATGATATGCTAGGTGTTCTATATGTTCTTATTACATATGTGGGTGACGGTATATATATATATATATATATATGTGTGTGTGTGTGTGTGTGTGTGTGTTTATATATCGTGATTGGAATGCATGTTAGCTACTTGTAGTGAGTACATGCATTGAATGAGAGCATGACTATATTTATGCTAGTGTATGTGCATATGTGATTTATATGCATGATTTGACATGTACGTGATTACATGTGGGTTTACGTGAATGAAATGCATGTTATCTATATAAAGAAAATGTGTGTATTGGTGAAGCATGACCAAAGTGTGCTCACGTGAAGTTTGTGAACATATGCGAGTTTTATGTTAGGTTTTACATGTATATGCAGTCATACATGTGGCTTTGTGGAGGTGAAATGCATGCTTAGTGTTTTTATAACTTAATTATGCATTGTTTAGCATGACTCTTAGATACATGATCATTACATGTTTGAAATGCATATATGGGGCCGTTGTGAGGAGACGGGGAAGAGTGGTTGAATTGCCTAGAGTAGGTCAGTACTCGGTGAGGGCATTGGAGTGGTTGAGTCACCTTGGAGTAGAGAATACTCGGTGACAAATTCTAAAATTTATCTAATCACCTCGGAGTAGAGCATACTCGGTGATGGTTCGATCACCTCGGAGTAGAGAATACTCGGTGACGAATTCGAAAATGATCTAATCACCTCGGAGTAGAGAATACTCGGTGACATATTTTGAAGCGGTCCGATCACCTCGGAGTAGAGAATACTCGGTGGCGGATTCGGCAGCGGTTCAATCACCTCGGAGTAGAGAATACTCGGTGATGGATTCCGCAATTGTGTGGGAAGTGTCTCGGTCACATTGTTGGTTAAGAATCATGTTAGGGTGTCTGGTGGTACCCAAGAGAGAGCGAGACAAGTTTATGAAAGTGCTTGCATTATCTATTGTGGAATATGCAATGTGTTTAACGCATTCTTATATACATGCGTTGCTTGTGAATGGACATGACATATGTTGGATATCTATTATTTTTTAGCATGTTATATGGTTTAAATGCATCTTCATTGCATTTGAGATTGCTACTTGTTGAGTAGGGAAATGCGGTAGTTGATTTACATCGGTTATATAAATGTGTTGACATATATGTTCTATATATATATTGGTGCTAAATGTTTACTGCTTTCAAGCATGTTGAAAATGATTTCTAAAATCATGTATAGTGGATTTTGTATGTTCATATGTGCTAGAGTAGCCATATACATCGTTGGTTCATGCATGCTAGGTAGAGCACAGTCTTAAATATTGTGATATATTTAAGTGCATGTATATTTTTGAGAATATGTGAGGATCGACCTGCTGCAGCGGTGATAGTATGGTTCTACATACCTTGTTGGGCCTTTGAGCTCACCCCCTCCCAGGTTTTGCAGGTATTGCTGGTTTTGGAGTCAGTTGGGGAAACTGATAGCACCAATTACAGAGGTAGTAATTAGATTCCTTAGAATTTAATTTAGATCCAGGATATTGGATAGATAGATGTAGTACATTTGGATTAAATGTATGAGGAGATTATGTTGATTCAGTCCTTTAGATGTATTTTATTTATGTGATGTATGTATATAATACGGACATTCAAAGACTGTGACATGTATATTTTTGACTGTATTATGCATGTTGTAGAAATGCTGGGGGGACACGTGCCCAGAAGTATCCATTTTTATTGTTAGATATAGATGCTGGGGGGACACGTGCCCAGAAGTGTCCATATGAATTGTAAAGCAGGTATAACATGCCAAGAGCTAATTATTTAGAATGGGTCATGCCCAATTTTCGTAAAAATAATAGGAAATTGAGAGTGTATAATCAGGTGAAGGTTATGTCGTGAGGGTGATCTCACGGAGTTCACACCTCAGTTTTCGGGCCTCGGGAATCGGGGCGTGACATCACTTACTAGGCCTTTACCTTTGTCCCCGTCCAATCTGTCCAAGATATCTGTTTTGTCCATTGACTATAATAACCTTTTCGGTGAGATCTCACCTTATCTTTTCACCAATTGGACTGCTTGAAAGTGTTAGTACTTGAAAACAATTCCTTCACTGGTAAAATTCCACTTGAAATCGGTCTATTGACAAAGCTCAATCACCTTATATTGGGCCAGAAGCATCTCTCTGGCTTGATCCCGCCTGAGCTTGGAAACTTGAAAGAATTGTTGTATTTGGACCTTTTGAGAAACCAACTCTTAGGTCCAATTCCTCCAACAATTAGGAATTTCAAAAACCTTGTTTACTTATTTCTTTATAACGACAGTCTTAGTGGAACAATTCCACCTATAATTGAAAATTTGACACTAATCTGAACTATAACCAATTCAATGGTGAGCTGCTTGAAACAATGTCTAGCCTTACTAATCTTGTAGTGTTGAGTGTGAATGACAATAATTTTACTAACCCAATACCCATGTGGAGTGTGAATGACAATGATCTAGTAGTCCGTAATCTCCCCTTGGAAATTGTTGCTCGATAAATCAATCGTTGTGAAGAAGGTTAGGATTCTCAATAGTTGTAGCTTGACCCGATTGTCCATTCTAAGCCTGGAGTCAAACAAATTGACGGGTGAAATACCATCTACCATTTGCAACTTGAGTTCCCTTCAAGTTCTTAATCTGTTTAATAACAACTCGGTCAAGGTGATTCCACAATGTCTTGGAAACTTTAGCGATGTACTCTCAGTGCTAGATCTGCGGATGAATCTCTTTCATGGGAGTGTTCCAACAATATTCACAAAGTGCAATAATTTAAGAAATCTCGAGTTGAGTGGAAATCAGTTGGAAGGGTCTGTGCCACGAAGTTTGGTCAATTGCAGACGATTTCTCAAATTATTGCACTTTGTGAATATTGTTGGAACACTCCCATGAAAGAGATTCATCCGCAGATCTAGCACTGAGAGTACATCGCTAAAGTTTCCAAGACATTGTGGAATCACATTGACGAAGCTGTTATTAAACAGATTAAGAACTGAACTCAAGTTGCAAATGGTAGATGGTATTTCACCCGTCAATTTGTTTGACTCCGGGCTTAGAATGGACAATCGGGTCAAGCTACAACTATTGAGAATCCTAACCTTCTTCACAACGATTGATTTATCGAGCAACAATTTCCAAGGGGAGATTCCGGACTTCATTGGAATGCTTCATTCACTTCGGTTGCTTAACTTATCTCGCAACAGTCTTGCAGTACATATTCCGTCATCTCTAGCAAACTCAGCTTGAATCATTAGACCTCTCTTCAAACCAGTTTGTGGGGGAGATTCCTTGGCAATTAACAAGTAACATTTCTTTCAATCCTAAGCCTTTATGAAAATCATCTTGTTGGACCAATACCTCATGGTTAACAATTTCAAACATTTGAAAACAATTCATACTCTAGAAACCTGGCATTATGTGGTTTGCCATTCACAAAGAAATGTGGAGACAATGTATCGCCGCAGCCACCAACATTGCCAGATCAAGAAGTTGATTCAGATTTTGCAAGTGGATTTACTTGGAAAGTTGTCCTCCTAGGATATGGATGTGGGTTTTTATTTTGGATTGGTTATGGGTTGTGTTGCCTTCTTAACTGAAAAACCAACATGGTTTGTAATGATAATTGAAGGAGAACAACACAGAACTCGGAAGAGATGGAAGAAGAGTGGTCAATGACGTGCAACGAATAGAAATCAGAGAACACAAAGAACCAACTTGCACTAGTAACATCCATGTTGTTGATCGTCTTTGTCATGCTTTGTTTTGTTTGGATGCAGATTATGTTATATTGTCAAATTGTACTTCAACCTTCCAATATGTTGTTTTCTTATTTTTTGTTCTTTTGGTGTTGTATTGTATGCTATTCTTAGCAATCTTCCCAGAAATTCCCTTGCAATTTGAGCTACAAAAGGCTATACTTGCACAATTTTTATACATGCCAAAGAATTAATATACCAATTTCCCAAATGCACTGTCAAAGAACCTAATGGTAGTAAAATCAAATAAATGTTCATTGGAGTTGAAACATAACATTCCTAAAGGGGTGTCCACAGACTTCCATTTGCAAATTGAAACCCCATCACAGTTTACATATCTCATCAGATCTTTCATGGGTTGCTAGAAAATACTAGTAAAATTTCTCTTACTCTACCTATGACACCAACCATGCAAATTCAAGACTATTAAGAGTAGTCTTGAATTCAACTCCGCCAAGGACCTTGAAGAGGCCTTGAAAGACAGCAAAAAAGATGTGCTGAGACTGCCAATGACCCATAATTGCTAGTTGCGAGTACCAATTTTGGACTCCATCGAACTCTAGCAAGCCAGTCATTATGATGGAGAGGAAAAGAACCATAACCATATGCTAGCACATTCAGCCATGTAAAAAATAGAATATTTGTCAGGGATATTGGTGGGAAAAGTAAACAAATGAAGCAAAGTAATGTGAAAAATGAATCATGTGCTAAAAATTGATGGCAACATTGTTATTTTATAATGATTTTAAATTGGCCAACATCTTAATCCTGATCACTTATTGAAATTCGAAAGAAGAGTATAAACTTATGATGAAGCAAAAAATCCACCCGAGCTGGTTGGGCGTCAACCTGTAAAAAGACAAGAGAAGAGTAATCAAAAGGGCACCGGCGCGGTACCGGCCGACTACGCTCCGACGATCAAGTCAGGAATCGGAAAGCCCAAGCAGTAAGGGAATTCAGCGGGTAGTAATTGCGTACCTAGTATACGGACCGTCTCTGTATTTATAGCGGTCAAGTGAGGCTACATCCTAGTAGGAGACTGGCTCTTGGAGACAGAGAAGTCCTCTTAAAGTAGACTTCTTATCCACGTCAGCTTGAACTCAACCCTCACGCAGTACGTTTCATAATTGGAGTCAAATACTCTATCAACTTATGACTAGTACAAATTCATATAGCCTTGACAATCTTCCAAAAGTAAATTTCAGATATATATGAAGATATTTTTTCTTCTGACAAGGAAACATTTTCTAGTAATTAATGAAAAAGCCCACATTTCTGCACTAAGAGGTATATGTCATAATCGATCATAAAGTATTATGTTACTTAATATGCAATGTAAAAAAGGTGCAAATACAACCATCAAAGACAAATAATTAATTAATTAATAAAAATGCTCCCATAAAAATAGATTCTCAACATAACATTATCAAAAACTTAATTTTTAAGCTCAAGAGCACATTCTAACCTTTGAGAGCAGATTTCAGACCAATTTCTTCTTTGTAGTTGAATGCATCATCAAAACCAACCTTCTCTGTCAGAAACTCTACCTAAAATTCAAGTTCAAAACAAACTCAATGTAAAGTTTAAGTTTTTTTTTGCCTAATTTTTTTTTTATATAAAATCGAGAAAAGATGTACAATATGCAAGAAAAGGAAACAAGTTTTTCTCCATCATGGTATTCGGTGTCGTAATTGGTAAGAACCTTTCTACCACAGGTATAGCCCATGGTGGAAAGTCTGTTTTCTACCATTAAAATTCTTTTTCTACCACTGGCTAAGCCCGTGGTTGAAAGTTTTTTTTAACCACAGCTTAGCCCGTGGTTGAAAGGTTGTTTTCTACCATGAGCTAAGCCTGTGGTAGAAAGTTTATATATATATATTTTTTAAAAATTTATATATATATATATATATATATATATATATATTGTTCCTACCAATCACAAACAAACAAATCTTCCACCAAAGTGGAATTTTTTTTATAAATGTATAAAGAATGTACAGAAAGATCCAAGTGGGGGCATATCCCCACTAATACAAAGGAAATAAAACAACTCCAAAACTATTGTAGTGGACTAATAAAAACAAACAACAACTCACATAAAACAGTAGAAGAACATCTTGAATTTTAATCTCATAAATATCCATGACTTCCCAACAAATTAACTTGACATCCTCTTCAGTGACCATCATACAATCTGATGTTCTTTCATTCCATATAAAACATACAATAGTAGAAAATATCCTCCTTGCAATCCTCTTAACAGCAATAAAAAAATTCAGATTCAAAAACCATTCCGTTAACTGCCACAGTGATTCATGAGTCAACATGTTCCAAGAAAATAAATTAGAAATCCATCTCCAAACATCAATAGCAAATTGACAACAAACAAACAAACAAGTTATCCTTAGTATCAGCAGCAGAAAAGCAATTATGATACACATGTGCAACACAGAGGCCACGATTTCTCAGGTTAATTAAGGTAATCTGTCATGAAATAATAAACAAGACGTAATTGAGACCCTTGGTGTAGAGCCATTCCAGCAAAGCTGAAACCAATTCACTTTAGGTTTGGTACCTCTCCACATGGTCATTGCATTTTTAAAAGATAAATTATGACTTTATTCCATAAAATTGAGACCACAACAACATGAATAGACAGAAAAAATAAAATTTTGAAGTTGAAGATAGTCATTCCTGAATCCTATTGAGTTCTTGACTGAACTCCTTCATCACACAAAATATAATTTTCCTTCTTTAAATGATATCCATTCAATTAGGCGATCGATTATTTAAAGATAGTTATCCCACCTGATTTTCATATTAAAGATGCAAGCTTGAAGGATGAACACTCAGTATACATATAATATCGAATGTTTGGCTGGAAGGGTCGTGGAGGTTATGATAAATCAAAGAATGCTAGTGTGTTTCAGCTTTAAATTAAAAAGTAATATTTATTGACCACTTTCCATCCCCAACAATCATCCTCCCCAACTCGCTATTACTCAAACAAATACTCTCGTCTCCATTTCTATAAGATAAATGAAAGCATATTAATTAAAATATGAAATGAATTTTTTTTTTAATACAAAATCCATTTGAAGCACTACTCTAGTGCCTTCATAAGCTTTAAAAATATATATAAAAAGAATAAAATTTCTATTGTTTAAGATATTAAGAAATTCAGTAATGTCAATTTTTTTTTTAACAATGAAGATTTTTTTTTTTGCTCGGCCACAATAAAATAAAACAAGAATATTTTATTTATAATTAAATTAATATTTTTAAAAATATATATAAAAAAATAAAATTGCTATTGTTGAAAATATTAAGAAATTATGTAGAAGGGTAAAATTGAAACTTAAAATGTGTTTTTAGTCCAGAATGGTTGATTTGCACATTTTGAAACGTGCAAAGTAAACATGAAAGAAATTTTTTACACGTTTTTGAAACTAGGGGGGGTTTTATCACTTTACCCTATCTTTTTGTCAATCTTATCCCTTATTTAACTTTTTCATCAAATTCATAAAATAAAACCGTGAATGGAATGAACAAACATAACATTCAATCTTTTAACCGTTCCCGACAGTATGTAATTTTTATAAAACTTTTTAATCGATGACAATAACCCCAAATTTTAGGAAACGTCAAGGTAATAAATTTACCAACATAATTATCCAAAGAATTATGTCAAAAAAGTCAATAATAAAATGTTGCACTTGATAAAAGTGTTTTTTCAATTTTACCCTATTATAATATAAGAAAATATATATTCATTCCTATATTCCTAGCTATACTGAGAACGTAGAATTGAACTCATGCATCCAGTTAGAGGGATTCACAAACAAGAAGGGGACTGACTATACCTGTTGTATCGTAGCTGCCTTTGGAACAAAAAGAAATTAGAAATTATCACAATCGACCATAAATTATGTCAAAGCAGTCAGTCCAAGAACAACTGGATTCTATACATAGAAATAGAATCTTCCCTGTGTAAGCCACAAAGGGATCTCCATTGGTGCTGCTGCTACTACATCCATCATCAATCAGATTCAAGCAATCGCATTGCAGTTCAGGCGCGCGCCTCACACCTTAGTGCTTGAGGCGCGCGCCTCTTTCAAAGCGCCTCGCCCGGGGCATACCCAAGGCGCAGAGGTTGCACCTCGCGGCTCGCACGCCTTTGACAACTATGGGAGGAGGAGGTTATCAGTGGTGTAATAATGCACAGCAAAACTCACCTGCTCTATATCAGCCCTTCTCTTCACATTCAGGTCATCTTCATTTAATAATTATATTAATTAAAAGCAAGCAAAATTCATACATCTGTCCGAAATTGACCCCAGGAAGCATTCAGAAACATTTCAAAATTTAAATGTCAAACATCCCACATAACTTCTATTGCATCCCCAAGTTATACACATTCATTCATTAACCCATCCAACCATCATAATATTACACACCTTAATCATGACAGATGCCAAACATTCAAGAGTGCACAATCACAAATGTCTTTACCTTCGCCATAAAACTCAACCTTGGTTTCACATTCTATCTTCTCTCTTTCGTGGAGCACAAGTGATGATCTCATCAACTCTTAGAATCATCTCGGCTGCCTCGGTTGCAGAGAGCAACACAGCCTGCTTTACTTTGAATGACTCAGATATCCCCAGTTCTGCCATATCTCCCACCTGTCAAAATACCCCAACACAAATTTACCAAACAAGACAAAACACAATGTTCCATGGACCAAAAGGTCCAAAATAATGCTCCACCAAAAATGACAAGGGTTATTACGAAAAATCATAACCCGCAATCTGAAAAGTAACAGGCAATCAGCCAATCACCCAGTTCGTTCTGTAATTATGGAAGTCACTTCCCCGATTATACATTGCTGTTTTACCCCCATTAAACAAGCTGAAGGGACCAGTGTAAATTTTGCTGGACACAAGGTCCTGTAATGCCCCCTTTTTTCCCTTCTATCAGTATATAAAGTTTATTTTCTATGCAGTTATAACATAAGAGGGAGCCAATGGCCAGAAAAACCAAATCCAAAAAACAAGCTGACATTGTCATAATCATCATGTATATATATGTACTCTCCACAACTACGAAGATAAAGCAAGCACACCACAGTAAAATTCTTCCACTTCCAATTTTAGATGTGTTACTTACAGAACCAGTGATAACATCAATTCCTGCAGTGCTCCCCTCCTTGTGGTGCTCTGCACGGAGCTGAGCAATCAACTCTGCACTGTCCAAACCAGCATTATCAGCAATGGTAGTTGGAATTGCCACGAGTGCCCTTGAGAAAGCTTCAATAGCATGAGATTTTTTCCCAGGAGTCTTCCAGGCCAGCTCATCCACAGCTTTTGCCATCAACATTTCAGGCCATCCACCTCCAAGCAAAACCCTGCTGTCATTTACTGTCTGAGACAGCACACACAAAGCATCATGGAGAGATCTTTCAGCTTCATCAAGCACATGAAAGCTGCCAAAAAGAGAATAAAGTCACTCATCAAATTTTACATCTGCATGAGAGGTAAAGAAGGGATGATCTCGATTCCTAAATTGCAACAAAAAATGAAAGAACTCTGACAAGAAAATAGTTCAAAACACAGTTAAGAAACCAGATAGTGCCCGAGTCAAACATACACACACCGAGAACAAGTCCAGCCATTCGCGGTCTAGTATTGGATTGAATGTAATTCTATTCTTGTTTCTGATCTTTAATGATTCTTCTATTAACCACATCTTTTCTTTTTTTCACAAACTGAACTGAACCTAGTCCATATGGCATGCAGATATAACTATATCGATTTGTAATCCACGTAGACTTGCTTAATAAAGTGTGATTATATGCCCCAAACTGTTAATTTTTGGACCACTAATCAACACACAGTTTGAAGTGTAGGGACAGTCATACTGCCCTTAATAACATAACCATACAACCCAAACCATCAAAATAAACTACCAAACCCCTTGCCAGTTGCCATTAAACAAATGCTACCACACAAGATGACACATTGCCTAGGTGTCCCAGAAGAGTAGATAGGCAAAACATCCCAAACTATTAAAGAAAAACAATATTTGGCTTAAACCCCAATACTTGTAAAGTAAATAGGCAAAACATGTGAAAATCATTTGCAATGACATTTAGCATAAATTCCAACAGCAAACACCCCAAAAGTTCAGTTACCAAATTCCATCTTGATGATATTTAGTTCATTTAACTCCTCTAGATCTTCTATCCAAAGTTTAAAACTACCCCAACACAAAGATGTACATAGCCACTAGCTAAAAAGACACTACAAATCAGGTTCAGGGAAAAGGTTCTGGAAATTAATTTAATATTTAAACATGTCCATATTGTTCCACATCCAAACCTACCCTAGGTAATGAACATGCAAGAACATGATTTCAAGATTAGAGGAAATGCGACATTAAATATAATGACGAAGTTAAAAGCAGCAAAGAAGAATATCTTATGAACAGCCAACAATCTTGTCAACAAAGTCGTCATCGTCGTCCTTGCCTTAACCCTATATGAATTGGGTCGGCCACATTAATTTTCATCCATGTGATTTTTGGTTGGCCTCTTTGTCTCTTACCTTCTGTGAAAACTAGTCTTCCTCTTCTTACTAGTGCATCTATATGTCCTCGTTATATATGTCAATAACACCTAAGTCATTTTTAGGATACAATCAATTTTTGGACCTATAAAGAACCAAGAAATTTTTTTTTATTTTTTATTTTGTCTGTTTAGTTGCGGTGGCAGATAATAGTATACTACATGTCAAGAATGCACATGAATTATAATAGAAAAGGCAAAACTAAAGGCTAGTGGTGGTCCATCAAAGCTAGGTGGGACAGCTGGACTAAATATAGGACTATGCTTCGGTATTAACCTACGTTGCACCGATTCAGGTATATGTGTCAGCAGTGGGTACGAATTTAACTGTCAGGCATGGGTATGTTTTTAACCATCTGATTCCTCAAATCCCAAAAACCAAATACACAGACACGACCGATATTCATATCTTTTACTTTTCTAGAGTAAAAGGATGGTTTAATGTAATACAAAATGTTCAATATGAGCACTTGTTTTAAAGTAACAGTGTAACAAAAGGACTATAATAAGAGAATTTTTGCACAATTATATAATAGCTTGAATTATCAAATATGCTTTCTAGATACATGTTTGACCAGCAGACACATACATCACATCCATAAGCAAGCATTTTGTGTCCAGCACGAGTACTCCACTCATTTAGAGGAGTCTGTAACACAGATTTGCACAAAGTGAGTACTCTCAAACTCTAATGCACATTCTCATGCTTGATAGTCTAATATTTTACGATTACATCCATTAACAACCCTTAGTAAGAGCAAAACTAAAACGAACAAAAAACATAACTGTCAAGATAATGTACCTTGCACCTCTTAATACTATTGTACACGCTTGACCCATCTCAACACCAGAAAAGTGGATCAACTTATCCTCGCCAATCATAATTTCCTCAATGAGCTTGCAGTGCCCAAGCTTAACTGACTCTGGATTGTCAAAAGTTGATGCAATCTCACCGCCAGTAACTAAAGCAAGGCGCTCAATTCCATCAAAATCAGCATGCTCAATTGCAAGTATTCCTGCATCAGCAAAGAGTTCCTCTGGGAAATTGTAGATCAACTGTCGGTTGACAAAGCAGTTAATCCCATGAGCTATAATCTTCTGCACCTTTTCTCTCATTTTTTCCTTTTCAGCCCCTTCTATCTCTGCAACCTTGGACATTGAATCAACACGAACACGTGCCCCATAAATTTTCACTTTATCCGTGTCCATTGCTGTATTTGCCACCAATATCTTTGCATTCTCTATGCGTTTTGGTTGTCCAATACCTATCTTTTTGTCTAAAATAAATCTGCAGAAAAAGTACAATGCCAATTAAGAACCAAACCATCTAGTAAAACTGCAGACATGGTATCGTAAAGAAGAAAAAATAATGGAAAAAAGTATAACTTAGTTACTGAGCGCACACAGGAGAAGAAAATAAGTGGTTATAGGTCTTGTACTTTTTTTGTTGCTTTCTTTTCCCCCCAATTTTTGGGGAAAAAGAAACATATTATTCTATCTATAAGCCATCACGAGGACTCTCTCATGTGAGCTTGCAGCCACAGTCACTGTTTTGAGAGACTGAAGACGTTTTGTCAATCCACCACACAAGCTAAGAAGCACAGATTCGGATACATTACATGGATACAATGACAACAAAAACAACCTAGCCTTTTTCCCAACTACTTGGGGTCGGCTACATGAATCTTATATTTCCATTCTGCTCAATCTAAGGCCATAACCCCAGTCAATCCACATACTATCATATCCTTCTTTTCTAACTCTACCCACGTCAATTTTGGTCTTCCTCATCCCCTAGTATTACCCTCAATGTAGACTATGTCGCTCTTCCTAACTAGCACATTTAAAGATCTTTGCACATGTCCAAACCATCTTAACCGATTCTCACATTTTATCTTCAATTTGTGCTACTCTAACCATCTCCCGAATGTTATAATTTTTAATTCTATCCTTTCTTCTTTTACCGCACATCCATCTCAACATTCGCATTTCCACCACGCTCACTTTATGCTTATGTTAACATTTTGTGCCATAAAGTATGGCTGATCAAATAGTGGTTCGATAGAACTTCTCTTTTAATCTTAAGGGGATACGCCTATCACAATATATTAGATGCACTCCTCCATTTAACTCATTCTGCCTTGATTATATGATTAACGTCATCTCCAATTTCTATTACACGGATATGAGTCATATGACACAACCCAAATATAGCGACAAGGAAAATCCTAAATAATGAAGACACGAACACAACGGAAAAATGGTGAATAATAAATATATATATATTTTTATATAAGTGATGATATAAATTAAGGCTAATATTACTTTTCATCAAATTAAGAATCAAATATCCTAGATCACAATAACTAATGAACTATAACAACAATTCTCCCATTTAAGAAGAGAGATTGGGCTAAGTCGCTTTATAAAATTTGTTGTAATCTAAATCCATAACTAAACAAAAGGTTACAGTTGTATAAAGAATGAAAGAAAAGGAGAGAGAGAGAATTGGCTAAAGTATAATTTCTAAACCCTTTCTAAAACTAGGGCTTTGTTGAAGAAAAGGAAAGAGTATTCTATCAAGAAATAATTAGTCAAAGAAAAAATAAAGAACTAAGGATAATTAAAGTCTCGTTGAGAAAAAAAAAATAGTAATTTGTTGATAACAAAGAGGTAACCTATAGAGGAAGAAAGGTATTTGTGAGAGGAAGAAGAGGGCAAAAGGAAAAGGATAAAAAAAAAAAGATAGGAAAAGAGGATTTATTAAAGAAGAAGAAGAAGGCTCGCAGGCAATCAAGCTTCAATGATCAGTTGTAGCAAGTTCAAAGTTGGGTTGCAAAGAGAGCAAGATTCTTACCCTTTTCTCTATAATCTCTTACAATTTCAAGCATGTATAAATAGATCAAGTACATAAAAATGATTGATAAATTTATGTTTGAACTTCTATGTCATTGAAAATTTTCAAAGAATACGTTATATTTCAACACATTTTTTACAAATTCTTTTAATCATACATGTGTGTCCATTGTTTGTTGGCATGTCCGTCACATGCCCACAGCATGCTCGCAACATGTCCGCAGCATGTTCAAAAAGGAAAAATAGACAAACACTACTTTGGCGTGTGTGACACATGTATGGCCGTGTCTGACGATTGTCCGTCTCCAACACAAAGTCTTCGACCTTAAAGCATGTCCATGCTTTCTAGGATGAGTGCTCACGGTGAGAGTGTCCTCATGATAGATTTATTCTTACTCTCTCGTCCCCCGCAAATAAAAATAAATAAATGAAGGACAGAACGTATGAAAGGGTGCTAGAAATTTGGTAGTTTATACTCTTAGAAAGCTATTTCTTATTTTATTCCATCTAGAACCTAAAAGAAATTCTAGAAGGGAGGCAGAAAAGATACATTGGGGTGAGAGCCCCAATCTATCTTTTTAGCTCACTGTGAGAGCGTCCTCATGATAGATGTACTCTTACTCTCTCGTCCCCGCAAAAAAATAAAAATAAAAAATGAAGACAGAACACACATGAAAGGCTGCTAGAAATTTGGTAATTTATACTCTTAGAAAGCTATTTCTTATTTTATTCCATCTAGAACCTAAAAATAAATTCTAGAAATGGAGGCAGAAAAAGATAGAGAGAGAGAGAGAGAGAGACCCAGTACAGATTGGGGTTCATGAAGTTTACAGGGCATTCTCAGTTTGATCATCTCCATATAGAAATGGATAGGCTAAATCTTATTAGGATGGCAAGAAAAAGTTTTAGATATTCTTCCTACCCATGAAAGCATCAAAGTCAAACTAATTACAAAGCCAAATAGTTAATTAAGCTTGGTTGAGTAAAGTTTCCAGTTTCCTCAAAACCTGAAAAGAAAAGGAAAACTATAAGGTTAAAAAGATAAAAGAGTTTTATTCGCCAAACAGCTATTCAGCATAAGTCATCCGTGTAGTCCTAAAATAATCAACAGCTTATCGAAACCATAAAGAAGCCTGCCATACTCAGCATAAATCATCTGTGTAATCCTAGAAAGATCAAGAGCTTATCAAAAGCAAAAAGAAGCCTCCTTTCTGCAAGATATGCTAGAGTAATGCAAATGCAGTGCTATAACTGGAATCATATCACATTCAGTTCGTAAAATTTAGATATCTCACCCCTCATCTAAAAACGAATCTTTCAGTGATCCTCCAGGTTTCTTAATAATCTGGATGGCTTCTAAGTTTGTACTGCCCTGCCATTTCCGAGGGGAAAAAAATTCAGACAAACATATATCAAATATTCCAACCACAATATGAGACCAGAAGCATAAATCTAGAGTAGCAGATCTGAAAGCATGAAGCAAACATGTAAATCAATAATAGGCCTTTTCTCTAACAGAAATTTCAAAAAGAGGGATAATATATATATATATATAAAGATACGATCAATTTAAAATTAAGTGCATTACGCAATCTGCTAGATGCATCAAACATTAAGAGGGAAGAAAATTGGACACAGATTACTTTCTTGAAAACAATGAATTCCGCTACATGAGTTTGAGAGAGTTGATTGACTGGTTCTGCTGAATACTCATGGTAAAAGCTACATAGCAAGGGGGGTCTTCTCTTTTTTTTTCCCATTCTGTGTGGAGGATTTGGATGCAGAGGAATGATGCTTTGCACCATGGCTCATCATCAAACCCTTCTTATACTGCAAATGTCATTGTGTGGGATGTGCTGCATTCCTTAAGTCTGAGTTTGTCAGACTTGGTAGTCATGTTCAGTTCTTGATGTTGTTTTGTTTCTGTAAGTTGTTGATTTTTTGGTTTTACTGGAAATTGGCTTTCTCCATTCTAGTCATGTAGTAAGGGGCTATGCCCTATCACTCCTTTTGTATCTTTGTTCTTTATTTATAAAATCATCCCATTCAGGGGAAAAAAAAAAAAGATGGCCATTCACATGAAAAACAAATATTTCAGAAGCAACCCTAATTTGAGTGAACAACCCAGCACAATGTCTCCTGATTAAGAAAATATAACAAGTTTTCCTCTTTTACGTCAAGTTGTCTACCCTTGTCATCATTTGTTCTCCATTACAACACAATACTGAAGTACAGTTTTAGTCGACAACTACATAATTTGCAATATATATGACAAATAATTGATTGACACCCATCCCACAAACCAGATATCCCACCGATGCATCAACTAATCCATCCTTTAATTCAGTACCTGCAGACATTTTTATTCATGGGGAATGATGTAGGACAGTTTTAGTAGGTTTCATATTATATATATTTAATATTTTTTTTTTAGAGAAAGTTTAATTTTGGATACTAATTTTCTTTTATTTGAGTTTCCTTTTGGAAATAGATTTCCTTTTTCTGTTAAGATTAGGATTTCTACAAATTTCTTTTTGTTTTTAGGTTTCCTAGTGCTGTTAGGATTAGGATTTCTCTATTATAAATATATGTACTGCCATAAGGCAGAAATCAATCAATCAATTTATCAATAATATATCAATTGCTTTGCAATTTTCTTTAACTTTGTGGATTCAAAGTTGTTTATCTTATTCTTGCGCGAACGTTCAGTTTTAGTAGGTTTCATATTATATATATCTATATATTTATTTAATATATTTTTTTTAGAAAAAGTTTAATTTTGGGTATTAATTTTCTTTTATTTTAGTTTCCTTTTGCAAATAGATTTCCTTTTCCTGTTAGGATTAGGATTTCTACAAGTTTCATTTTGTTTTTAGATTTCCTAGTGCTGTTAGGATTATGATTTCTCTATTATAAATATATGTACTGCCATAGGGCAGAAATCAATCAATCAATTTATCAATAATATATCAATTGCTTTGCAATTTTCTTTAACTTTGTGGATTCAAAGTTGTTTATCTTGTTCGTGCGCGAACGTTCATACAACCCAGCACAATGTCTCCTGATTAAGAAAATATAACAAGTTTTCCTCTTTTACGTCAAGTTGTCTACCCTTGTCATCATATGTTCTCCATTACAACACAATACTAAAGTACAGTTTTAGTCGATAACTACATGATTTGCAATATATATGACAAATAATTGATTGACACCCATTCCACAAACCAGATATCCTACCGATATATCAACTAATCCATCCTTTAATTCGGTACCTACAGACATTTTTATTCATGGGGAACTTTCTAGGAAAAATAGATTATATGATTAAATCCTACTATTAAATGCATGCTAACAAAAATTAACAAACAATGAAAAAATAAATCTAAAACAAGTAACAAATTATAGGTTTCTGATGTGGAAAAATTATCCACATTGTCCTCATTTTATTTTTTATTTTATTTTTTTTCACAAGTTATCAAGTTGTCCTCATAATGCACAAGATAGCATTTTCCTCCAATCTTTTAACTTCTAGATGCAAGAGAACACCCACCTTTAGCCTCATAACAGCATCAACAGCCAGTTTTGCAAAATGTTCCTTATCCTGCGAGAGAATTTTTGAACTCAAAGTAGTCATTGCAATCTTCATCAAGTCTGACTTGAATTTCTCTGCATGAAGCCAAAACTAGAGCATTATTACTATCAAAACATAAGGAAAATTACAGATAATGGAAGCAGTTTCGACAGTAAGAAAATTTCATCCTGACTCTTAAACAGTATATATCAGGAATTTTATAAAGATGAAAGAATGACAATACAAGATAAAACAAAATATGATACATAATTTGAAGTAACAAAAAGATATTTTTTTCAAAAGCTACCGATAAACTTTAATTATGGATATGAACCAGTGCTTTTTGATAATCAAAGTAGCAAACATTTATAATCAATACCTGCATCCTCTTTATTATCCATGACCTTCTGCAGCAAAGCATCACGAGCACATTCTGCTGCCACACGATAGCCTGAAGAAATAAGACATCACAATGAACTCCAACATCATACAAAATTCAAAAACTAACAAATAAAAGAAAAGGAAAATAGAACATCAGCCAACTCTTCTGTAAAGATAAATTGAGCTCAAGTTCATGAGAAAAAATTTCAAGAAAATAAGAGAAGTTGATGATAACTGAGAAATCATATGAGGAGATATATAGGTTCAGTACACATATCAGAATCCAATACCCTACAAATATTTAGCATGTTTATTGTTGTGCTTCGGCTTTGCTAGACCTTTTTCAATCCACTTGCCACTAAGCAGCCATCCTTTGAAGGTGAACATGAGCTGACTTTGAAACTCACAACTGAAGCGGAAACTTAGAAACAGATCTTAAGCTGAAGCTACATTCATTTCTAGTTTCAGTTTGGGTTTTAGATTTAAGTTTCACTTTTGAGTTTCAAATTGAAAGATGTTGACACCCATCATGAGTTTAGTTAGGAAGAAAGAAGCTACTACTGGTGTAAATAAAACATGCCAGGTCATAAGTAGTCCATCTTTAAAGTCAATGTACAGTAAAAAAAAAAAAAAAGATCAATGCCAGAAGGGGTTAGTAGAAAGTAAAATTTGGGTATAATTAGACTACATTCACTGATCAATAGAAAAGGTATCAACAAGGTACATTTAAATAATCTATTCGCTATTTGAAGCAAAAAAACAAAATGAAATTACTTAAAGAAGAAAGAACTTCTTATACATGCACCCAAACAGTACGTCTATCAACTCTAATAAATGGAATAATCCTTGCTGACAAAAGTAAAACCCCAGGAAAAGATAGTAAGCAAAACTTAAATAAACCTGAAATTATTGTCATTGGATGGATGTTTGTTGCTACCAACTTTTCTGCCTCCCTTAAAAGCTCCCCAGCCAAAACAACAACAGAAGTTGTGCCGTCACCCACTTCATCATCTTGAACTTTTGAAATGTCTGGCCATTGAGTGAAGGATAAGCATCAAATAATATATTGCAACTATGTGTTTGAGCTGCGTCATGGGCATAATCAACATTCCTGCCACTAATTGCTGACTTTATTTTTTATCTTATAAGTGTATATACCACAAGACATTTTGTGAAAAATAGAACTACAAGCACATACAAGTTTCATAAGCAATGCCAAAATTTTCACAGATCAAAATAATCATAAGCCACATAGAAAAGCACAAGAAAAACAAAAAGAGCAGCATTTTTAAGGATACCAACAAGGACTTTAGCAGCTGGGTTATCAATATGGAGGGACTTTAAGATGGTGGCACCATCATTTGTTACGGTAACACTACGTCCTCTGCCAGTTGATTGTAAAATTTTATCCTGTGAAGAAATTACATTAACGAGCAGATGATTAAGTCAAATTACAAAAGGCAGAAGCCTAAATTGCAGTACATTTCTATTTTTCACTACACTGATACAAAACACAGTTTACCATCCCCTTGGGCCCTAAAGTTGTCTTCACCAAGTCAGCGATTGCCATTGCTCCAATAAATGATGCCTAAAACAGAAGGGCAACCATTTATATTCACTAATAAGAAATCAAAATAGGAATTGTAGTTAAATTAATAAATAAAAGAATCCCCATCAAGAGAAAACTTCATTCTATGAAACATTACAGAAAAGAAGTGGGCTTTCTTAATGGCTTAGCGCTTGTTTTAGCCTTTGTCTTTGTATTAGAGATGTTAACATCTTGTTCTTGTTTTGCTGCTTTGTTGGTAATTATATGCTGCTTAGGAAAAAAAAAAACACTACAGAAAAACATAACCAACATGTTTAAGCCCTTATTACAGGCTTTCCCATATTATATCTGGACGTTGTTCCACACATATTTCTCAATGAACAAAAAGTTAAAATTATATCGTATACGAGTTAAACCCACGTTTTGGCTGAACTTTGAAAACCCACAATCTCTTGATAATTTTTTCTCCCAACCACTCAACTAAGTTTGCGAAGGTAAGCAAAGCGTATTCCATGGACGCCAGGCTACCCATCACATTGAAGTCAAATGCAAATTACAAAACCCGAAAGATATCGTTTGTTCATGATTTTCCACCAGCATGTGGAAGAAATGTTCAACCAATCACACGGGAAAAACTGATGCCAAGGATCAAAAATAATAAGAAAGTCGAGCCCCAAGATAACTCCAGCATAGAAGAGGTAACTGAGGAAGGGAGCCAAAACCAACCAAGCAAGTTATTCTTATCTTCTGTATATAACAGTAGCAAATAATATTAATTTAGAAGAATTTATTGGCTTAATTAAAATCCATGATACAGTTTTTGGGAAATAGATTATTAAATGCATTGTTAAAAAAGAACATAAGAATACACATGTGACATATGTACGAATTAGTTTTTTTTCTTTTTTCTTTTTTCCTAGGCCAAGAGGAAATGTACGAATTAGGTTAGATATATGTTATATGTGATTATATTTCTGAACATGCTTTTATGTGTCTAATGTTGGTATACATCTGCTACAGTATGAGGTGAGTTATTATCAATAACGTTTGAACAGACTTGTCAAAAAAAAAAAGTAACGTTTGAACAGATTTATCCAAAATAATTAACGTTTGAACAGTGTAGAGAAGATGAGTTATTTTCATGTAAATAGGTGGGTATTTATATATGCATGTAACCATAACCGCCTACGTAGTTTAGATGCTTGTAGAACATATGAATATCTTTACAAGATTGAATACTGGAGGGAGTCTGAGTATTCCAGTTTGAGGTGTACACATTCAACAACAGTGAGAAAGCCTAATATATGAAGTGTGTGTTTGACGTGCAGAAGATCTCAATTTTGTAGCTTCTTGTATATCTAGGAACAGCTAGCACCTAGTTAGGAGAAGAACCCACGAGGCAAGGACAAAGTTAATTCGTGGAATGTCTACTGAGTTCAAACAATAATTGATTTGGTAGGTAATTTAATATCATTCTTAGATCATTAACTTAGTAATAGTTGGTATAATCATAACCCTACCGTTTGACTAAGGTTCAAGCATGATTAAAGTGAAAATAGATGATAAAAGACCCAACATTAGGGCTGGGAAAACTCAAAAAATATATAGAGTTGAAGGTTAAAGACATGCCAATTAGAAACCCATGCACACTAGTGGCAGAAGTGTACAGCGGTTGTCGGCACAATCTTAGGTGCAGACCCAACCCATATGAGCTCATGCCAAAAACAACTACTGAATCCTCCTTCCTTAAGTCAAGTTAATTTCCCAAAAATTACAATTAACTAGTTGTTTGACTTGATTATAGTTCATGAGTTATACTAGAGTAAATTAGTGAGTATATATGAGTTGACTAGTTGAATACACTTTAACATGGAAATCAATTTAAACAAGATATTACTAAACAAATGTATTAAGCAAATAAGTCTATCAATGTCATGAATTTTATTTTATGAGAAGATCATTTAGTGCTGGCAAAAATAAGTAGAAACAAGGCTTAATAAGACAATCATACCCCAACTTATTAAATAACATAATTATGCACATTAAAGAAATATGCTTTCTAAGAAGAATTGTAACTAATCATTGGTATTATACAGAAGGCATATATATGTATTTTTAGTAATAGACTCAAGTAAGAGAACTAAGACTATTATATGTGTGATGTTGTGGTCTGAATTTTGCTTCGGCTTGGGTCGCGTTGCAACCTGGTTTTGAAGGCATATATATGTATTTTTAGTAATAGACTCAAGTAAAAGAACTAAGACTATTATATGTGTGATGTTGTGGTCCGAATTTTGCTTCGGCTTGGGTCGCGTTGCGACCTGGTTTTGACTTGAAACATTTTTGACACGTTTTTTTGTTTGCAGGTTTTGGACACTGTTTAGGATTCTCTTGTAACCCAGTATATAAGTGCTTATAGAGTTTAGAGTGGGATAAGAGAAAACACGGAAAATCGCATGAGAGAGAGAGAGTGAGAGTGAGAGTGAGAGTGAGAGATAGGGTTTGAGGGTTGAAACTTGTAATCTCCTTGGTTTCACATAGTAAAATTTTTTGCCGAATCTTCACCTTGGACCCCACATTGCCAAACCACATAAATCATTGTGTCCTATGTGTGGTGCATGTTTATTGTTTTGTCAGTTTTTCGATTTGTTCTTGGTTTGCGTCTTTTGTCGTGACAATACAAAATCACCAAACCTAGAATACTTATGGAACCAAACCAAGAATAATATAAGGAAATGTGTAATATTAACTCAAGCAACACAACACTATAATATTATATGTAGTTAATAGTTTAAATTATATAGCTTATTGACGAAAAAGATATGGAGAGAGAACTTAATTAACGATAATTAGGGATATGTTCCAACTTGAATAATGGATGTGTTCCCATATAATTGTAATTGGATGTGTTCCTTCATATAAAATGATGTAGATGAGCAATATATAACAAGAATGGATGTGTTCCTTCATTAAGTAGATTGATGTGGAGATGTCTATATGATATGACAGATGGTTCATATATGAGGTATTTGGATGTGTTTCGTACCACGATTATGGATATGTTCCCTTATATGAGATGATGGAGGAGTTGATTACATGTGATTAATGATGGATTCCTACATGAAAATTTGGATGTGTTCCTTAAAATATAATCTTTTATGCGAAAAAAAAAAATTGATAAGTAAAAAGTATTAGAAGGCATTTAAAAGAGGAACACATCCCACTAAACAAGCAAGGACCAAATAGGGCCCTCAATCTCTCAGAGTATCTAACAAGTCAACTATCTCCCCCATGGATTTACAATTCCTCCCAGAAACCCAACAAAAAAGAGAACTAAGAATAGAGAATTTAAGCACCCACATAGGATACTCCTCCCCTTCAAAGGATCTCTTATTTCTTTCCCTCCACAAACACCACCAAACACACAAAGGTGCCACCTCCCAAAAATCATGGGCTTGGGAACCCACTATTCACCCCCTCCAAGCCTCGATCATACCAAGAGAACTTTTATACAAAATTTAAAAATTGAATTACTTAATCAAGAAGATTAACACGAGATAAAGATCCAAAATTTTGAAAAATTCAAACATAGTTGCAATATTAACATCGAGAATATAATTATTATGACAGCATTTCATCTATAAATGTACCACTACTAAGGAAAAGGTATAATTTAACTTGTTGAGCTATGAGCTCACTCTTTATTTACCATTTCAAGTAATGGGCTAACTAGAGCATGATGGATGATCCTTTACTGATTCGAGTTACTATTTATCTATGTTAGTTTATATTTCTATTATGCTATTGAGAGATCATATAGTGAGGTAGGAATATAAATATGGTATTAGATTTCATATTATGTGTTTAGTTGTTAGGGTTTTTTTTATTTTGTCCGGTGTTTAAATGTAAGTACATGGATGGATGGCAATTTAAATCACACCCTAAGGTTTAATATTGAACAAGTTGTCCTTGAAATTGAATATGAGGTGGCAAGCTATATTAAACTAACAATTGTTGTATGCAATTCGTACACATAGTGCTTTAAGCCTTTAAAAGAGTATCAGCATGCTTAGATTATATACATTGTTGGAATCCATGTTACATGGACTCCTAAAAAATGCATGAAATGGTTGTCTCTTACTCAGACACGTCTATGGGATGTATCTAATATGTCTAGAGGAATATGCACTTACCAGGCATATTTAATAATAAAAGTTTCTTATACAATTACTTATCAAAAACAAAAGTTTATTATATAATTGTACATAAAACTCCCTTAATATGTTCCTTCTAGTACATTATTGCTTCAGAAACCCTCTATATTACATAAAAACATTATTTGACTATAGAAAATAAAAGAAGAAATATTTTAGCCAAGTCACCATGTAGTTGTATTTGGGGATTTCAACGCAAACCCACATCCATAGCACATATGTAACATAGAATGGCATAGATACATATATCAATCATTTACTTAAATATGAATTCATCATTACAAGCCTGAACGGGAACACTCACCATTCTGGCCCGCTCACCCTTTTCCTCAGTAGCTTCATCTTTAAAAAGTTTGCTCACCTGAGACACTCATCAAGTCAAATACATAAGAGGCAAAAAACAAGAAATAAATACAATTTAGTGACTTGAATCATAATAAGTTTCTGACATACCGCCATTAATAAGAAAGAAGGATTAAGCTGGAATCCAAATGCACAGATAACTTATTATCTGAAAGAAACAAGGAAAAAAAGAATGAAGTATCAAAAAATAAAAGAACTTAGCACATCTTAAGCCAACAATCCGACCAGATATCAGGACGTTTGGATCCAGTTTTTCAACATGTTTTCTATTTACCAAAAGTAGAAGAAACTAGAAAGAAATGCTGGAGAAATTGAATCTCATGCTTGAAGGTCTTTTGAAATTGCAATGGATACAAGGACAATCAAAGAAATCGCAGGAAGAGCCACAATAAAATTCAACATTTATAGGCACAATAACTTCATATTAGACCCAACATAATTCAGCTTAAATAGGCACCATGAAAATAACACAACATTCAACAAAAACGAGCTCTAATTAAGTCTAGTATTCAGCACAGATAAACAATAATTTCATAATTACGGTATTTATGCATGATGATTTTTGAAAAAAGAACCAGTCCTCTCAATCTTGCAAGGCATATTTTATTTGTTATTTTTTTGATAGGTAAATCTTATAGAGATTTGGTTATGGAAGTTTAGCCAGAACAATTTCACTCATTTGAATACTATCAAAATCAGTATTAATTCTGCAACAAAAGGCTGCTTTGTACAAAATGAAATAAACACTGTTCTTGAATTCGATTGAATCTCACCAAAAATAAGCATCATAAATGCAAATGAAAGTTCAAAAATCAAAACACTAACAAACGAACTTAAAAACCCAGAAGAAGTCGAATCCGAAGGAGAAACAAAGATACAGAGCTTCAGAAATATCCTAAAAGCAAAGAACCAAAGAACCCTAAACAGCTATAGGGAAATGCCAAAAACGATAGATTGATTACGTGAAAGTGTATATACAAATACATTTACATCTGTATTAATGTATAAAAATATATATGCTAGAAATAGTGAAGCATTACCAGTGATCCTGATCAGAGAGAGAAGACTAGAGAAAGAGAGAGCGGCGAGTTAAAGAAGAGTGGTAATGTTTGAGACAACCTACTGGAGTTTCTCTTTAGGAGTGAATAGATAAAGTGTTTGTCGAGGTTATCAATCTCCATGAACTATCTTCACCTAACCGTTGGATATTTTCTACATATTGCCATCAAAATGTAACCCGCGCATCTGACGGCTAAGCTTCTGATTTAGTGGGCCAGGCGCAACCGGTGTGGGCTGTTGGGCAAGAATACTAAAGAGATGGCAAACCAGAAATTTCATGCACTCCTCAGCCAGATGGCGCGTCGCGTCACTTTGAAACTTGAACATAAACTAATGAGCCATTTCTTTGGAACCTCACCAACTAAGAAACACGGACACGGACACGGACACGGGACACGGGTACGACACGACACGGACACGGTGACACGGCAAATTTCAAAAAAACAGGACACGACACGGCGGGGACACGGCTATGAAATAATATATTAATATATATTCAACAAGTTAACCAATATCCACAATACCATAAATTTAACAATAAAAAAATAATAAATCATACAAATACTTCAATTTATTATCAAGTAATTAATGTATTTTCAAAAAGGATGTTCATTATATTGGTTTTTTTTATTTTTTTTTGTTTCTAAATTTATTATTTAGGAATTTTATCTAACTATTTTTTATTTTTAAAATTTTTTATTTTAGAAAATACTATATTTATATAGAAAAGGGCATAATAGTCATATTAAATGATATATGTCATTATAGTTATTTCAAGGGGTCAATATGTCAATTTTTAGAAGATGAGGGGCTGAAATGTTAAAAAAAATAGTTCAAAAGGGGTCTTTTTGTAACTTTGCAAAAGTTCAGGGGTTTTTTTGCACTTTTAAAAATTACAAAATGTACCCCGCCGTGTCCCCCGCGTGTCCTTGCCGTGTCCCAGCCGTGTCCTAAAAAAAAAAATTCCAGGACACTTCTACGGAGTGTCCGACACGTGTCCGAGGAGTGTCCGAGTGTCCGAGTGTCCGACACGGACACGGCACCCCTATACGAAGTGTCCGTGCTTTCTAGCTCACCAATCAGAGAAACTATAGGTGCCTTCACTAGCGAAATTTTTTTTTTTTATATATTTGAAAAAAGTATAAATATATTTTTATTTTTTATCAGTGAAAACAGAAAGCAGAAATAACGTTCATTATTTGTTATTCTACATTTTTGAAAACAAAAAGTAAATAACAGCGTTTAGTTATACATTTTTTTTCTTTTTTCATATGTAAATATTAGACAATACAAAAACAAAGCAAAACTAATCTTTCATAAGTATTGATAGAGTATTTGACTAGAATTATGAAACGTGTAACGTGAAGGATGAGTTCGAAGTGACGTGGATAGGAAGTCTATTTTAACCAGGACTTCCTATCTCCAAGAGTCAGTTTCTCACTAGGAAACAACTTCACTGGACAACTACAAATACAGAGACAATCCACATACCAGATACGCAATTAATACCCTCGGAGTTCCTTTATAGCTTGAGAGATCCTTTCGATTTCTGACTTGATCGTCGGAGCGTAGTTGGCCGGCACCGCACCGGTGCCCTATTCGATTACTCTTCTCTTGTCCTATTTGCAGGTTGGTGTTTGACCGGTTCGAGGTGGATCTTTTGCTTCATCAGTTGGCGCCGTCTGTGGAAAATTGAACACAAAATTGTCCTATTTAAATCATACACGAAGCATGATGCACCTTCGATCTGGATTGGAGACCACGGCTATACAGGATTCCCCTGTTGGCCAAGGTCCTCCGGTACATGACCTACCTGGCCAAGGCAACCCCCCGGTCGCGCAGGATCTTCCTATCGGTACTGAACCCCCAAACGCACAAGACCCGACAGCCAATCCGACCGCAGGACATGGAGGTACACAGCCCCCTGGACAGACGGACTTCCTGGGACACACCCCGAAGTCCCAAACGACCAAGGGCGTGTCGCAGCGTTGGAGCACCAGGTCCAGAACTTAAACCAAAGCCTGGTCCAATTGCTCCAGCAAAATGCGGCGATTCTGTAACGCCTCCCCCCTGTGGCACCGGTGCCGTCGCCAAGTTACGTAAGGACTGTTGATCCCGAGGAGGACGGTGTTCAGAGAGAAAGTGAAGTACCGATGGAGGACGCGGCTCAGAGTCATGTAAGAGGTGGGGCAAATCAGAGCCGTTTGGTCCCTCCTGAGAGGAGCCCATGGGAATTCAACATCCCTTGCTTACCACGATATGGATATACAGGACCTAAGAGCCAGGGTAGAAAGCATGGCCCACGCCATAAGAGGGAAAGGTCCTGCCACGATAGAGGATTTGGTTCAACAAACCAACCTCCCTTTCTCTACAGGGGTAATGAATTGTCCCCTGCCCCCCAAGTTCAAGATGCCCACAATGGAAAGCTTTGATGGGACTAAGGACCTGCTAGATCACCTGGAAACTTACAAGGCCTTGATGCATCTTCAGGCGGCACCCGACGAGATCATGTGCAGAGCCTTTCCCACTACATTGAAGGGCTCCGCCAGGTCCTGGTTCAATAGTTTAAAGCCATCAACTGTCCGTTCCTTCAACGAGCTGAACCAACTATTTGTTGGCAATTTCATTGCTGCCCGGAGGCACAGGAAACCCGCTACCTATCTCCTGAATGTAAGGCAAGCTAAAGGAGAATCGTTGTGGGACTATATTAATCGATTCAACAAAGAAATGTTACAAGTAGATGCCTTGGATGACAAGGTGGCCATTACAGCATTCATGGGAGGGCTATTACCCTCTAAATTCCTATACTCTATTTCTAAGCATCCCCCTGAAAGCATGTCTGAATTACTTGTGAAAGCCCAGAAATACATGAATGCCGAGGATGCCCTTGATGCCCGAAGGGAAAAAGGTGATAGCGACAAAAAGGTGGATAGGAAGAGGGGAGGACAACTGAGCAGAGAGGAACGAAACCCCAAGTACAACAGAGTATCACAGGAACAGAATGACAGGACCGTGAGCCGTGAAAGGGGGTTCAGTTTCATCCCATTGAACGCTCCTATAAGCCAGATCCTCCTCCACATCCAGGATGACCCAGCTGTGTCGTAGCCTCTGAAGTTGAGAACTGATCCGGCCAGGAGATCTCATGACAAGTATTGTAGGTTCCATCGTGATCATGGCCATGATACCAATGAATGCATGGATTTGAAAAGGTAGATTGAGAATTTAATTCAAAGGGGCCAATTGCGGAGGTTTGTGGTCGGCGGGGGGTAGAGAACGCAGAATCAGACACAGGATGTAAATGAGGGTACGGCTCGCAAGAACCCCCCGATAGGGGAAATTAGAGTCATCTCAGGAGGAGTCGGGGGGGCGGGGAGTCTAATGCCACTCGCAAAGCACATGCTAGGAAAGTCAAAAATTTCTCCGAAGTCAGTGAGGTGAGTCAGTCACCCGCCAAATGCCCTCGGTTGAACGACCAGGTCATAACTTTTTCAGAGGATGACGCCAAAAAAGTTCAGCAACCCCACGATGATGCCCTTGTCATCATATTAATCATCGCCAACTTCACAATTAGGCGGGTGTTAATCAACAACGGTAGCTCCGCAGATATCCTCTTTATAGGTGCATTTGATCAGATGAATATTGGAAGAAACAAACTCAAGACCACTCAGTCGCCACTCGTGGGCTTCTCTAGAGAGAAACTCCTTCTCGTGATCATGGCCATGATACCAATGAATGCATGGATTTGAAAAGGTAGATTGAGAATTTAATTCAAAGGGGCCAATTGCGGAGGTTTATGGCCGGCGGGGGGCAGAGAACGCAGAATCAGACACAGGATGTAAATGAGGGTAAGGCTCGCAAGAACCCCCCGATAAGGGAAATTAGAGTCATCTCAGGAGGAGTCGGGGGGGCGGGGAGTCTAATGCCGCTCGCAAAGCATATGCTAGGAAAGTTAGAAATTTCTCCGAAGTTAGTGAGGTGAGCCAGTCACCCGCCAAGTGCCCTCGGTTGAACGACCAGGTCATAACTTTTTCAGAGGATGACGCCAAAAAAGTTCAGCAACCCCACGATGATGCCCTTGTCGTCATATTAATCATCGCCAACTTCACAATTAGGCGGGTGTTAATCGACAACGGTAGCTCCGCAGATATCCTCTTTATAGGTGCATTTGATCAGATGAATATTGGAAGAAACAAACTCAAGACCACTCAGTCGCCACTCGTGGGCTTCTCCAGAGAGAAACTCCTTCCCTTGGGCATAATTGACCTCCCGGTTACAGCTGGTTCAAGTCCCAGACAAGTCACTAAGATGGTGACTTTCTTTGTGGTAGATTACCCAACCACGTATAATGTCATTCTGGGAAGGGCCACGTTGAATGCTATGAGAGCTGTGACCTCCACCTACCACCTCCTCATTCGGTTCCCCATAGAGCATGGTGTGGGGGAACTGAGAAGAGATCAGGTCACTGCTAGAGAATGTTATGCCACCTCCCTAAGAGAGAAGAAGATGACCGAAACCCTAAACATTGAGGGACAGGAGATGGAGAAAAAAGAGGAGGTCCGTCGTGCAGAGCTGATGGAAGAATTAATTGAGATCAGCTTGAATGAACAAGGCACGGGGAAAAAGGTGAGCTTGGGATCGTCGCTCTCACCCACCTCTCGGGAGGAGATGGTGTGATTCCTCAGAGCGAATGAAGATGTGTTCGCATGGTCCCACGAGGACATGCCTGGGATTGATCCAACTATTGCAGTACATCGGCTGAATATTGACCCTATTGCCAAGCCAGTAAGACAAAAATGGAGAGTCTTTGCCCCAGAAAGAAACGCGGCAATTTTCGAGGAGGTAGAGAAGCTATTGAAGGCCAACTTTGTGCGGGAAACCAATTACCCAGACTGGTTGGCCAACGTAGTGCTGGTTAAAAAATCTAATGGAAAGTGGCACATGTGTGTCGACTTCATCGACCTAAACAAAGCCTATCCGAAAGACAGCTTCCCCCTCCCCCGAATTGACATGCTCGTGGAAGGGACGACAGGGTACGAATGGCTCAGCGTTATGGATGCCTACTCAGGATATAATCAAATTCTGATGTGGCCGTCAGACCAGGAAATGACATCCTTTATAACAGAAAGGGGTTGTATTGCTACACGGTAATACCATTCGGCCTAAAGAACGCCGGCGCAACCTATCAAATGCTGGTAAATAAAATGTTCAAGGAGCAAATTGGCAAAAATATGGAGGTGTATGTTGATGATATGCTTGTCAAAAGTCAGGAAGATACCAACCATTTGGTTGATTTACAAGAAGCCTTTGATGTCATTCGAAAGTACAGGATGAAGCTCAATCTAAGCAAGTTGATTCGTGTGTGAGTGTGACTCAAAAAGTATATCAATTAAAAATTTTCACACTTCGCAATAGAACGAATTCCTTGCAGAATAGGGCTATCGAAAGGGGTATCGTACCTCAGGGATTATGGTCTGATGAGTTGGAATACGGAACTAATTCTAATTAAATTTATAAGAAAAGAATTCTGATTTTTAAACTAAATTAATTAAAAAGTAAAATAAAATAAATCAAAGTAAACAGATAGTGAAGATAATATGAGAGAAATCTAGGGTGTTTGACTTCACCACTAACTCCACAATCAATGGTCAATTGAATCAACTATAGGGGAATTACATCATGCATAAGTGGTGTCGGTGGCTACAAGCTCAACTTCATCCGTCAAGAAGATAACATATGATTAAGGCTAAGCCATGGACTATCTTCGATTGGCATGGGCCATCTGCCTAACTACTCTAATCTAGGGTGCAGTATGGTTCATCTTCTCTAGGCATAATCCATCAAAGCTCTTAACAATATATTCAGTGATTACCATTGTGTAATAATCGCTCTCATGATCACAGAAAATAAGAGAGATTGAGTTCAATAACAACAACTAAATATCTAAGACAAGATAAGAAATCATTGAAACTGAATATACAAGACTTTTATTGCTCAATTCTATAATAAAAATCCTCTAAATTACACAATCTATGCATGTATATAAAGGTCCCAATAATTAAAACAATCACACCATTGATGCTTTATTAGGGCTACATCAAAACCCTAGTGGATGAACTAGCCGCTCATGGTAGAAGAAGAAGCTTCAACTGTTGAGGAAGAAGGCATCATCTTCATGAATTACGCGTATGACTTCGTTCTCCAATGGCTCTGCAATTATGTTTCTGTTCTCTTCTCAGCCCTCTCAGACTCTCCAATCTCTCTCTGTGACTCCTCAACTCAGCCTCAAAGTCTTCACTTTATTCCCCAAGAGAATACACCAAAGTCCTAATCCAATTAGGAATAAATTAGGGTTTCCCGCAGCACTAATCAGGTGGGTTTTTCCTGCTGACTTTGGCCCAACTTTTGACCCACTAGAAGTCCGATTTACGGAATTTTTGTGAAATACAAAAGTGTGCAAAATCGAATTTTGTTCAACCTTACGTGAAAATAATGTCTATTTGAGGCTCGAAAATAAGACTTCTGGTCCGTTTTCCAAAACGGGATTAAGACTATATTATGCGCAGATTTGGGTTTCAGGCCCGAAACTTTCTTAAGCGGCTGTAATTCTCTTGGACCTCTTTCTTGGGCTGTCTTGAGTTAAAATAAATGGTTGAATGATTCTCCTTGATGCAGGCTTCATCTAACCATCTTGGATGTCTTCTTTAAAAGCCCAAAAGCTTGGTTTTAACTGAAATAATCATTAAGGCCCTGAAAATACAGAAAACACTAAAACAGAGTAAAATAACAAAATAATCTATCACTAAGAGAATAAAATACATAAGTTAAGAGGCTAGAATGCATAACATTCAATGCCTATCACACCCCCAAACTTACATATTGCTAGTCCTTTAGCAATAGAATAAAATAAAACTAAAACAAAAGAAACTAACAAATACTAACTAAACTACCTAACTCCACTTTCGTGGGAGAAACGATTGCATTTAGCATATGCAACAAGCCTTTAAACCCTTAGGTATCCCCTAGTGGACGAGTATAGTCTCGTGAGGGTTTCCAGAAATGTTACCCACAAACATTCAAAATTCTGTTTCAATATTAATTCAAGAAGAAGATTACAATATATAGTTACAAACTTGCATTCAAGAATAATTTCAACTCTCAAATTCCATAATTCAAATCAATGGTCCCCATGCATAATTCATATCAACATATCTCAAAATAACCAACTTTAGCTTCCTCGTGTAAAGTGAACTAGCAGTCCTCTCATGTAGCATAACTCAGCTCTGAATATATTAAGGCACATACCCCATCAACTCACTAGCTCCCCTTATTGAAATCATACTTCCCAACATGAATACATGACCTTTTTTTTTTCTCTTTTCTCATTCCTTTTTTTTTCATTGCTTTATTGGTTGTGCAATGTCTTGATCTATTAAGCTTTTTGAAAGATCCATGTAGCAAGCTTTCAGTCAGTGACTCCCAAACCAGATGGCTTTAGGGCACTAGGCTTTAAGATACCCCGAAGAACCTAATTACTCGAATCAGTCAGGCTATAAGTCAAGACAACCAATGCTCATCTTTTCTCACCCTTTCACTTTTGACGCGAACACTCCGTGCTTCCTGAGGCATAGAGGCTCAGTTACTCATGAAAAGGATCAAATTGATTTGCTTATTCATCATTTTTTTTCTTTTTTTTTTTTCTTTTCTTTGAAGTCAAGTAAAACACATTATCGGTACTCATTCTCAAGAGATACTAATTAATATCAAGCATATGTAACTCAATCACTCAAAACCAAAGTTTATACCCCATAAGACTATGCTTAGTGTGTCTGTGCATGTGAGGAAACTAAAATCAATCACTCCAAAACATGTTATTGCAAACCATGATTAAAACCACATAATTTAAACCACAGTTTTTAAAAATTTAAAACATACTCAAAAATTGCAAGTTAAGCACCTACATAAGGTATTAATCCCTTGAAAAATGTCAAAACATTCTATCTAAAAACAAAACAAAAGAAAATAAAAAAAACAAACTAAGAAAATAAAATAAAATAAATAAAATAAAATAAAATCCTAATACAAAAAGATTTTCACACAAATTTCCCCCCATATTGCATTGAGCACAAAAATAGGCATCGCCTCACCCCCAAACTTAAACGGTACATTGTCCTCAATGGACTGTCAATCAAAGCAAAGAGAAGAATAAGAACGATGTTACCAGGACCAAGGAGTAGTGGCAAGAAAATAGAGCACACCAAGTTGGAAGAAGGCAATGCAAGCACACCCCCAAACTTGGATGTTAAAACCTGTCAAAACAAACCACTATACCCCAAAGATAAAGTGAAATAGTATGGGTGAAAATAAATATGAAAGAGAAAAATCCTAAAAAAAAAAATATTTTTTTTCATTTTTCATGTTTTTTTTTCTTTCTTAATAATAAAAATCTAACTACAAAAAGAAAAATAAAAATAAAAATAATAAAAATAAAAATAAAATAAAAACTAAAAATAAAATAAAATACAAAAGATGGTTACCTTCCTATCAAGGGTGTGGTGGTGACTGAGCATCTCGATCCAAGTTTGCTTGACGCATCAGTGCACGCAGCATCTTCCTCATCTCTAGTTGGTCTTGGCGAGTGTCACGAAAGTGATCCGCCATCTCTGTCCTCATTACTCCAAACTGTGTGGATACCTCTGTCTGTAGGTTGCCAAACTGGGCTGTCAACCCAGCAATCTGCCCTTCTAAATACTGATAATCATGGCCACCAGCTTGTGCATGCACCTCCTCTTCCTCTGCCTCCATCTCCTTAGGTACTTCCACCGGTGGTGGTATATCTACATGCTCTCCTCCCTGGGCCAACCGAGATACTTCACCAGGCACCACTATGACTCTCTGGTGCATATGAGATCGACTCAAATTCTAGTCATGCGTGCCATAATGAAGATCACGTGGAAAGGCAAGCTCGTCCTCATGGACTGCATACCCCTGTGCCACAAACAACTGGTGAATAATAGTAGGGAATGGAAACTCCTAATCACTTGCACTGTCTGGTGCCTTGGCTACAACCTTGGAATAGAACTTCTCCATCTGGCCCCAGACAATCTGTGGGAATGACAGCCAATGCCCAAAATGTATAGCATATAAAGCTTTGAGGAACTCTTGACATCTCTCGGTCTTATGTCCAATTGGACATATATTCTTAAGTAGAATAGCGTCAAGGAACCATAAATGATTAGGCATTGAAGACTTGGAAGCTGCATTCCTTTTCAGCCCAGGAAACTAATTAGCACACAAACGTGCAACCAAATTACCCACTGACAAATCGTCGGGTAGAGGAGTATAGATATGAGATAAATCATCTGGGCACTCATGAGGACAACCCATGGCAATAGCAATGGATGACATGTCCACTCGAACTATTGTTCCATCTACTGAAGAAGTAAGTACATCTCGCTCATCAGGTGTCGGCATTAAATTCTGATAAAATACCTTGATAAGCCTCGGGTAAATAGTAGACGAGAATGGAACAAAAATGGATGCTGACCGACGATGATGGATGTCAAAAATCCCCCATCGTGTCTCAGAAAACATACCATAGAGTTCGGCTATGTCAAACGTGGTTTCAAAATTCAAAGCCCTTGGATGCCATCTCTCTTGAATACCTTCTCGGCGAGATCGTGAAGAACCTGTGGTCGGATCATGCCTCGCTCGGCGAGGATTACGTGAACTTGAAGCACCTTGGTGACTTGCTCTTTTTGGTGCCATAGAAGTAGAAAAAGTGTGGTTGAGGAATTAAATCGAACACTTGGCGTGCACAATTAACTTGTAACCTTCAACCTCCTCTTTTTGGCAATTTTTCCACCCAAATCAAACAAGTAAATGCACCAAATTGATCCCCCAAACTTGGTCTTCAAAAGCCCTCAAAAAGAATTGCACAATTTCACCAAAGAAAAACTTCACTTACTTTGATGTTGAACTTGAAAAAGTGAGAACTTCCTTTGAGAACTAGTGATTCTTGATCCGGTTTTGATGTTGATGATGATGATGATCAATGTTAAATTTTTGTTTAATAATCACCAATTGAAGACAATAATTTCCCGGTTGAAGTAGGACTTGAATTGGAGCTCAAAGAGGTAAAAGATGCAAGTGGTAGCAACCAAGTAGGATAAGGAGTCCATTTATAGCATAAACTTTCGGCCAGCCCCTTTTTCATCCTTGGGCGATCGATCCCCCCTAGGGTGGGTGATCGATCGCCCACCTGCTGGTGGGATTCTCCTTAAAAAATCATGGGGCGATCGATCCCCCTCCAATGGGGCGATCGATCCCCCTTCTGGTAGCCTGTTTGACCCTCCATCGCCCAAGTTCGACCGAGACTTGAAAATTTTGAGTCTCCATCGCCCAAGGTCGACCGAGAGCACAATTTTTCACCCATCTTGAATGCAATTTTCTGGGAACAACCGAAGTTTTGAATTGAAGAGCCATACCTTATCTCCTGGAGAGAAGGACTTCCGTAAGATATGTCGATCATGAAACGCCTTCATCCTCTCTTTGTAAATTTGTGAACTTTCATAAGCATCACGTCTAAACTCCTCTAATTCATTTAATTGCAACTTTCTCTCTTTCCCAGCTCTTTTTGCATCAAAATTGAATTTTCGGATTGCCCAGAGTGCCTTATGCTCGATCTCTACTGGAATTTGACATGCTTTCCCATACACCAACCGATATGGTGACATACCAATAGGAGTCTTGTAAGTAGTCCGATATGCCCATAGTGCCTCACTCAGTCGCAACGACCAATCTCTTCTATTCGGTCTCACTATTTTTTCGAGAACATGCTTAATTTCTCGATTGGACAGCTCTACTTGCCCACTTGTCTGAGGATGATAAGGTGTTGCCACCTTATGTGTCACTGAATATTTAGCAAGCAAACCTCTCAAGAATTTATTGCAAAAGTGAGAACCACCATCACTGATCAAGGCTCGAGGAATTCCGAATCGACTAAGAATGTTCTCATGCATGAATTTGATTACCACCTTGTGATCATTAGTTCGAGTTGCAATCGCCTCCACCCATTTGGAAACATAATCCACACCAACCAGAATGTATTCGTAGCCAAAAAAAGGTGGAAAGGGTTCCATAAAATCAATTCCCCAAACATCAAAAATCTCCACCACCAGAATGGGGCTCATTGGCATCATATCACGCCTCGACATTGAACCCAATCTTTGACAACGATCACAAGTCTTACAGAAAATATATGCATCATGAAACAGAGAAGGCCAAAAGAATCCACATTGGAGTACCTTTGCTGCTGTCTTCCTTGCACTGAAGTGGCCTCCACATGCCAATGAGTGGCAGAATTTGAGAATATCTTGAAACTCATGGTCTGGGACACATTGCCAAATAATCTGATCTGGACAATATTTAAACAACTCTGGATCCTCCCAAAAGTAATGATAAACTTTAGAGAAGAATCTATCACGTTCTCGCTTGGTCTAGTCTTTTGGCACTTTTTTCGTGGCTAAATAATTCACAATATCTGCATACCATGGTGTGGAGTTGTCGAATACTCCAAACAATTGCTCCCTCTGAAGTGTTTTGGAAAGTGTAGTACATACAGAATTTACTGCAATGGTAGAACATTGATCCTCAAACACCTTCTTTTCCTTATATTTTTCTTGCACCCTTTTTTCATCTGTAGATTCAGCCACATCCTTAGAGTCCATGAAGAAAACATCAGTCTGATCTGGAGGGTTCTCAACAGCATTGAAAATATTAAGTTTAACCTTCATGTTGCCAAATGAAATATCCATGATCCCCGACCTACAATTTATGCAAGTATCAGTAGTAGCTAAGAAAGGTCGACCAAGGATCACCGGAATGTGCCTCTTCGGATTGTGAACGAGCTCAGTGTCAAGTACAATGAAATCAACAGGAAAGTAGAACTTGTCCACTTTAATGAGCACATCTTCTATGATTCCTCGGGGCTGCTTTGTTGATCTATCTGCAAATCACAATACCACCGAGGTAGGCTTCAATTCTCCCAAGCCCAATTGTAAGTAGACTGAATAGGGTAGCAAATTCACACTTGCACCCAAATCAAGAAGAGCTTTATCCACATGGTGCTCCCCAATAATGCATGAGATAGTTGGAGCACCAGGATCTTTGTACTTGGGAGGAGTACACTACTGAATTATTAAACTTACTTGTTGTGGTAGCATCACTTTCTTTGACACATGGCTTTTAGAATGCCTTTTCTGAGTGCACAAGTCTTTCAAGAATTTAGCATAAGGAGGAATTTGCTTGATGGCATCAAGGAGTGGCAAATTAATCTTCACTTGTCGAAACACCTCCTTCATGTCATGCAGCTTGTCCCCTTACTTTCCCAATTTAGATGCTTCAAGGAAACGTTGTGGGAAAGGAGCCTTAGGCTCATAAGGAATTTCAGCACTTGGACTTGTGGTCACTTTTTCTTCTTCTTTCTTCTCACCCACCTTATTGTCAATTATTTTCCCACTCCTTAAAGTGGTAATGGCTTGGACTTGTTCATGGTATGAGTTGCTTGTGGAAGCTTGCATCCCTCTTGGATTAGCAATTGGTTGACTAGGGAGCTTCCCTTCTTCTCTTCTATATAATGAAGTAGCAAGCTGTCCAAACTGAGATTCCAGTTTGGCAATAGATTGAGAATGTGAGTGCACTAGCTGAACTGTAGATTGTACTGTTGCTGCAGTAGCTTGCACTGTCTCGATGAGAGAATCAAGCTTGTCAAATTTGGACAAGGTAAGTGTCAGTTTGTCTTCAATAGCAGAAATTCTTTGGGCCATAGGACTTTGTGTTTGATATTGCTGTTGAAGCACAAAAGTCCTCGGTTGATATGATGGTTGCATTGCTGCCCCTTGGTTACTGTAAGAAAAACCAGGATGATTCCTCCATGTGGGATTGTAAGTATTACCTCATGGAGGATTCATTGGTCCAGTGAATGTAGCTTGCACTTGCTCATATTGAACATCAGAAAATTGCCCCACTGAAGGACAATTGCTCACATTATGCATAGGACTAGAGCAAAATTCACAAGGGCCTAGCAATGAAGAATTTGAAGTAGAAGGAGTTTGATTGGCAGCCATAATTGCTGCTACCTTCTTTGCAATTAAATCAATGTCGGTTGGCATAGCTTCTGAAGCACCAACCTCATAAATTCCATCAGCCTTCCTTGTAGTGGCATGTCTGCTAGAACGAGTAGAGGACACATGTTGTAGAGAGTTGTCACTAAGATTTTCAAATAAGGTCCATGCCTCTTCTTCACTCTTCAACATAAAAGTACCTCCACACGACGCATCAACCATTTGTCTCTTGGCTTCTATCAGCCCTTCATAAAAACTCTGCACTAGTTGCCACTTAGGAACTTGATGATGGGGACACTTTCTAAGAAGGTCCTTGAATCTTTCCCATGTCTCATAAAATTATTCCCCCTCATGTTGGGAGAAACCAGTGATAGCATGTCTGAACTGATTGGTCTTCCCTATCGGAAAATATTTCTTGAGAAACTCATGTTGCATCTGAGTCCAAGTCATGATAGAACCTGCCGGTAGAGAGTTGAACCAATACTTTGCTTTGTCTTTCAAGGAGAATGGAAAAAGTCTCATTCTGAAAGCATCTTCAGAGAAGTTGTGAATTTTGGTAGTTGAGCACACTTCAATGAAGTCATCCAGATGCTTGTAAGGGTCTTCTTGAGTCAGCCCAAAATAAGATGGTAGTATCTGAATAATGCTGGACTTGATCTCATAATTCTGTGCTGTGACATTGGGCAGTTGAAAACCTGCTAATGAGGTATATGTCTCAGGAACATAGTAGTCCCTCAACAGTCTAGCTCTTTCTCCATCAGCACTAGGAACAAGGTTGTTATTCCTCTCTTCTGCCATGTCTTCAAGTAATTCTTCCTCTTGCACAATGGTATCAACAGGGATGTTCCTCTGTTGTCTAAGAGTACTTTCAGGCTCAGGATCAAGAGGTATCAAAGGATCAGCTACAGAACGATGACCTTGCATATATTAGCCAAAAGCACCTGAAAAGAAAACAAAAATGATAAGTGTTCAATTCTATGTATTTGAACCATCTTTATTGCATATGTTAGTTTTGTTTCTATGTTTACCGAGATATGTTTACGGTATTTTTGTGTTTTTGATGTATTGCAGAACTTGTAGTGAAAGGAGCAAAGTTTGAGGCTTGTTGCAGCTGAAGAGAAAAGTTAAAAATTGCAGCCAAGGCATCTCGATCAATCGAGATGTTGATCTCGATCAATCGAGATCTCGATTGATCGAGATCTCATTTCGATTGATCAAAATCTCGATCAATCGAGATCCAATCTCGATTGATCGAGATTCTGCAGAAGCCACTTGCCCACTTGCTCACCAGCTCTCCCACTTGCAACAAAATCCCCCTTTTTGGACGACTTAGGGGGATTGTCTGACTTGAACAAGACTCTTAGGGACCTTCTTGATATAAAGGGTGTATATATTGATATATATATATATATATATGGTGGGCCCCAAGGTTGAAAAAGGAGCCTTAAAGCACAAAGAAGCCACATATCTCTCATATCTCTCAACACACATCAGATTATCCAAGGAGAGACCTTCGGGAGAAGAAGAGGAGAAGCTGAACCAGACCAAGAAGCTTCATCTTCTTCATCAATGGAAGAGTGCAAGGCAACCATGAGCAACTAACTTCTATACTAGGGTGTTGTTGAAGCCCCTAGCCATGTAAACATGTTCATTTTTGTAGCACTTGGGATTTGTAATTAATTGTTGATTATTTAGCCTAGTGACCATGTACACTAATACATTTCTTTTATATATTCATTTGATATTGAGTTTATTCTTGTCTTAGAGTAGATTCTTTCATGTGAATGCACAACATTTGCATATTCCACAAGAAGTGCAAATGATGGCTAGATAATGGTGTTTAAATGAATGTGTTGTGTTTGTTTGTATAAACCATGCCAAGATAAGGTAGGTTGGATGCATGTAGGTTCACTTAGAGAGTAGGGTAATTAGATAGTTAGTTAGGATGAAGAGTTATGCTTATTGAAGATGGATTATGATAGGTGGACAAACACATTGATCTTTTGATATGTCATTGAGGTCACAAACCTAATGACATTGTTAGGCATTTAATTAATAAATCCCATGCTTGCTACACTTATGAACATGTGAATGGCTAGTGGTGGAAACCAACCCTAGTTCTCTCTCCCATCCTTTACCCTTTAATTTTATTGTTATTTCATTCATGCAATAGTTTTATAAACAAAAACTCAAAACCCTATTTTTAGGATTAAAGTGGAATTAATCTTTCTTTAAGATAATTGCGACTAGTCCTCGTGGGATCGATACCCTCTATATAGAACCGTATCTACAAAGATTCGTGCTCTTGCGAGTGGTTAAATTATATTTTGATAAAAATGGCAAAATTAAGCTTACAATATAATTCGAGTTTAACCACATCAAAAAACAAAATTAAAAATAAAATATAAAAATTTCCTAAACTAAAAATCCAATTAAAATTAATTCTGTAAAATCCAATCAATCAAATAGATAATCCCCGGCAACAACGCCAAAAATTGATTCGAGTGTGAGTGTGACTCAAAAAGTATATCAATTAAAAATTTTCACACTTCGCAATAGAACGAATTCCTTGCAGAATAGGGCTATCGAAAGAGGTATCGTACCTCAGGGATTATGGTCTGATGAGTTGGAATACGGAACTAATTCTAATTAAATTTATAAGAAAAGAATTCTGATTTTTAAACTAAATTAATTAAAAAGTAAAATAAAATAAATCAAAGTAAACAGATAGTGAAGATAATATGAGAGAAATCTAGGGTGTTTGACTTCACCACTAACTCCACAATCAATGGTCAATTGAATCAACTATAGGGGAATTACATCATGCATAAGTGGTGTCGGTGGCTACAAGCTCAACTTCATCCGTCAAGAAGATAACATATGATTAAGGCTAAGCCATGGACTATCTTCGATTGGCATGGGCCATCTGCCTAACTACTCTAATCTAGGGTGCAGTATGGTTCATCTTCTCTAGGCATAATCCATCAAAGCTCTTAACAATATATTCAGTGATTACCATTGTGTAATAATCGCTCTCATGATCACAGAAAATAAGAGAGATTGAGTTCAATAACAACAACTAAATATCTAAGACAAGATAAGAAATCATTGAAACTGAATATACAAGACTTTTATTGCTCAATTCTATAATAAAAATCCTCTAAATTACACAATCTATGCATGTATATAAAGGTCCCAATAATTAAAACAATCACACCATTGATGCTTTATTAGGGCTACATCAAAACCCTAGTGGATGAACTAGCCGCTCATGGTAGAAGAAGAAGCTTCAACTGTTGAGGAAGAAGGCATCATCTTCATGAATTACGCGTATGACTTCGTTCTCCAATGGCTCTGCAATTATGTTTCTGTTCTCTTCTCAGCCCTCTCAGACTCTCCAATCTCTCTCTGTGACTCCTCAACTCAGCCTCAAAGTCTTCACTTTATTCCCCAAGAGAATACACCAAAGTCCTAATCCAATTAGGAATAAATTAGGGTTTCCCGCAGCACTAATCAGGTGGGTTTTTCCTGCTGACTTTGGCCCAACTTTTGACCCACTAGAAGTCCGATTTACGGAATTTTTGTGAAATACAAAAGTGTGCAAAATCGAATTTTGTTCAACCTTACGTGAAAATAATGTCTATTTGAGGCTCGAAAATAAGACTTCTGGTCCGTTTTCCAAAACGGGATTAAGACTATATTATGCGCAGATTTGGGTTTCAGGCCCGAAACTTTCTTAAGCGGCTGTAATTCTCTTGGACCTCTTTCTTGGGCTGTCTTGAGTTAAAATAAATGGTTGAATGATTCTCCTTGATGCAGGCTTCATCTAACCATCTTGGATGTCTTCTTTAAAAGCCCAAAAGCTTGGTTTTAACTGAAATAATCATTAAGGCCCTGAAAATACAGAAAACACTAAAACAGAGTAAAATAATAAAATAATCTATCACTAAGAGAATAAAATACATAAGTTAAGAGGCTAGAATGCGTAACATTCAACGCCTATCACAAGTGTGCATTTGGAGTATCTTCTGGAAAGTTCTTGGGCTATCTGGTCAGCAAGAGGGGGATAGAGGCCAACCCACAGAAGGTACAAGCCATTTTGGATACCAGATCACCCAAGACTATTAAAGAAGTCCAAAAACTGACAAGTAAAGTGGCGGCGCTAAGCCGATTAATTTCCCGCGCCACAGATAGGTGCCTCCCGTTCTTTCAAGTCCTCAAGCGAGCCTTTGAGTGGACTCCAGAATGTGAGCAGGCCTTGAATGAGCTAAAATAGTACCTCAGTTCACCCCCACTTCTGTCATGTGTGCGCGTAGGAGAGGAGTTGTACCTGTACTTGGCTGTCTCTCATGCAGCAGTTAGTTTCGCGCTGATGCGGGAAGAAGAAGGAGTGTAAAGGCCAGTTTATTATACCAGCAGGGTTCTCCGGGGGGCAGAAGAAAGATATCCCTCCATAGAAAAGCTGGCATTTGCCTTGGTCACTACGGCCTAAAAGCTCAGGCCATATTTCCAAGCGCACACCATTATAGTGCTAACAGATCAACCACTCCGGCAAGTCCTCTTCAAACCCGAAACCTTGGGGTGACTTGTGAAGTGGTCTATGGAGCTAGGAGAATTTGATATCCGATACAAGCCAAGGACAGCAGTTAAAGGCCAAGTACTGGCAGATTTTATAGCAGAATTTACATACCCCCGGGAAGATGAACAGGTCCAGCAGGAAGAAGCGGAAAATGCAGTCCACCAAAAATGTGAGGACCTAATGGACCCTGAGTGCAAGTGGTAATTGTCTGTCGATGGGTCATCTAACACACAAGCTAGCAGAGCAGGAATACTAATTAGATCTCCAGCAGGAGAAGCATTCAAATACGCCCTGCAATTTGGATTCAAAGCAACAAACAATGAAGTTGAATATGAAGCTCTAATTGCGGGGTTGAAGCTAGCTGATGTCCTCAAGGTTAGACAACTGAAAGCTCATACCGACTCCAGTTAATTGCCCAGCAAGTCAGTTTGGAATACGAGGCAAAGGAAGCGAGGATGAAATCTTACTTGCAGAAAGTACAAGAACTTGTTACCCGTTTCCAGAAGTTTTCAATCATGCGGATCCCCCGCAGTGAAAACTCCAATGCTGATGCTCTCGCTCGGTGGCTACGGCTCGAGAGGCCGCCCAAGGGGGGGTGCTTGTAGAGCACATGGATCACTCGAGTATAACAGTAGCAACGTCATGTGAAGTAAACCACGTCACACAGGGCATGGAATGGGCGAACCCAATAGTCAAATACATAAGCAATAGGGAATTACCATCGGACAAAGTAGAAGCATACAGAACTAGGGTCAGGGCATCTAGGTACACCCTGATCGATGGAATCCTCTACAAAAGGGGAGTTTCCTTACCCTACCTACGATGCGTGCCAACAGAGGAAGCGCAGAGTGTTATGAGGGAAATTCATGAAGGGGAATGTGGAAACCATGCAGGAGGCAGGTCCTTGGCTCACAAGGCCATTAGGCAGGGGTACTACTGGCCTTCTATGCAGCAGGATGCAATGAACTTTGTCAAGAGGTGCGAAAAGTGCCAACGCTTTGCCAACATCTCGAGACAGCCTCCGGAGGAGCTGAGCCAATAATGGCCCCGTGGCCTTTTACCCAGTAGGGAATGGATTTTGTTGGCCCTCTACCCATGGGGAAGGGGCAGACGAAGTTCACAATTGTAGCGGTTGACTACTTCACTAAATGGGTGGAGGCCAAGCCCCTAGCTACAATAGGGGAAAAGGAATGTCATCAGTTTCGTGTGGAAATCAATCATATGCAGGTTTGGTGTCCCAAAGGTCATAATTATGGATAACGCAAAGCAATTGGAGAGCCGAAGGTTCCAAGATTTTTGCACAGAGCATGGCATAAACCACCGATACTCCTCACCAGGCCACCCACAGGCCAATAGGCAGGCTGAGGTAGCCAACAAAACTATATTTAAAATGATTAAGAAATGCCTCGATGACTCCAAAGGAGCATGGCCAAAGCTGCTGCCAAGCATTCTGTGGGCTTACAGGACCACCGTCAGAGTCCCCACAGGAGAGACACCCTACTTCTTAGCTTTCGAAAGCGAGGTAGTTCTGCCTGTTGAAATGGGGATGGTGGCGAGCCATCGTGCCAAGTATTATGATCCAGTTCACAACGAGAGGGAACTAAGGGCCAGTGTCGATTTCATCGACGAGAGAAGGGAGCAGGCGCAGGTACGCATGGCCGCGTATCAACAGGCCATGTCCTGGTATTACAACACCAGAGTCAAGCATAGGAGTTTTCAGCCTGGTGATCTAGTCTTGCGAAAGGTCACTCAGGCCACCAAACCCCATGGCACTGGAAAGCTTGCCCCTAATTGGGAGGGCCCATATAAAGTGGTTAGGACTCAAAGGCGAGGCACTTACTGGCTAGAGACATTAGAAGGAAGGCAGCTGGCCCATCCTTGGAACACCGAGCATTTAAGGAAGTTCTATCAGTAAGGTTTTTCATCGACTTGTTAATTTTTTCCCCCTGTCTTTTTTAGGTTTTAGCTTGCATTTGATTTGAGCAAGTATCATTGTAAAGCTTGGCTGTGCTGCTTTGTAAGTTTTTATCATGAAATAAAACAAGTTATTCCCTAAAAACTATGGCTGTAACACCCTACGGGGGCAAAAACCCTACGAGGACACACCTCTACGGAGGGCCTTTAAAGAAAAAGGCGGGGTTAATAAATTCTGAGAAAAGACAACACCCTACGGGGGCAAAAACCATACGGGGACACACCTCTACGGAGGACCTTTAAAGAAAAAGGCGAGGTTAATAAATCCTGAGAAAAGACAACACCCTACGGGGGCAAAAACCCTACGGGGACACACCTCTACGGAGGGCCTTTAAAGAAAAAGGCGGGGTTAATAAATCCCTAGAAAAGACAACACCCTATGGGGGCAAAAACTCTACGGGGACACACCTCTACGGAGGGCCTTTAAAGAAAAAGGCAGGGTTAATGAATCCCGAGAAAAGACAACACCCTACGGGGGCAAAAACCCTACGGGGACACACCTCTACGGAGGGCCTTTGAAGAAAAAGGCGGAGTGAATGAATCCTAAGAAAAGACAAAACCCTATGGGGGCAGAACCCCACGGGGACACACCCCCACGGAGGGTCTCTTCAAGCAGAATGAATCAAAACTTCAAAGAATGTAGAAGTAACCTCTACACAACGACCTATGTTCAATAAAATATATGATTCTTCATTAATTAAACAATGGAAAAAGGTACATGGAGCCTCTACAAAGAGGAACATTACATAGATACCAAAAGAAAAAGACTCCGACTCAAGGGTTGGGATCTCCAAGCTGCAGACCGGAGAAGTTCATGTCAGGCCACTGACCTTGCACCACTTCGCGAAAATACTCAAACCCGTCAATGTATGACTAGTTGAGTGCCCGGTCAAAATCAGGCGACTCCTTAAAATTCTCCACAGCCAGTTCTTTCTCATCCCGCTCATGGCTGAGTTAGGAGTTTAGGGTGTTTATTTCCCCGCCATGAGTTTAGGGAGTTTAGCGTAGTCGGCCAGCACCGCACCAGTGCCCTCTTGATTACCCTTCTCTTGTCCTTTTTTACAGGTTGGTGTTTGACCAGTTTGGGGTGGATTTTTGCTTCATCAATAATAATATATAAATATACATTAAAACGTTTAAGGGTATCATTTGCAAAGGGTAAGCAAAAGGATAGTTAAGTAATAAACTACCTCATGTAAAAGGTCAAAGGGTATCAATGTCTTTTTGCATAATGTCAGACCTGCCTATACATGATTTTAGGTTTCTTTGATAGGCGGTGCAAAACTTTGGGTTTCTATAGTCACTTTAAGCAAAGTTTCTCTCCATGTGAAATAAGTCTAAACTAGAGAGGATGTCAGTGATATTTACCCTATATTATTTAGCTAAGTAGACAGGAAAAAGATTATAATATGTAAATAAGAAAACAATTGTGCAAAAAATCATGGATATTGAAAGTTATGTTTAATATTATATATTATTTAATTAAGTGGGTCCCATTACATTGAAGAGAATATTCCCTACTACAGTGAAGAAACAGAATAAACATTTTTTTTTGTTTCCTCCTCCTTTCACAAAATGAGAAACATTTTTCATTACAGAGAACAGAAACATTTTACTAAACATATTTTTTGTTTTTGTTTTTGTTTTTACCTTTTTAGGGGATAGAAACAGAAAAAAAAATGTTTTCGTTAGTGAAGGAGCCCTAGATGGCCTAAGCCGAACCCAAGAAGAGATTAAGTTTAAGTTTAAAAAACAAGTCCCAAGGAATAGTTTAAAAAGGGTCAGGCCTCCCTTTTAAAGGGTCAAATGACCCAGTTTAGACATTAGTCCAAGTTCTATTAGGAATTCATATCCTTAAGAGAAGAGAAAGTTGTAAATAAAGAAATTTGAGTCCTAAAAGGATCAAATTTCAACTTGTATTAATAGAAGAAAATATTAATGAAAAGGGGGATCCACTTTCTATGAAAAAATATATTGTATTCTTAAATCTTTGGGTGTGTGCAATAGATTAATTGGTTAAAAATTAGTCAAGCAATTTCTTATACTAACACTTTGGCGCCGTTTGTGGGAAGCATTCTATCATTTTTCATTCAAACCTTGAACAACTCATAGTCATGGTGGATACACGAAGGGACACTTATGACGTGGCAGAAAAATTTCGATTGAATGAATTAAATGTTCGATTGATCGAAGTAAAAGTGTGATTCAGTGAAGGAATTTTCGATTGATCGAAGAGACAATCTCGATCGATCGAAGCTGATTTTGATTGATCGAAGTGAGATTTCGATCAATCGAAATCTCGATTGATCGAAATGCACATCTCGATCAATCGAGATGCACGCGGGGCCGGCACATGAGCTGAAAGTCTATTTAAACCGTTGGGCTTCCCTCCTATTTTAAAAGACCATCCGAATTCTTCTCTTCCTCCATGCGATCCAAGCCTTCTCCAAGCACTCCCGAGCACTCGATCTACCATTCCCGATCATCCGCCGCCATCCGACGCAGTCCGAAGCCACCGCTAGAGCTTGCGCGATCTTCTCTTCGCGGCTGCGAGTGGATCTTCTTCGGTTGAGCCGTTCATCTTCTTCCTCTCGAGGTAAGTGATGCATCGCTGCATTTTGCATACTCGCTCGCCATTCTTGATAGTTTTACGGCGTAATAAACATGGTTAGATGATGTTGGGGTGGATGGGTGCGATTGCGATATCTGTGATATGATTTTGTGGGTTTCGGGGGGGGGTAGGAATTCATGTAGGAGTGAGATTTGGCTTTCTTTTTGTTTCAAAAGCTTAGTGTACGGTGTGTACCCGCGGCACCTTTGTTTCGGTTGCATCCGTTCGCATTGCCTCTTTGAGAGCGATTTTTTTTGCATTCTTGTCAGCACCATGGATTAGGACTTCATTTTTATTTTTATTCTTTTAGTTTATTCGTAGTTTAGCTTTCTTCTTATTTATCTTTTATTTACGTAATTTTTGGAATCAAGTGCAGACTGTTCCGAGACTATGGCGAGGGTGAAGAACGCCGCCGGTTCTGTTCGCGACGTGCCCGAGTGAGCCTTTCGGTCTCGGAAGTTCCACCTGGAGCAGATCTTTGACTTAGCCGAGTTCGAGAGGCGTCCCGACACCGCGTGGACGGTTGCCGAGCTCAGGAGGCGTCGCCTCGACCGGCTATGTGTGCCTCCCACGGACGTGGCAGACGAGCGCCTAGTGCAGGTCTTTTACGATCACATGACCTACTCCTGCACCGCGCCAGATATACTAGAGACGGTCGTGGCCACTGTCACGATCACGATTACGCCGAGCCGGATTGCTCAGATGCTCGGCATACCTCACCAGCAGCCGACAGACATGCTTGGCCCGGACGGTCAGCCACTTTACAGGGTAGCACTCCCAGCAGACACGACGCTGTTCTCGATCATGATGGACATGTGTGGCGGGGCGTTTACCACACCCAGTCACAACTGCACGTCCAAATCGATGTGCCCGAGCAGATTTTGGTTCTTGGACACCGTTCTCCTCAAGAACGCGTGTCCGCTGCAGCACATGGCAGAGCGCAGGGGCGACCTCCTCCGTTGCCTCTATGCCTTCCACACGGGCACTTGGGTTTCGATTCCGTCGCTGATCTGGGGGCAGATGTTCAAGGTCTGGGACGGCCTCGTGAACAAGAGGATGCGGAGAGTAGCGAGTTGGCGGTTTCCCTTTCCTTTCCTGATCGCCGCTTTTCTCAGCAATGCCAGTATACCGGTCAGTCGTACTGACATTCAGTTGGCACCGCCCACCCACTTCACATCTACTCAGTGGGAGCGGGTGAGGCGACATTTAGAGAGACAGGACCACCAGGGTGATCCACCAGACGATATAGATATGGATGCCCCGGTGGAGACGGATGAGGGAGAGCCTGCAGGGGCTGAGTCAGAGGATGAGGAGATGGAGGAGGAGGAGATGGATGTCGCTGCAGAGCGGCATGATATCTTAGCGACGGGCTATTCTTGCCTGGCGGCTGACGTAGAGCGGCTCCAGCAGGGTTTTGACGAGCATGTCCAGGTGACGCAGAGTCAGCTGGCAGGCATTCGAATGGACATTTCTTCTCTGGCACAGGGCCAGAGAGCGATCTTAGATGAGTTCCGAACCTTCCGGCAGGACCTGCAGTTCCTGTTCGCTGGTCGAGCCTCCACCTCCACTTCTACTCCCACCGAGCCTCCACCACCACCACCCGCCCTCGAGTAGCTGCAATTTTTTCATCTTTTATGCTTTGCTTTCTATATTTTTCTTTCTTTATTTTTGATAGGCCATGTTGGCCATGTTTAGTTTCTTTCTGAGTATTCCACCTACATGTACACTTTGTACTCAAACTCATTTTCATCTATATGGAATACATTTATATTTTCTTTTATACCATGTGTTATCTTTACTGTCTTTATTTTTGCTTTCTGTCAATATATCTGTTCTCTATACTTTGACTATGTATGTAGTACCACTTGTCTAATTGTTATATGCGATTCAGTTGATGATTTTCGTTTATTACCACCTGGTTTCAATTCCCAATACTGTTGAGATTGCTTCAACACAGTATGGCGGTAATAAAGAAAGGCAGCCCCTTTGCATGCTATACGTTAGCGTGCCTGGATAGTCAATATCTTGTCACATAGACCTCTTAGACCATTGGGAAACACCAGTTCAGACCCTTAGATATACAGTGATATTGGCATTGTCTGTTTGTGCATAATTATTCATTATGTTCTATTTATCTACTTTTTGTTCCTTTTAATGCTCGTGGTATCCAGTTGGTGTTCTGTGCAGGTTTTCCTTATTTATAAGATGACCGCTGCTGTGGAATACCATTTTTCTCGCATTCTGCCATCCCGGTAACTTCTTTCCTTGTTCTTCTTGTCCAAACATTGAGGACAATGTTGCATATAAGTTTGGGGGTGCGGTATGCTATACCACTTCCATACGCATGCAATGTTCGGTCATTATTTTGAGTGTCATTGTAGAGCAGTTTTTTTTTCCTCTTGATATTTTTGCATGCTTGCCATGATGTCTTGCTTTTTAAAGGAAGTCATTCGAATAAATGTCCGAGGAAAATGCAGCAGGTAGTTAAGAACTTTAACATTGTAAATACCCGCACTTTTGCAAGCTTTATAGTAGGCTAGAACGGTCTACATTTTTGTCTAAATTCGAGCACGTACAATTCTCGCCCTAAATTTGTCCTTAACCGCACAAATTCGTACACATGCATTTTAAATTGTGGGGTATAAGTCTGAGGGAGAATTTTTGAAAATTTCTGTTTTTATCTGAACAACTTAAAGAATAAGTTCTTCCGGTTGTTGTAAAAAAAAAAAAAAGAAATAAAAAGAGAAAAATATGCAATAAGCCTTCTCACTCAATAAACCGGATTTCTATGCCTCAAAGCAGGGAATATTCGCGTAAAAGTGTGTAAGGTTGAGCAATAATAAGCGGGTGGCTTGCTTACGCTCATCGCCTTGTAAGCTCGGTCATTAAGTCCGAGGGGTGCTTCTTCACCTAATGCCCTAAAATCAATTGGTTTGGGAGTCATTGGCCCAACGCCGCTACATGGGCTTGCAAGAAAGCAAAAAGAGCTAAGCATTGCACGGTCATCCGCACATGAGCAATCATGAATGTTTTGTGATAATGAACAACCGTGTCGAGCATTTTCAATGAGTTTTTCTCTTAAAAACAGATTTGTTCGTTTTCTTCTCCAAATATGACAAAAGCCACACGTTGGAATGCATGTTCACTTTTCAAAGAGGATTTTGGGGTTGGAATTGTTATATTTGTTCGGGCTGGCCATTATGTGGGGACTGTCGTTCATTTATAACTTGTGAAAGTCCATTTTTGCTAATGACCACATAGTTCTGTAATACTTGTTGTATTTTCCAAATGTGAAATGAACGGATGATCGCCCTTTATCTAGTTGATGACTGAGCATGATTAAACTTTTGTATAAGATAGTGGATTTCATTTTTGTAATATTGTATTGCTAAGGGACTAGCAATATGTAAGTTTGGGGGTGTGATAAGTGTTCAATTCTATGCATTTGAACCCTCTTTCTTACATACGTTAGTTCCATTTTTGCGTTTACCGAGATATGTTTACGGTATTTTTGTGTTTTTGATGTTTTGCAGGTATTGGAGTAAATGGAGCAAAGTTGGAAGCTTTCTGCAGTCAAGAGAAGAAATCAGAAAATGCAGCCCAAGGCATCTCGATCAATCGAGATGTTGATCTCGATTAATCGAAATCTCGATTGATCGAGATCTCATTTCGATTGATCGAAATCTCGATCAATCGAGATTCAATCTCAATCAATCGAGATGCTGCAGAGCCCACTTAGCCACTTGCTCACCTGCTCTCCCACTTGCAACAAAATCCCCCTTTTTGCACGACTTAGGGGGATTGTCTGACTTGAACAAGACTTTTGGGGGCCTTCTTGATACAAGAGATATATATAATGATATATATATATATATATGGTGGGCCCCAAAGGAGAAAAAGGAGCCAAAAAGCACCAAAAAGCCACACATATCTCATATCTCTCAACACACATCAATATACAAGAGGAGAGACCTTTGGGAGAGGAGGAGGAGAAGCTGAACCAGACCAAGAAGATTCACTTTCTTCATCAATGGAAGGGTGCAAGGCAACCATGAGCAACTAACTCTTCTACTAGGGTGTTGGTTTCAACCCCTAGCCATGTAAACTTGTTCATCTTTGTAGCTCTTGGGATTTGTAATTAAATGTTGATTATTTAGCCTAGTGATTATGTACACAAATACATCTCTTATATATATTCATTTGATTTGGAATTTATTCTTGTCTTAGAGTAGATTTTGTCGCTTGAATGCACAACATTTGCATATTCCACAAGAAGTGCAAATGATGGCTAGATAATGGTGTTTAAATGAATGTGTGATGTTAGTTTGTATAGACCATGCCAAGACAAGGTAGTTTGGATGCATGTAGTGTTCACTTAGAGAGTAGAGTAATTAGGTAGTTAGTTAGGTTGAAGAGCTATGCTTGTTGAAGATGGATTATGATAGGTTAGCACACACATTGATCTTTTGATATGTCATTGAGGTCACAAGCCTAATGACATTGTTAGGCATTTAATTAATGAATCCCATGCTTGCTACACTTATGAACATGTGAATGGCTAGTGGTGGAAACCAACCCTAGTTCTCTCTCCCAACTTTAAACTCTTTACTTTTCTTGTCATTTCATTCATGCAATAGTTTTTAAACACAAATTCAAAAATCTGTTTTTCGAATTAAAGTAGAATTAATCTTCCTTTAAGACAATTGCGACTAGTCCTCGTGGGATCGATACCCTCTATATAGAACCTTATCTACAAAGATTCGTGCTCTTGCGAGTGGTTAAATTATATTTTGATAAAAAGGGCAAAATTAAGCTTACAATATAATTTAGTTCCGACCACATCAACATGCGTTGCTTGTGAATGGACATAACATATGTTGGATATTTATTACTTTTGAGCATGTTGTACTGTTTGAATACATCTTCATTGCATTTGAGATTGCTACTTGTTGAGTAGGAAATGTGGTGATTGATTTACATTGCTTATGTAAATGTTTTGACATATATGTTCGGTATACATATTGATGTTGGATGTGTATTGCTTTTGAGCATGTTCTAAATGATTTTCATAAGTCATGTGCAGTAGATTTTGTATGTTCATATGTGCTAGAGTAGCCATATACATTGTTGGTTCATGCATGCTAGGAGGAGCATGGTCCTAAATATTGTGATATATTTAAGTGCATGTATATTTTTGAGAATATGTGAGGATCGACCTGCTGCAGTGGTGATAGTATGGTTCTATATACCTTGTTGGGCCTTTGAGCTCTCCCAGGTTTTGCAGGTATTACTGGTTATGAAGTCAGTTAGGGGGATCGATAGTTCCAGTTGCAGAGGTAGTAATTAGATTCCTTAGAATTTAATGTATGTCCAGGATAATGGATAGATAGATGCATTACATTTGGATTAAATGTATAGAGTGATTATGTTGATTCAGTTCCTTCAGTTGTATTTTATTCATGTGATGTATGTATATAATATGGACATTCAAGGACTGAGACATGTATTTTTGATTGTATTATGCATGTTGTAGAAATGCTGAAGGGACACGTGCCCAGAAGTGTCCATTTTTATTGTTAGATATAAATGCTAGGGGGACACGTGCCCAGAAGTGTCCATATGAATTTTAAAGCAGGTATAACATGCCAGGATCTGATTTATTAGAATGGGTCATGCCCAATTTTCATGAAAATAATAGAAAATTGAGGTTGCATGATCAGGTGATGGTTATGTCGTGAGGGTGATCTCACAGAGTTCACACCTCGATTTTCGGGCCTCGGGAATCAGGGCGTGACACTGATCGAGTCTCTCTTCATAAAAAATATAGTCAGAATCGAAAGACCGAGAAGGTTTACCCATGTGCAGAGAATGATGCACTCATGTGCAAATTCTTTCCATCCAGCCTGTCAAGACCAACGTTGTTATGGTTTAAGCAATAACCGCATCACTCAATCCCGAGCTTCGCAAAGCTATGCGAGCTTTTCGTCTCTCAATACATTGGAAATCAAGAACGAAGGAGGACCATCTCCTCATTATTCACCATGAGATAGGTTAAGGGAGAAACTCTAAAATCCTTCTTAGCCCGCTTCAATTTAGAGATGTCAATGATAGGCCAATGCGATCAAACTGCGGTTATAGAAGCTTTCAAAATAATAGTACTACCTGAGGAGGGTTTTCACAGATCTTTGTTAAAAAAAGCTCCAAGAAATATAGGTGATCTAAACTTCCAGGCTCAGAAGTACTTAAGAATAGAGGAGGATGAAGCTGCCAGGAAACAGTGATCAACTTGGATCACTATGGGACAGGAGACAAAGAGCCAGATCGCTAAGGTGAAGTCGCCCCGAGTTGCTCCGTTATATATTCAAGAACCAGTAAAAAAACAAGGCCCTAAGGGAAGACCACTCCGCTAAAAGTATCCCTGGCCAAGCTTTAGTATGAGAACAAAAGCAAAGGGATCTTTCATTCACTTTCGGCTATCAGACAACCCCTAGAACAAATGGATAAGTACAAGTATTGCTCACTCCACAGTGACTTTGGACACACTACTAATGAATGCATAAGTTTAAGGCAACAAGTGGAGGCTCTAATCGCCAAATATGGCCTATCAGAGTATATCCTTCGTGAAGAGCAAGCCAAACCGTCTGATCAGCCGAAGCTGAAATCGAAGTTGAACAGACAGCAAAACCCTGCTCCAATTTGGGTCATCAACATTATACATAGTCGACCGACATCAGATCAAAAAAGCGAATCAGAAAGGCGATCACAACTAAGGAGTTCCCAAAAGGTGTAAAGGATTAAGAAGGTTCACTTAGTGTATACCTGTTCAGCTAAGGTATCGATCGTCTTCACAGATTAAGACATGAGCAAGATCCAAACACCCCACAAAGATCCACTGGTGATTAGTCTCATCCTATCCAATTGTGAAGTAAAAATAGTCTTGGCTGATGCGGGGAGCAGTGCAAATGTTCTAACCTTGTGGGCTTTCCAACAGATGGGCCTACAGGTAGAATGTATTAAGCCAATTGTTGAGCTGCTGATAGGGTTAGACGGTGGACAGGTTATCCCGATTAGGGTAGTAGAACTCCCAGTAATAGCAGTGGCCAGAACCTTGACTGAATCTTTTGTTATTGTCGATTTCAACTCTTCATATAATATGATAATGGGAAGAGGTTGGATACACAGAATGCAAGAAATTCTATCAACATTTCACCATCTAATAAGATGTATAGTGCCGAACAGAAGGGATATGATCGATATCTTGGGAGACTAAGTGGCTGCTAAGAAATGCTACACTCTTATACTAAAAGGGAATATGGTGAAAGATGACTAGACCAAATAGCAATTACAGAAACCTCTACCGAAGAGTATTTTAGAAAAGCAGGAGAAAGACAGGCTAACTGAGGAGTCGCTCGAGACAATCGAGATCATCCTTAGAAAAGATCCTACAAATCTTAGGACTTCTCTGAGCAAAGAAGAAAGAATGCAGTTAATACAGTTACTAAAAGAAAATTTAGATGTCTTCGCATGGGATCATGTGGATATGCCAGGAACTGACCCATCTGTGTCATGTCAGATGCTCAATGTCAACCAAACCACCCGCCTGTTAAGCAAAGACAGAGATGATTCACTCCAAAAAATAATCAAATCATAATTACAGAGGTAGATCAGCTTATCCAAGCTGGCTTTATCAGAGAAGTGCAAATTTTGAATTGGCTCTCCAATGTGGTAATGGTGCAGAAAAGGAATAGTAAGTGGCGAATCTATATAGATTTCACTAACTTGAATAAAGATTGCCCTAAGGACAGTTTTCCTCTTCCAAAGATTGATCAAATAGTTTATGCCACAATTGGATACGAATGGTTGACATTTTTCGATACATACTCTGGACATAATCAAATTCTGATGAATCTTGACGATGAAGAAAAAACATCTTTTATCACCGAGAAGGGAATATATTACTATAAGGTGATGTCGTTCGGACTGAAGAACACTGGTGCAACCTACCAGCTTGAAAAGAAAAATAGGTCTCTCCAAGAAATGGCTAGAACAATGTTGAATGAACATAATCTCCCTAGATACCTATGGGCCGAAGCCATAAGTACTTCATGTTATGTGATAAATAGAGTTATCGTTAGAAAAATCCTTGACAAAACTCTATATGAAATATGGAATGAGAAAAAAACCTATCATTAGTTACTTCAAAGTATTTGGATGCAAATGATTTGTCTTAAATGATAAGGACAATTTAGGAAAATTTGATGCCAAATTCGATGAAGGTGTTTTTCTAGGATATTCATCTAGAAGCAAAGCTTATAGAGTGTTCAACAAAAGAACTCTAACCGTTGTTGAATCCATTCAAGTAGTATTTGATGAATCACTACCCCCACCTCTCAAAAGAATTTTAGATGATGATGATGTTGAAACTTTTGAGATAGAAGCATCTAGTGACAACCCTAGCATTGAGTCTAAAAATGATGAGCCTTCACTTGATGATTCCCCAAAAGAATTCTCCAACAATGATCAACCTAATGAAGAAAAGAATGATTATCCTCCTAAAAATTGGAAATTTGTACAAAATCACCCAATTGATCAAAAAATTGGTAGTCCATTCAAAGGGGTTAGTACAAGATCCAAACTTAGCAACGTTTGCAATCATTCGTCTTTTGTGTCTCAACTTGAACCTAAAACCTCTCATTAGGTCGAAAACAATGAGTCTTGGATTCTTTCAATGCAAGAGGAACTAAATCAATTAGAAAGAAATTAAGTGTGGAATTTAGTTCCAGTGCTTAAGGATAAAACTATCATTGGTACCAAATGGGTTTTTAGAAACAAAAAAGGATGAATTAGGTGTCATTACTAGAAACAAAGCATGCAATACTTGTTGCTCAAGGTTATAATCAAGAAGAAAGTATTGACTATGAAGAAACTTTTGCACCCGTAGCTAGATTAGAAGCTATTAGAATATTACTTGTTTTTGCCTCCAATAAAAACTTTAAATTATTTCAAATGGATGTAAAGAGTGCTTTTCTAAATGGCCTAATAGAAGAAGAAGTGTTTGTTGAACAACCACCGGGTTTTGAAAATTTTGATTTTCCAAATCATGTTTTCAAATTGTCAAAAGTCCTATATGGCTTAAAACAAGCTCCAAGAGCTTGGTATGAGAGATTAAGTGGCTTTCTACTTAAAAATGAGTTTATTAGAGGTAAAATTGATAACAATCTCTTCACCAAAACTATAAGTGGTCATTTGCTAATCATTCAAGTTTATGTTGATGACATTATTTTTGGTTCAACAAATGACAAATTATGTAAAGAATTCTCCTCTAACATGCAAAACGAATCTGAAATGAGCATAATGGGTGAACTTAACTTCTTCTTAGGTTTGCAAATCAAACAAACTCTTGATGGCATTTTCATTTGCCAATCTAAGTATGTTAAAGATTTGCTAAAGAAATTCGACTTGGAAGAAGCCAAACATGCCAAAAATCCAATAAGTCATTCCTCTAATCTAGATAAAGATGAAAAAGGAAAGGATTTCAATATAAAAAAATATAGAGGAATGATAGGAAATCTATTATACTTAACCGCTAGTAGACTGGATATTATGTTTAGTATTTGCTTATGTGCTAGATTTCAATCTTGTCCTAAAGAATCTCATTTAAGTGTCGTTAAACATATTTTTAAATATCTAAGTGGTACTATTGACTTAGGACTTTGGTATTCAAGAAATACTTCTCTTGATCTCACTAGTTATTCGGATGCCGACTTTGCCGATTGCAAAATTGATGGGAAAAGTACAAGTGGCACTTGTCACTTTCTAGGACAATCACTTGTTTCTTGGTCATGTAAGAAGCAAAATTATGTGGCTTTATCAACGGCAAAAGACGAGCATGTAGCCGTCGGAAGTAGTTGTGCACAAACACTTTATATCAAACAACAAGAACAAGATTTTTGTCTTACATTTAATCATATCCCTATCTATTGTGACAACACAAGTGCAATATGCATTTCAAAAAAATCCTATTCAACACTCTCGGACAAAGTATATTGAAATAAGATATCACTTTCTTAGATATCATGTGACAACCCGAATTTTTTTTTTTGAATTATAATTATGGGTCGGTGACTTTTAAGCATGATTAGTCACTTAATGACATGCTTCGTGGATTTAAATAATCCTTTCATGTTTTCGGTTATGGATGTGGGATCGGAATGGATCCGGCTAAAATCGGGAGGTAACTACGGACACTTGAGAGTGTCGTCGGGGTGTGGATGTAAGTTTAAGGGCAAAAGTAAAGTTTTGAAAAGTGAGGAAAGGCTAGTTTGCGAATAAGCGCAAAAGGCCCATAACAAGGAGCTAATTATAAAGAGATGGAGGGTTTAGTTGCAAAAGGTGAAATATCTGATATATATATATATATGTGTGTGTGTGTGTAAAAAGGGGGAGAAAAAAACCAGATTTTGGGGCTTTCTCTCTCTCTTGGCCGATCTCACACTCTCTCTCTACAAGTTTCTCTTTTCTCCTTCTCTCTAAGTTTTGAGGGCCTAAAAGTGGGATTTGAGGGTGGAGCCAAGAATTAAAGTTGCTCCCCCTCACTCTCCTCTTCGATTTGATTGGTGGAAAGTTGTTGTTGGAGGAGTTTGAAGCTTGGTGGAAATTGGGTCTTCAACAATCAAGCTTGGATTTGAGGTAGGGGTATCTCTTCCTCCCTAAGTGTCAATTCTATAGGTTGAATTATGGGTTTCTTGAGGGGTTAACATGCTAGGTAAACTTAGGAGGTTGGGCTTCCCTCTCCTTGTTGCATTTGTTATACGATTGCATGTTAAAGAGGTGATTTATGTCTATTACATGTTATAGAGTTGATATATGTATGACATGTATGAAGCTTTGTGGTAAATGCTATGTGAAAAACATGATTTGGTGTTTCTTGAGCATGTAATTTGATGCCAAAGTGTAGAGCCTTGTAAATGTATGCTAAATTTTATTATTTGGTGATGCTTGTGGTGTTGACATCATCCATGAACATGTTGCATACATGGTGTTTGATAAAACGTCCCAAAGAGGGTTTTTCATTGAAAATGTGACGTGAGGCTTCGGAGTATGCCTACCCATGTCTCTTTTGTTGGAGTTTTGAAAAATCATGAAACACTTGTGTGTGTGGTCTAGGTTGTTGAGTTAAGCATGCATTGCTTGAAAGCATTCATTTGATAATGTTGCTCACGTGTTGAATATGCTATGTATGTCTAAATGCTCTAGCATATTCCATGTTACCGATAGGGATGCTATGACTTATATTCATGTAGGTCGGCATCGGGTTGGTGCTTGGGTGGGGTTGGGGTATCTCTACTGAGCTGCCGTGGTGCTCACCCCGCTCCCCCCAACATTTTTCAGGTTATACGTCAAGGACGGATGAAAGGGACTTCATAGTCACTTGTGGAGATTTTGGAATTTACTCGTAGCATGATGGTCATTTGGATAAAGTTTAAAGGTTTATGTTTAAACCGTGTAATGGTAGCTATCCATGCCAGCTTGTGGTATGTGGACTAGATGGAAAGCATTGTATTTATGTTTTTAAGCTTGTTGGTATGTTTTAGTTCATATGTAATGACTATATATTGGTTACATATGACTTTTTGTGTATGAATGGAAGGATGTGGTTTGGACTTCCATTTTGTATCACCTTGTGGGAATGGAATGAATGATGGAATTTTTAAATTTTTATGTATGATATTGAGAGAATGAGTGTTGGAGATTAGAATTGTGCATTCTTACCATGCTATGAACACTATGGATCAATTATGATTGTTTTGATTTCAAGGATAAAGTAGCTTTGAAGCAAACTTGAGCGGTTCATGGATTTTGATTCTTTAAGACCCAAATTCATTAATTTTGTGTAGTTTTGATCATATTCTAAGTTTGATCATGATTTGGTGTGGTGGTATAGTGCATTGGGCTCGAAAAATCAGGTTTTAAGGAATTTTTGGACTTTTGGTCTAGTGCCCTCTATATTGGTCAACCGAAAGTGGAAGATCCAGAGAGTTGGAACAGCTGGAAATAGGTTTTAGTCGACTGGATGATGTTTCAGTCGACTAAAAGTCCTCTTTCAGTCGACCGAAACTATCTATCAGCCGATCGAAAGAAACCTGGGTAGCTTCATTTGCATCTGAACTTTAAACGGGTGTAATTTTCTCGTTTTAGATTGAAATTGAGTGCCATTTTTTTTTAAATTGAGTATTTTTAAATCCTCTATCCAATGGGTTAGGTTTAAGCCTTAATTTATAGTCACACAGGTTCTCATATGTGAAAATATGTAGGCCGCAACACAGGTTGGCTATACAACCGAGGCATGGTTTGGGGCCTATGGCGGTTGATTAAGGTTAAATGATGCATTTCTATATGCAAGGTTTGATTTAAGATTCTATAGTAATTAAGGAGAAAAAGGAGGGTTCATTGGAGTTAATGGACGGATTCACCCTTAGTTTTCGGGAGTTAGAAATTGGGGTGTGACAGCATGGTATCAGGGCTTGATACTATTGCATGAGTGTGGTTAAGGTCGTTCATGGGGTTGAGTGAACGGGTTCACACTCAGGATTCGGGTCGGCCTAGGGGAGTTTCGGTGGTCCGGGTTCCGGGGCGTGACATATCACGTGTTAAAGGGAGATATCGAGCTCATTTTTATCACCACCGATAAACAACTTGCCAATATTTTTACCAAACCACTTCAAGAAGATAGGTTTAATACTATTAGAAGAGAAATAGGAATGGCTTTAGAAAAGGAAGTTGTCAAAGCTAGTGAATACTAAAGCTCTACACAAATCAGCTGACTGATGAAACTTTCAGTCGTCTGAAGAGTCTCTTCGGCCAACCGAAAAGAACCTTTCAGCTAACTGAATAATGAGTAATATATACTAGGCGACTGATAGATATTTCAGCCGACCAACAAATATATCGACTGATCGAACATATCCTTCAGCCGACCAAAACTATAATATGGGCAATTTTAAATTATGAACCCTAGCTTCTAATTCATTTCTCAGTTTCCCTCCTAGCTCCAAGCGACTGAAGATGTCACGCCCCAGTTTTCGTTCTCTGAAAACCAAAGGTGACTGAATCATCACTCACCAAACTTCCTCATCAATCTCTAATGAACTCTCTTTACCTTCAAATACCATGGAAGCTTAACTCTTTTCTTGCACATGAATGTGATAACTCAACCTCAACCACAACGAACCTCAAAGAGTCCCACATCAAGCCACATCTACATAACCCCTCGATTCCAACACTCAAATTTTTGTGTAACTAAAACATAGACATTAAACCCTCACCATTGGATACAAGATTCAAAAACACTCAATTTTAAAAAAAATTACCCTCAATTTCGATTTAAAACGAAGAAGTTATGCCCGATTGAAATTTGGGCAGTTTTCAGAGAATGCTGTGAATAGTAACTTCAATGCATCAAAGTGGTAAGTTATATGCATCGAAGCTGCGATGCATTGAACATGTACTGACTCAAGTATCAAAACCTACTATTCTAGACTCGAAAATCTCAACTTTTAGGCTCCAAAACTCCTCTAACAGTCGAAAAATCATCAAAACATCACCCACAACACGTACAAATGATAAAAACATCATTAAACGTCATTTTAAGCATGAATCCACATCTCCAACAATCATATCTAAGAATTTATACATAATGGAATTAAAATTAACATTCTTCTATTCAAACCCACAAATCACATATGATCCATATATGATCATTACACTTGAAACTAAAGTATATCAACATGAATCAAATGTAAATATAACTTCATTAACATAGTCCACATGCCACAAACCGGCATGAATATCCATTTACATCTTAAAAGGTCAAAAGTCTAAAAATGGTACTCAACAAGGTCCATTGAGCTATTCATGCTTCATCCTCCATTGGTGCCTTATTTGAAAAGTTTGTATAAATAGGATATGAGGTTATCCTATCTCACTCAGTAGGAATGATCGACCTAACTCTACTCCAACTTAGGCAGCCATGCATGAATGCACGTGAAAACTCTACATGACTACATGACAAGTAATCCATGTTTTTTACCCCCAAAATAAACAAGTTTTAGAAATCATGTGTGATGCTTTACATTTCAAGGTATACTGTCACGCCCCAATTTCTGACTGTCGAAAACCAAGAGTGAACCCGTCCATTAACTCCAATGAACCCTCCTTTTTCTCCTTAATTACCACAGAAGCTTAAATCTATCATTACATATAGATATGCATCATTTAACCTTAATCAACCACCATGGGCCCCAAACCATGCCTCGGTTGTATAGCTAACTAGTTGCGGCCTACAGATTTTCGCACATGAGAACTTGTGTGACCAAAAATTGAGGCTGAAACTCACACCATTGGATAGAGGATTTAAAAATACTCAATTTTGATCTAAAACAAAAAAGTTACACCAGTTTGAAGTTCGGGTGCAGATGGATTGTCCAGGTTTCCTTCGGTCGGCTGATGGGTAGTTTAGGTCAATCGAAAGAGGACTTTCAGTTGACTGAGACTCTATCCAGTCAACTGAAACCTGTTACAAAATGCAAACTCTAGGGATATTGTACTTTCGGTCGACCGATGCAGAGCCCATGCGACCGAAAGTGCTAAAAATAGTCCAAAACCTGAATTTTCAAACCTCAAAGCATTCAATCACCTTACCAACTAATAATCAAACTTAAATCATGACTTAAATCATGATTAAAATCTACCAAAAATAATAGAAATTCTCATGAATATACTATGGATCCAAAATGAACACTTTTGGGCATGTGTTCTCCCAATGGCTATTCCAATCCTTCAACTAGCATAAAAAACATTCACACCACTTACAACATGTGAATGAAATATAATTTTATAATCTTTGCATTATAAATCATCCATTCCATCCAAAACATACTTCAAGCATAATTATTCAAAAAAATAATTGAAGTCCATACTTTCAAACCACATATCCATTCCATTCATTCCCAACTCATTTACTTGAGAAAAGTTCATACATAAAGTTAGAATATAAGAAGAAAATCATAACTTTACATTCCATAACTTAAGTTTGGTTCAAGAATAAACCACAATACGTATAGATTCCAAGTTTATAGTCATTACACGGATTTCATGCATAAGGTCCAAAAATGCTAAAAATCCAACCATGACTACAAATTCATAACCAACGTGCCACAAGCCGGCATGGATAGCCAAATATACGATGTCCAAAAATGTATCAAAATAGCACAAGAGTTCCACTTGGACACTCAAGTCCCATCTGTCATCGGTGCCTTATTTGTAAAAGAGTTTAGAATAAAGGGGTGAGCACCACTGCGGCTCAGTAGAGATACCCCAACCCACGTAAGTGCGGACCCGACACGACCTACATGAATGCATGTCACTATATTACATGTATCATTCAACATATACCATGTTCATTCATAAGTAATGCATATAAATATAAGAATGCATTAACACATATCATGCTTCATAATTTGAAATGAAAGCATTATCACGCACTTGTGCCTCTCTAGGACTCAACCCGGTAACCTAGCATGATTCTTGACCAACTATGTGACCTGGGACATTTCCCACACAAATTTTGGAATTTACATCATCGAGAACATCGACCCTACCAAGTAATGAAACCGTTTCAGTACGCACCACTGAGAACATCGGTTCTACCAGGTGATGAGATCAATGCACCACCGAGAATATTTGTCCTACCAGGTGATGAGATAAATTTTCGGAATGCACCACTGAGAACATCGATCCTACCAAGTGATAAGATATTTTTGAAATGCACCACTGAGAACCTTTCAAGGTTTTTACTGAGAACTCCTACCTCCAAGGTGGTTAGACCACTTTTTCCCGTTTCCTCACAACGGACACATACATGCATTTTGAACATATATAGATCAAGCATTTCAAATTCATGCTTCACAATATATGTGCTAGTTATAGAGGAACATATCTTGCATTTCATACTCATCACTCTACACATATATTTATTTATATGTGAAAACCCTAGCATAAGTTACATATGCTCACAAACTTCACTTAAGCACATTTTAGTCATGCTTCACCAATGCACACATTTTTTCATACAAAGATAGCATGCATTTGACTCAATTAATAACACATAATACATGCATGTTCAATATAACATATTTTCATATATGTGCACAAAACCTAGCATATAAGCATATATGCTAATATCTCTCACACATTCACTCTTTTTACTATGTATACTACCACATACATATCTATTGCACATAAGAGGCTCAAAAGAAGGAAAAAGACACCTCATTCCACCCCTCTCACCACTCTTAATCATGCAATACTTAACCTTACCTCTCACCGTTTCACCCGAAACCTTAGAGTCGACAAGTAAATGAGAAGGAGAACCCCTACCTCAAAATTGAAGGCCTTCCAAGCAATTCCCAAATTTTCCAACGATGTCTACCTTGCCGGATCACAACTTTTTTCGGTTTAAACCGAAGCTCTTGCCGTCCCCTACGTATCTCCCTTCTTCAGCAAAACCCGAATCGCACCCGAACGGCTCTGAAATGTAGAGAGGAGAAGATGGAGAGTTTTAGAGAGAGAAGGAGGCATAAGAAATGGCTGGGAGTCTCAGCCATAGATATTTAAAATATCTAGGGCGTGGAAAATGACTAAAATGCCCTCGGGCCACTTAACGTACCTTCCTAGACTCCGTTTTTGATTTTGAAAACTCCTACGGTCTTGAAATTACTTCCTCTACTCCCTAAATATTTCATCTAAGCCATTCCCAAAAATAAATATTTTTAAAAATTTTCTGGATTCTCGGGCCCACTTAAGTCGCATCTCGGACCCCAGTTTGACTAAAAAGTCAAACTTCTCCAAATCTCCCAAAAACTTCCCAAAATCTTTAAAACATTTCCCAAATATGTTTTCCATACTCAAAATATGTTAAACAACACTCAATATGTATTTATGACAATTGTGATGCAAAAAATACAAACCGACCAAAATTGGTCACGGCCTCTACAATACATATGTATATATATATACATCATATATATAACTTACGCCACAAAAATCCAGAAATCAATTCAACCGAGGACTTCACTTATCACAATCCGTAGTAAGGGTCGCTTTGGGACCACATACTCTGCTCACGTTTTTCGGGCTACTAACCCGATAGAAGCGACACCTACTTGGCCAAGTTTTGGGTCTTGCACCCTAGAGTACGAAACCCTTATTAATTCTCACATGCCCCAAAAATCTCACTTTTCACATAATCTACACTTATCAAAATCATCATGCTTATGCATTTTTCAAGAAAATCATATCTTTCATGCATAATTCTAAATAGAAACTCAGATTTTTCATGCTTTCACCAAATGAACATAATTTCATCAAAAGCATCCATAGTCTCAACTTCACATATACAACATATATAATTCCTAACTAATATGCTAGACATATCTATGTGCATAAATCACACACACACACACACACACACACACACACACATATATATATACATACACACATATACACAAAACTCTAACTCAAGAAATCTTAACCTATCTTTCATATCACAATAAAAGGACCTATAGAATCAAACTAAAGATGAGTCTAGCACCCCTACCTCGAATCCTATTATCACACCCCGACTCCCGAGTCTCGAGAACCGGGGTGCGGGCTCCGTGAGATCACCCTCACGATATAACCATCACCTGATCATACAATCTTAATTTTCTATTATTTTCAAAAAAATTGGGCATCACCCATTTGAATAAATCAGATCCTAATATGTCATTCATACATTAAATTCAAAATGGACACTTATGGGCACGTGTCCCCCAATCATTCACATCTATAATTTTACAATTGACACTTTTGGGCACGTGTCCCCCCAACATTTATATCTTAAATTCAAAATAGACACTTCTGGGCATGTCTCCCCCCAGCATTCATACAACATGCATAATATAATTGAAAATATGTCTCAGTCCTTGAATGTCCATCTCATATACATACATCAAATGAAATGTACAACTGGGATAAATTACCCAACATACAATGTCCAGTTACATTTAATCCAAATGTACAACATCTATCTAATATCCTGGACATCAATTAGATTCTAAGGAGTCTAATCACTATCTCTGCAATTGGTACTATCAGTCCCCTAACTAACTCCAAAATCAGCAATACCTGCAAAACCTGGGAGGAGGTGAGCTCAAAGTCCAACAAGGTATGTCGAACATACTATCATTGTTGTAGCAGGTCGATCCTCACATATTCTCAAAAACTATACATGCACTTAAATATATCACAATATTTAAAGTCATGTTACTCCTAGAATACATGAACCAACAATGCATATGACAGTCCTAGCACATATGAACATTAAATCTATTACACATGATTTTCAAAATCATTTTCAACATGTTCATAGGTGATAAACATCCAACATCAATATGTATATAGAACATATATGTCAAATCATTTACATAATCCCCGTGGAGAAAGAGAGGTTGGTTTGCTGGACCAGCTCATCTACTGTAGCAACGCCCTTCCCCTTTATGGCGTGGGCTATGCTTTCTACCCTGGCTCTGAGGTTCTGCATCTCCATGTCATAATAGGAAGTTTCCACTGGGTGCCCTGAGTCTCTATGGGGTTGGTTCTTTTCGAGTGGGACTAGGTGACTGTGGTTCGTCCCACCTCTTACTCAACTTTAAGCTGCGTTGTTCGTTGGGACTTCATTGTCTCACCCAACACCATCCCCTTCTGTATCAACAGGCCTAAGGTGACTTGGCGATAGTACTGGCGCCACAAGAGGGAGGCACTGCAGAATTATCGCATTTTATTGGAGTATCTTGGTCAGACTTTGATTCAAGTTTTGGACCTGGCATTCCAACACTGCGATCCATCCCTGGTCGTTTGGGATTTCGGGACATGCCCCAGGGAAGTTCATCTGTCCAGGGGGTTGCATGCCTCCCTGTCCTGCAACTGGCACGTTGCAGCTGGGAAGATCAGGGGCGGCAAGCTGGCCCTGTCCGAATGGAGGGCCCTGTCTGCCAGGAAGGTCATGGCTGACAAGAGGATCCTGTGCGGCTGAAGGATTGTGACTAGTAGGAAGGTCATGTGCTGGAGGATTGTGGCCGGTAGAAAGGTCCTGCGCTGGAGGGTTGTGGCCGGTAGGAAGGTCCTGTGTTGGAGGATTATGGCCGACAAGAGGGTCCTACGCAGAAGGGTTATGTACGGCTGTAGTCTCTAACCCAGATCGTAGGTGCATCATGCTTCGTATATGATTTGTGTAGAACAATCAAGTTTGTGATTGTTTCCCATAGACGACGCCAACTGATGAAGCAAAAATCCACCCCGAACTAGTCAAACACCAACCTGTAAAAAAGGACAAGAGAAGAGTAATCAAAAGGGCATCGGCGCGGTGCTGGCCAACTACGCTCTGATGATCAAGTCAGAAATCAGAAGGGCTTTAAAAGCTGTAAGGGAACTCAAAGGGTATTAATTGCGTTCCTGGTATATGGACCGTCTCTGTATTTATAGCGGTCAAGTGAGACTGTATCCTAGTAGGAGACTGGCTCCTAGAGATAGAGAAGTCCTGGTTAAAATAAACTCGGTCAAGTGGGACTGTGTCCTAGTAGGAGACTAGCTCCTAGAGATAGAGAAGTCCTGGTTAAAATAAACTTCCTATCCACATCACCTTGAACTCAACCTTCACGTTATACATTTCATAATTCTAGTCAAATTCTCTATCAGATTATAAACTCACAAGGCGTTATATATTCATTTTTGTGGGATAGAACCAATTGAATGATTGTATGGTTGAGGCCATTGAGGCTAGGTGATGTTGACTTATGCATAGGTAAATACAAGTGGGTGACTAGGCTTTCATGGTGATGAAAGGTTAAAATGGTCCATTAGGGCTTAATGGACGGGTTCACCTTTTGGTTTCCCGGGAGTCGGGGGACAGGGGCGTGATAACATAGTATCAAAGCTTGATACTATTGCATGAGTGTGGTTAAGGTTGTTCACGGGGTTGAGTGAATGGGCTCCCCTTGAGATTTGGTTCGGTCTGGGGAGTCCCGGCGATCCGGATTCCGGGGCATGACATCGACACCTTAGTTATTTTCTCTATTCGATTTCAATAGTGTTATTTTATATGCATGTTTTTTTAATTTCTCTCAAATCAACCAAATTTTGTTTAAACTAGATTAGTTTTAAATTAATTTGAATTTGTATTAGTTTTTCTTCTCAAAGCATTCCCTTGGGTTGGACCTCGTTCTTGCCGGTCTATACATAAGCGCTGTTGTCGGGGAATTTCAAACAAGAAACTAATCAAATTTTTCTTTCTTTTTTTATTATTATCAAAAAGAAAAAAAAATCTTTCTAATTTTATTTATTTTTTATTAGTTCACTGTTCTAGGTTTAAAAAAAAAAACTTTTTCTTTATTATTATTGTTTAGTTTTAGTTTATTTTATTTTATTTTTATTATTATTTCTCTTAGTTTAGTTTTAGTTTTATTTTATTATTAATATTTTACCTGATACTTCTTGAATTCTATAGGTGGTATTGTTGAAAATTGTCTTTTCGCATTTTCTTGGGCACTACTTTGGGATCCAAGTAAGTACATTTTTTTTCCGTTTATTTATATTTTTCTTCTCTTAGATTAGGAAAACATAGATTTTTTTTTAGGTTGATAACTTTTGCATGAGAACTTTAGGATAGAATAACTTAGAAATAACCCTAGGATCACACTTTCTTCAAGTTTATTTTATATTCCTTTTTTATTATTATTATTATTTCTCTATTATTTTTTTAAAAAAAAAGAAAGAAGAAAGACCACACACTAACTCACTTTTTATTTTATTTTTATTTTTATTGTGTGTTTTGTTTGTACATTTTAATTTATCATTTTTGCATTAAAATTTTAGTAAGGGCACGAACCCCCAACAAGAAAAGGATTGGATTTCATCACCAATTCTTTGCCCACCTAAGTTAAAAATCTCCTTGCATTTGTCTATCCCAAGCCAAACTTAGTTTAAATTTAAAATCAAGTAGACATTGGCCATAGGAATTCACATAGCTTATAGGACCCTCTTGGACAGAGTTAACTTTTGGTAACTCCACTGAGCACCGTCCAACTTCACAATGTCTAGGAAAGTTCTGAGGAGATTGGGTTTTAAGTAGGACCGTTTGTGACCTCTCCAATCTATCTTGGAAACTTTCTTGGTTGTATTGCTGGTGGGGCTTAACTAGTAATCCTCTAGTCCAGATAATTCTTTAGAAAAAAAAAAACTAAAATAGAAATCACTACCCTTGAATTAATTTTTCTTTAAAAAAAAATTTGCTTGTTTATTTTGTTGGTGTTTTTGTGAGTTATTTTAGGATTCCATTTTCTTTTTTCTTTTGCATTAGGTCATCTTAAATTACATTGTTCTTAACGATCCATTTCATTGAGTCTTTCTAGTATATGTTAGGTCGTCGATCTTTGAATCTAGAGTTGCTTCCATTAGATCTTGAGATTGAGAGAACTTTTCGAAAGGGTGTGAAAAATTCTAGTGTTAGAGATCCTTCTTTGCCCAAGATGATAGATCTTGTTAAAACTAAATCCCTTAAGGACTATTACACTCCCGTGCAGATTACAAACCCATCTTGCATTGTGTTACTTGCTACCCAATAGAGACATTTTGAGATACGAGCGGCGGTAATTAATTTACTGCCCACTTTTAAAGGTCTTAGCTCTGATAATCCATACCTCCATGTCAAGGAATTTTAAAAGATTTGTTCCACACTAAAATTTCAAAATATTACTGAGGAGTCAATTAAATTGTGGTTATTTCCATTCTCTTTGAAAGAGAAAGCAAAATCTTGGTTATACTCACTGGAACCCGTGTCCATCAATTCATGGAATGGGTTATACACCAAATTTCTTACCAAATTCTTTATCACGCACAAAACTAACTCCCTTCGTCGAAATATCATGCAATTTACTTAGAAAGAGGGTAAGGAGTTTTACATGTGTTGGAAAAAATTTAATGATCTCCTTCTTAAGTGTCCCCATCATGGTTTTTCCAAGTGGCAATTAGTTCAATTCTTTTATGAGGGGTTGTCACCCTATAATCGTCAACTAATTGAGTCACGAGATGGGGTGATTCATGTCTACGAATGAGGATGAAGCATGTAAATTTATTGATGCGTTGTCAGAAAACTCTCAATAATGGGAGTACTCAAGGAGGGTTGAAAGGAGTGGTCTATCAATGCTCTCAGAACCCAAAAAGGGAGGAATCTACGAGGTCCGAGAGAAGACCGATTTTACTGCGAGGATAACTAGTCTAACTAGGAAAGTGGAGGCTATAGAGATGAGTAAAGGAAGTAATTCTTCTATTCGTGTAGTTAGTGAGGTGTGTCAATTATGTGAGAGTTCTTCTCATATGGCTCAAACTTGTCCATCCATTGCATCTTTTCATGAGTGTATAGCCGAATAAGCCAATGCACTCAATTCCTTTAAGAACCCATTTGGTAACCCCTATTCTGACGTATACAATCCTAATTAGAGGAACCACCCTAATTTTTCTTGGAGGCAAGACCAACCTTGGAACAACCAAGGGGTGCAACCTATGCAACCCCAAGGGCAACGACAATTTTTATATCCTTTTATATCCCAAAAAGCCCCTCCATATGTTCCCCCACCTCAACAGAGACCAACTTTGGAAGATACTCTCCAATAGTTCATGCAACAGACCAGTAAGTCAATTTTTAAGTTAGAAACTCAAATAGGTCAATTAGCCACTATTGTAGGAGAGAGGGAGAAGGGAAAGTTTCCTAGTCAGCCTGTGCCTAACCCAAAGGGCCAGTTTCATATTAGTGACAAATCCACTTCTGGTTCACATGAGCAGGTTCAGTCTATCACAACCCTAAGGTCAGCTAGATAAGTTGATAATGGAGTCCAAATGCCTATACATAATGAGAAAATTGAAAAGGACTATGTTCGCGGTTTAGGGAGGGAGGACAAAACTACATTTGAAGTTGAGTTAGAAATTCAAGTCCCTAGTCTTGACTCACCATCTCCAATAAGTCCACTAGTTAGAAACTTTATTCATACTGCACCATATCCTCAAAGACTTCAATAGCCTAAGAAGGGGAATCACTATAATGAGATTATGGAAGTGTTTAAACAAGTCAAAATTAATATTCCATTTCTCGATGCAATGCAACAGGTCCCCTCTTATACAGAATTCTTAAAAGACTTGTGTACTGTCAAACGTGGTTTGAATGTGCACAAGAAAGCCTTCCTCACTGATCAAGTTAGCTCAATCATCTAACATTGCACTCCACCTAAATTTAAGGATCCTGGATGTCCTACGATTTCATGTACCATAAGTGATCAAAAAATTGAGCAAGCTTTGCTTGACTTGGGTGCGAGTGTCAAGTTGTTACCTTACTTTATTTATGAGCAACTAGGTCTTGGTGAGTTGAAACCCATGAATGTGGTACTCCAATTAGCAGATCCACTACAAGAAATATGCTTTTTAGGGAAAGTCCTTTAGGGACAGCCTAAAAAACCATCGCTAATACTCCTACTTTTAAGCATGGTGCACTTGGACCATCATTAATGACTCTAGTTTTTGGGCACATATGTTTTGAACTGTCCCAAAAGGTTCTAAAAATTATTGCACACCTACATAATTGTTTGGCAGGACTCAAATAGTAAACCAAAACACCTATAATACATCGTTTAATAATTTTTGAGACTCTTCATCTATAATCACACGCACACATACCATCAATACTTCGCATCTCATCACCAAATCTATTCACTAAATCATCTCTCTTTGCCATCATCACCAGATCTCATCTCTAGAAGTTTCATCACCATATTGCATCTCATTACCAGCTCATCTTCATCTCTGATCTAGACATTTTGCATCTCATTACCGGATTAGTTCACCCAGGGATTCAACGTCTTCAACACAAATCAGTTATGGGAAAAGACACATCCAATCGGCCAATGTATCATCTCTAGATGTTTCACATCTCACCACCAGAGCCAATGAATCAATCATTAGCCTCTTTCATTCAATGTTGGCTTCTCTTCTCTAAATCCACCAGCCCTCTGTCATTCAATGTTAGATTTCTTCACCAAATCCACAAGCTGAAGGTACAATGATTCTTCTCTCTCAAAACTTTATGGTTTAATTAGATTAAATGATGGTTTTTTTATTTATTACAATTTTGGGGTTTTTATTCAGTTTTAGCAATTCAGCCTTTTTTCTTACAATTTCAAGGGTTTTATTTAGGTTTAGCGAGGGATTCTCTGCTAAGTCTTAATTTGTAGGAGGTGTTTGTATTGTTGTTCTGCCTTTTTATTTCATGATGTAAACAAAATTAGGTAACCAGAAGAAATCATCTTCTAGTTATGACTTATGATCTTCAAACTCACGTCTTTCACCGATAATAAGGTGCTTCAAAGATAGTAAACTCCCAACACACACACAAAGAAAAAGGGAAAAAAATAGTGCTTCAAACTCCAAAGAGAGCTCTAACATTTGTAATCAAAATCTAATACTGTATCATTTACATTCAAGTTTGCTTTGGGCAGAAATATTTTGTGTAAGTCTACTTAAGTATCTCTTTTCGTGACTGTGAGGTTTGTAATCCTCAACTTATGATTATTGTCTCATGGTTTTCAAAACCCTATAAACTTCTTGATCTGTAAGGTGCTTCTAAGGATAAATCCCTTGTAATTTAGGAACTTGATATGTTTTCCGTTCATTTGGAACATTTATAGACCAAAAAATAGATGGAGAAGCAAGACTGGAAGTACCTTGACTGATCCTTTTTTAGTATTAGATTTTCAAATAGGCATCTAGTCATAGATATATATTTTGTTTGGCACATGTGAATGTCATTAAGAAATTTTTTTCTTGATTTTCACTTTTTTGGAACAGTTATTTCAAAAGCACTGGCTTTGATACTTTAGAAACTGGTGAAGTGCTAAATTGTTTAGTGCTAGGTTTGTACATGTTAAGCTATCCTGGAAGAAACGTATTACTTCTATTTATAGTTGTCAGTATAACTAAAGTTTTGTTGCCTTGAGTCTTCTCTTGATTTGTCAATGTTGCCCATGATTATTGCTTAGTTTAACAATATTCTATTCTTGATTATGCCAATAATATATGAGGCACTTCTCACTATTGAAAACTAATGTGTCCTGTGCATGTTGGCAAGATTTCTGTTTTCAACACTTTTTGAGATGCTTCTCAACATCCAAATTTATTACCCAAAAGGTGTGCACAATGAGAAGGTTTTATAGTTAGTATTTTTCCATCTTCATTTTGCTTATGGGTATTTTGAATCCAAAAATAAATTAATTTTAGTAGCATTGTCTTAGACATTGTGCCTGTGTCCGCAATTGTAGGTTTGTACTCATTATCTATCCTGTTTACACTCTTTTCCTTTTTATCTTTTCATGCATTCGATGTCCATTTATTTTCTTTATTTCTTTGAGAGAAAGTCAAAGTCCATTGTTACAATTTGAGGGGAAAGTAGCACTCATGAAGATGGATATGTTGTCCGAAGATGTTAATGCGAGTCTTATTGGAGTTGTTAGGTTAGGAGGGATAAAATCTTGGGATTTGATTGTATAAAATCAATTTTGGATATCTTGTTAACAATTTGAGAATTTTCGATTTTGATGGTTGCACAAAAAATAATTGACAAGTTGAATGTTAGGGTGAGGTACTAAAGAAGTATGTCCTAAATTTTATGAGATAAGAACAGAGTGTTTCTGGGATTTATTTTTTCACGGTTTCACCTTAGAATTTACTGTCTACTCATGCTACTTCTTTTTCTTCCTCTTTTTTTTTTTTTTGTTTGAAAGGTACTCATGCTACTTCTACCACATGAATATCCCCAAATGTGAGGTATAAGCCATGACTAGGAATAATCGCGGTGCTTGATCTTTGCAAGTGCGTATTGCACGTATTTTTAATACATACGGTCCTCGTATGTGTCTATATGATGGATGTGTTGTCAGCAACTTTGTTGCCCAGGTTTGATCTCTTGCACTAATGACAAGTGACAATGCCCTGAATTTTGGTCTTCTAGACTGTTATAGAAAAGTTTTCTTTCGGAAGGATTTTTACTGTGATAGCTATGTATTGCAGGCCATTCGCAAACAACCATTGACTATATATGTTGATGGAAAACAAACATGAAGCTTCCAATATGTCTCTGACTTGGTATGTCATATTAATTTATGTTATTTTTCCTTGCTTGCTAGTGTTTTTCCCAAGGACCTTTTGAAATGCCTGTTGGTTATGCATTAATTTGATGTCTACTTCCTTTTCCTTTGGGTTTTTTTTAGTGTAATATAATGTTCGCATGGTACACTTAAAAACTCTACTAACCCAGCAAAATTGTAAACAAATGATTAAAACCTTTGAATAAACTGAGAAACACAGACACAAACACACATATATATTTAATGGAGTATTATAATGTGGATTGAAAATGTGTGCGCATATGCATGAGCTTAAAATTGCTCATCCTAACTATTTCCCATATGTAAAAGTACTGATTAACAAATGACTGAGTTTTTGAAAGTTATAAAATGTAATCAGAATTATAGAGTAGTGTGTTTGGCCGGTATTTGCGAAAGAGGGAAATCTTATTAACTCATTATTTTCCTAATAATCACTTTAAACACTATTTAGGTCATGCTGAATGAGTAACCTTCTTCGTTTTCCTTTTTTCCTTTTTAATTCTAAGTAATTAACAAAAAAACAAGAAATAGGTAGATGACAACCAGAACCTTTTTTAGTATAACTTGCTACTTTGGGGAAATTTGCATTGAATTCATCATGTTAATTCTGTTAGTTAGTTTTAGTTATGTTGTCCTCGAAATTAACATTTATTCTTAACCCAAGGGGGGTGGAAGAGTTGATTGAGCACTGCACTTATAAAGTGGAGATCTTGAGTGCTATTTCCTTCCCTCGAGGCCTGCCTCACAGGGCCTTTCCCTAGATTAGAATTGGCTTGTGATGTCGGGGCCTGCCATGTGTCCAAAAGGAACTAGTCTCACCCAAAAGGTGGGGACTCTCCTCTAGTCACCGGAAAATAAAAAATAAACATTAAGAAAATAAAATTAACAATCTTTGGCCCCTAGCAAACAAGATTGGCTAGGAAAGAAACATTACAGTATATAGAATACAAGTGCCAAAGGTGAAGCAATGTGCGAGAAAATACACTGCATTTAGACTGAACCTGTGCTACTATACTGTGGTGAAGAATCATTTATCTTACCAAAAACTGATGTACATGTGAATTGACTTCTTCCCCTTTTGCTTGAAATTAGCACATGGAAAATTAAAGTATCCTGACTTTTTGCCCTTGTTATCACGAAACTCAAGATTGTGACAATGGTCAATAGTGAAGTGAAAGGTAGAGAAGGGGGCACCTCAGCTAAGACTTCTAGATTCATTATATCTTGTAGGAGTTCCTTTTATTATAATGCAACCCCCCCCCCCCCCCCAACTATTGCACCCATTGTTTCCTAAACCCTCGATTTTGTAAAAAAAAGATGGTTAGTTATCTTGTCCATGGTCGCCTTCTCAAGATATGCATTTACCATGATCATGTGTTGTTCTTGGAAGATCAAACGAATCTTAACAACCTGTATGATCATGTGATGTGGGTAGTAGAATGCTGTAAAGTAATATTAGAATTCAAGTAGAATAAGAAGAAAAGAATATTAATAATTTGCTATATAGATGGGGTTAGCTGTAGTTTTGGCAATTCTACCAACATCAGTTCAAAATCAAAGTCCACAAGCTACAAAAGGTAGGAGAGGTAATTGAAAAGTAAGACCTAGTTACTCTAGAAACTTATTAGGAAAAGCTAGTACCATAATCGATAATTTTCTTAAGAAGTTTTCAAAGTAATTGCAGATAGTTTGTGTCTTTGTTTCTAAAGGATTGGTTTGCTAGCTCTTTTGCTGGCTTTTCTTTCCTTTTCTTAGTTGGTAGCAAATTTTTGGAATAAAATTTCTTAATTCCCTTGTTTTAGAGGCATTTCTTCTATGTTTGGTTGGTTGCTAATAAAATAATGCTTAGAAAAATAAATAAATAAATATATATATATATATATATATATATATTCTTACAATTGTCTCTTTTTTTTTTTTTTAAAAGGTAAGTGTTTTTAAAAATTTGAAACAAAGTCAAATTATAATTTGGCTTGGACATTACCCAAGGGGAAATAACAACAATCAGACTAAAGATGTGGAATCCCCATGTCCACCATACAAGTAAGAACCAAACACCCAGCCCCATACCATCAGCATACCAAACTAATGAAAATACACAACACATAAACCTCCCCTCAAGGCCATACACACCCCCCCTTAACCTGAATTACAAACATTTGCCCAATTAGACTAAACAAACAGAAAGTAACATTGGTCATTAGTAAGTTGTAGAGCAGCCACATGCACTATCTATCCCAACAAACCCAAAATAACACCCTCATCAAACATTGCAGAGAACACACATCGACCCGCACCCTGCAATCTCCACCATAGTATATGTGACGAACCGAATTTTTTTTTTGAATTATAATTATGGGTCGGTGACTTTTAAGCATGATTAGTCACTGAATGACATGCTTAGTGGATTTAAATAATCCTTTTCATGTTTTCGGTTACGGGTGTGGGATCGGAATGGATCCGGATAAACCGGGAGGTAACTACGGACACTTGAGAGTGGTGTAGGGGTGTGGATATAAGTTTAAGGGCATAAGTGAAGTTTTGGAAAGATAGGAAATGATGATTTGCAATTAGATGCAAAGTGACCATAACAAAGAGCAAAAATAGAAGAGATTGAGGGTTTAGTTGCAAAGTAGAATATATATGTGTAAAGAGGGGGAGAAAAAAAATCAAATTTTGGGGCTTTCTCTCTCTCTTGGTCGAATCTCACTCTCTCTCTCTACAAGTTTCTCTTCTCTTATTCTCTCTAAGTTTTGAAGGCCTAGAAGTGGGATTTGAGGGTGGAGCCAAGAATAAAGTTGCTCCCCTCACTCTCCTCTTCGATTTGATTGGTGGAAAGTTACCATTGGAGGAGTTTGAAGCTTGGTGAAAATTGGGTCTTCAACAACCAAGCTTGGATTTGAGGTAGGTGATTCGTGTGTGAGTGTGACTCAAAAAGTATATCAATTAAAAATTTCCACACTTCGCAATAGAACGAATTCCTTACAGAATAGGGCTATCGAAAGGGGTATCGAACCTCAGGGACTGTGGTCTGATTGAGTTGAATTGTTAGGACTAATTCTAATTAAATTTAAAAGAAATAAATTCTGATTTTTAATTCTAAATTAACTAATGAAGCAATTGAACAAAAGCAAGAAAAACTAAGGAGTGTAGAGAATATAAGATAAGTCTAGGGTAATTGATTTCACCACTAACTTCACAATCAATGGCCAATTAAACTAACTATGGGGTATCATATCATGCATAAGTGGTGTCGGTGGCTACAAGCTCACCTCCATCCGTCAAGAGGATAACATATGATTAAGGCTAAGTCATGGACTATCTTCGATTGGCATGGGCCATCTGCCTAACTACTCTAATCTAAGGTGCAGTATGGTTCATCTTCTCTAGGCATAATCCATCAAAGCTTTTAATGATATATTCAGTGAAAACCATTGTGTAATAATCACTCTCATGATCACAGAAAACAAGAGGGACGAGTTCAATAACAACAATCAAGTATCTAAGACAAGATAAGAAATCATTGAAACTGAATTTATAAGACTTTTATTGCTCAATTCTATAATAAGAATCCTCTAAATTACACAATCTATGAATGAATACAAAAATCCCCAATAATTAGAACAATCAAACCAGTGATGTTTAGTTAGGGTTCCATCAAAACCCTGGTGGCTGAACTAGCCGCTCATGATACGCCTTGTTCTCCAATGATTCTCCACTTCAAAAGCTCTTCAAAGCTGTTGCCAAGCCTCCCCAATACAGCCCTAATTTTTCACTTTAAATAGCCAAGAGAATACATCAAAGTCCTAATCCAATTAGGAATTAATTAGGTTTTCCCGCAGCACTAATTAGGTGAGTTTTTCCTGCTGACGTTCGGCCCAACTTTTGACCCACTAGAAGTCTGATTTACGAAATTTTGATGAAATACAAAAGTGTGCAGAATCAAATTTCATTCAACCCCGCAAGAATTAAGTCGATTTGAGGCTCAGAAATAATACCTATGGTCCGTTTTCCAAAACGGGATTAAGACTGTATTATGCGCAGATTTAGGTTTCAGGCCCGAAACCTTCTTAAGCAGCTGTAATTCTCTTGGACCTCTTTCTTGGGCTGATTTGAGTTGAAATATATATTTAAATGGATCCCTTTGATGTAGCCTTCATCTAACCATCTTGGGTGTCATCTTTAAAAGCCCAAAATCACGGTTTTAACTGAAATAATCATTAAGGTCCTGAAAATACAGAAAACACTAAAACGAAGTAAAATCACAAAATAATCTATCACTAAGAGAATAAAATATATAAATTAAGAGGATACTATGCGCAACATTCAATGCCGATCACACCCCCAAACTTACATATTGCTAGTCTCTTAGCAATAGAATAAAATAAAACTAAAACAAAAAAAACTAACAAATACTAACTAAACTACCCAACTCCACTTTCGTGGGAGAAACGATTGCATTTAGCATATGCAACAAGCCTTTAAACCCCTAGGTTCCCCCTAGTGGACGAGTATAGTCTCGTGAGGGTTTCCAGAAATGTTACCCACAAACATTCAAAATTCTGTTTCAACATTAATTCAAGAAGAAGATTACAATACATAGTTACAAACTTGCATTCAAGAATAATTCCAAACTTTCAAATTCTATAATTCAAATCAATGGTCCCCACACATAATTCACATCAACATATCTCAAAATAATCAACTCTAGTCTCCTCGTGTAAAGTGAACTAGTAGTCCTCTCATGTAGCATAACCCAGCTCTGAATATATTAAGGCACATTCCTCTTCAACTCACTAGCTCCCCTTATTGAAATCATACTTCCAAACATGAATACATGACTTTTTTTTTTCATCATTCTTTTTTTTCATTGCTTTATTGGTTGTGCAATGTCTTGATTTATTAAGCTTTCTGAAAGATCCATGTAGCAAGCTTTCAGTCAGTGGCTCCCAAACCAGATGGCTTTAGGGCACTAGGCTTTAAGATACCCTGAAGACCTAATTACTCGAATTAATCAGGTTACAAATCAAGACAACCAATGCTCATCTTTTCTCACCCCTTCCACTTTTGACGCGAACACTCCGTGCTTCCTGAGGCATAGAGGCCCGGTTACTCATGAAAAGGATCAAATTGATTTGCTTATTCATCACTTTTTTTTTTCTTTTTTTTTTCTTTTTCATTGAAGTCAAGTAAAACACGTTATTGGTACTCATTCTCAAGAGATACTAATTAATCTCAAGCATATGTAACTCAATAACTCAAAACCAAAGTTTATACCCCATAAGACTATGCTAGTGTATTTGTGCATGTAAGGAAACTAAAATCAATCACTCCAAACATGTTATTGCAAACCATGATTAAAACCACTTAATTCAAACCATAGTTTCCAAAAATTTAAAACATACCCAAAAGTTGCAAGTTATGCACCTACATAAGGTATTAATCCCTTAAATAATGTAAAAACATTCTATCTAAAAATAAAACAAAATAAAATAAAATAAACAAACTAAGAAAATAAAATAAACAAAAATCTTAAAACAAGAAGAATTTCACAAAAATTTCCCCCATAATGCAATAAGCACAAAACAGGCATCGCCTCACCCCCAAACTTAAACTGTACATTGTCCTCAATGTACACCCAATTGAAGCATAGAGAAGAGTAAGAACGATATTACCAAGAATCCGGAGAGGTAGTGGCAAGAAAATATAGCAAACCAATAGTATGAGGCAATGCAAGCACACCCCCAAACTTGGATGTTTCAACCTGTCAAAACAAACCACTATAGCCCAAAGACCAAGTGAAATAGTATGGGTGAAAATAAATATGAATTTTTTTTTTTTTGAAACTGAAAAAAAAATAAAATGAAAAATAAAATAAAGAAAAGAAAATTAAAAATAAAAATAAAAATACAAAAGATAGTTTACCTCCGAAAAATCAAGGAAAAGGTGGTGCCGAAGCATCTAAGTCATGGCCGAAATGGAGCATCAAAATCAACCAACTAGTCCACAGTCAATGTGCAATATCCTCCCCTAAACTTGTAGCACAAAACCTCTCAAAGAAATCCAACCAATTTTTCAAACAAAGTCTACTTCCTTGTGAAGAAGAAACTTGAAAAAATTAATCATTTAATGAGGATGGAGAAAAATAAATTGGAATGGATGATGATGGTGATGAATGATGATGATCAAGTAGTGTTATGAAAGATTTTTAGAGTGTATTTTGATGTTGGAGAGGCACAAAGAGGCACCAAAGCTTGAAATTTTGGGTTAGAGGAAGTAGGGCATGAAAGAGGGTCTCAAAATAGACAAAACGGATCAGATTGGGCCTTCAGGGGCTGGGGCGATCGATCCTCCCTTGCTTGGGCAATCGATCCCCCCGGCTGATTCCTGTTTCGCCCTCCATCGCCCAAGGTCGATCGAGAGCTCGTTTTTTCACCCGTCTTGAGTCCAAATACCTTGGTACACCTCTTGGCATCCTCCGAAAGCAACTTATACATCAAAAACTCAAAGAAAACACATTAAAATACACCTAATAATGGAAGAAAAATAAAGAAAAACATAAATTAAAAATAATAAAATAAAATAAAATAAAATAAAAATAAAAATAAAAGAAAACTAAAGAAATTAAAGGATAGAAATACATACAAATCCTACAATTTAACGTCCGTAGGCGACGGTCATCAACATCAATTGAAAGTTCACCCAATGCCACATCTCTTGAGGAGATTTAACATCGTCCCCTCTATATGATCCTCACTTTCTTGTGCCAAACTCAAAGTAATCGGAATGGTCCCATTAGTTTCAAAAAATACATCTCTTTGCCCTGACGGAACATGTTTCAATTTTATCCACGGAGGAGACTCTAATGATGGCATCGGAGGAGTGTTAGAAAGAATAGGCAATGGCTCAATCGAAATCCTCCAAGGTGGAGTATTTTTCGTGGCCACTACATCAAGTAAATCATTCACCCCCTTAATGGACTTCTCAACATCATGTGATAGAGCAACTAGATCAACTTTTTTAACATAATCATCAAAGTCATCCATGAAGAAACAATCACTCTCATCTCGAGGATGTTGAATGACATTAAAAGTATTCAAGTTCACCTTAGGCTCATGAGAAATTTTAGAATTAGGACTCTTGAGCACTTCCTCTTCTTCTTCCTTCTCTCCCACCTTTTTATCATTTAATTTTTCACTTCTCAAACTGGTGATGGCTTGAATCTGCTTATGGTGTGGGTTACTTGAAGAAGAAATATTGTTGAGGACATGAACCCCTCTTGGGTTGGCAACTGGTTGGCTTGGTAGTTTCTCCTCTTCTCTTTTACTCACAGCATTGACAAGTTGTCCAAACTGAAATTTCAGTTTGGCAATCGATTAAGAATGAGAATGAACCAGTTGAGTTGTGGATTGAACTGTTGCTGCAGTAGCTTGCACTATCTCTACAATAGAGTCAAGCTTCTCAAGTTTTGCTAAGGTAAGTGTCAGCTTGTCTTCAATAGCAAAAATTCTTTGTGCCATAGGAACTTGTTCTTGATATGATTGTGAAGGCACATAGTTCTGAGGCTGAAAAGTGGGCTGAATTGCTGCCCCTTGTCCTTGTGGAAGATTGAAAAACTGCCCAAGTGAAGGACAATTATTCACATGGTGCATAGGACTCGAGCAAAAATCACATGACTCAAAAATAGAAGGATATGAAGATTGATTAGGCACTTGACCAACCGCCATAAGTTGCACCACTCTCTATGCCACAGCATCCACAATGGTAGACATAGCATCTGCAGAACCAAACTTAAAAATATCATATGTCCTCCTTGTATTGAATGGTCTGCTCGAACGAGATGAAGATACATGTTGCAAAGAATTGTCACTAAGATTCTCGAACAAGGTCCATGCTTCATCTTCACTTTTTAACATGAAAGTACCTCCACATGATGCATCCACCATCTGTCTATTACCTTCTGTAAGCCCCTCATAAAAACACTGCACTAACTGCCACATTGGAACTTGGTGATGAGGACACTTCCTAAGAAGGTCCTTGAATCTCTCCCATGTCTCAAAAAATTATTTCCCCTCAAATTGAGAGAAACCATTAATAGTTCGTCTGAATTGATTGGTCCTCCCTATCGGAAAATATTTCTTCAAAAACTCATTTTACATTTGAGTCCATGTAGTGATAGAACTCACCGGTAGAGATCTGAACCAATACTTGGCCTTCTCCTTTAGAGAGAATGGAAAGAGTCGCATCCAAAAAGCATCTTCAGAGAAGTTGTGAATTTTCATTAATGAGCAAACTTCTATAAATTCATCCAAGTGCTTGTACGGATCCTCATGAGTCGACCCAAAATAGGATGGCAACATCTGAATGATACTGGGCTTGATCTCATAGTTCTGTGCTGTGACATTAGGCAATTGAAAACCAGCTGGTGAATTATAAGTCTCTGGGACATAGTAGTCTCTGATCAATCTCGCTTTTTCCACAACAGCATTATGCACAATATTTTTGTCCTCATTATTCCCACGCACACCATCCATGATGTAAATAATCTCTTCCTCTTGCTCAATGGTATGGTGATTGAAGTACCGGAAAAGAAAAAAATAAATAAATAAATTAGATTAGTAGCAAAAATAAAATTTCTAAACTAAAAAATAAAATAAAACTAATTAGTAATTGAAAAGAAAACAAAAATAAATAAAATAAAAATAATAAAAAATTCCTAAACTAAAAATCCAATTAGAACTAATTCTAAAAATCCAAACAATCAAATAGACAGTTCCCGGCAACGGCGCCAAAAATTGATTCGTGTGTGAGTGTGACTCAAAAAGTATATTAATTAAAAATTTTCACACTTCGCAATAGAACGAATTCCTTGCAGAATAGGGCTATCGAAAGGGGTATCGAACCTCAGGGACTGTGGTCTGATTGAGTTGAATTGTTAGGATTAATTCTAATTAAATTTAAAAGAAATAAATTCTGATTTTTAATTCTAAATTAACTAATGAAGCAATTGAACAAAAGCAAGAAAAACTAAGGAGTGTAGAGAATATAAGATAAGTCTAGGGTAATTGATTTCACCACTATCTTCACAATCAATGGCCAGTTGAACTAACTATGGGGTATCATATCATGCATAAGTGGTGTCGGTGGCTACAAGCTCACCTCCATCCGTCAAGAGGATAACATATGATTAAGGCTAAGTCATGGACTATCTTCGATTGGCATGGGCCATCTGCCTAACTACTTTAATCTAAAAGGTGCAGTATGGTTCATCTTCTCTAGGCATAATCCATCAAAGCTTTTAATGATATATTCAGTGAAAACCATTGTGTAATAATCACTCTCATGATCACAGAAAACAAGAGGGATGAGTTCAATAATAACAATCAAGTATCTAAGACAAGATAAGAAATCATCAAAACTGAATTTATAAGACTTTTATTGCTCAATTCTATAATAAGAATCCTCTAAATTACACAATCTATGAATGAATACAAAAATCCCCAATAATTAGAACAATCAAACCAGTGATGTTTAGTTAGGATTCCATCAAAACCCTGGTGGCTGAACTAGCCGCTCATGATACGCCTTGTTCTCTAATGATTCTCCACTTCAAAAGCTCTTCAAAGCTGTTGCCAAGCCTCCCCAATATAGCCCTAATTTTTCACTTTAAATAGATAAGAGAATACATCAAAGTCCTAATCCAATTAGGAATTAATTAGGTTTTCTAGCAGCACTAATCAGGTGGGTTTTTCCTGCTGACGTTCGGCCCAACTTTTGACCCACTAGAAGTTCAATTTACGGAATTTTGGTGAAATACAAAAGTGTGCAGAATCAAATTTCATTCAACCCTAATCAAGAATTAAGTCGATTTAAGGCTCAGAAATAAGACCTATGGTCCATTTTCAAAAATGGGATTAAGACTATATTATGCGCAGATTTGGGCTTCAGGCCCGAAACCTTCTTAAGCAGCTGTAATTCTCTTGGACCTCTTTCTTGGGCTGATTTGAGTTAAAATATATATTTGAATGGATCCCTTTGATGTAGGCTTCATCTAACCATCTTGGGTGTCATCCTTAAAAGCCCAAAATCACGATTTTAACTGAAATAATCATTAAGGTCCTGAAAATACAGAAAACACTAAAAAGAAGTAAAATTACAAAATAATCTATCACTAAGAGAATAAAATATATAAATTAAGAGGATAGAATGCGCAACATTCGATGCCGATCAGTAGGGGTATCTCTTCCTCCCTAAGTGTCAAATCTATAGGTTGAATTGTGGGTTTCTTGGGGGATTGACATGCTAGGTAAAGTAAGGAGGTTGGGTTTCCCTCTCCTTGTTACATTTGTTATATGATTGCATGTTAAAGAGCTGATTTATGTGTATTACATGTTATAGAGTTGATATATGTATGACATGTATGACATTTGTGGTAAATGCTATGTGAAAAGCATGATTTGGTGTTTCTTGAGCATGTAATTTGATGCCAAAGTGTTGAGCCTTGTAAATGTATGCTAAATTTCGTTATTTGGTGATGCTTGTGGTGTTGACATCATCCATGAACATGTTGCATACATGGTGGTTGATAAAACATCCCAAAGAGGATTTTTCTTGAAAAATGTGACATGGGGCTTCGGAGCATGCCCACCCATGTCTCTTTTGTTGGAGTTTTGACAAATCATAAACCATTTGTGTGTGTGTAAACATGCATTACTTGAAAACATTCATTTGATAATGTTGCTCGTGTGTTGAATATGCTATGTATGTCTAAATGCTCTAGCAAATGCGATGTAGCCGATAGGGATGCTATGACTTACATTCATGTAGGTCGGCGTCGAGTTGGCGCTTAGGTGGGGTTGGGTTATCTCTACTGAGCCGCAGTGGTGCTCACCCCAGTCCCCCCAACATTTTTTAGGTTGTGCGCCAAGATTGGATGAAAAAGGGATTTCATAGTCACTTGTGGAAGTTTTGGAATTTAATTGTACCATGATGGTCATTTGGATAAATTTTGAAGGTTTATGTTTAAACCATGTGATGGTAGCTATCCATGCCGGCTTATGGCTTGTGGACCGGATGGAAAGCATTGTAATTATGTTTTAAGTATGTTGGTATGTTTTAGTTCCTATGTAATGACTATATATTGGTTACATGTGACTTTTGGTGTATGAATGGAAGGATGTGATTTGGACTTCTATTTTGTATCACCTTATGGGAATGGAATGAATGATAGAATTTTTAAGTTTTTATGTTTGATATTGAGAGAATGAGTGTTGGAGATTAGAATTGTGCATTCTTACCATGCTATGAACACTATAAATCAATTATGGTTGTTTTGATTTCAAGGATAAGGTAGCTTTGAAGCAAACTTGAGAGGTTTATGAATTTTGATTCTTTGAGACCCAAATTCATTATTTGTTTGTGTAGTTTTGATCATATTTTAGGTTTGATCATGATTTGGTATGGTGGTGTAGGGTATTGGGCTTGAAAAATAAAGTTTTGAGGCATTTTTGGACTTTCGGTCGAGTGCCCTCTGCATCGGTCGACCGAAAGTGGGAAATCCCGAGAGTTGGAATAGCTGGGAACAAGTTTTGGTCAACTGGATGGAGTTTTAGTCGACTGAAAGTCCTCTTTCGGTCGACCGAAACTACCCATCAGCCTACCGAAGGAAACCTGGACAGCTCCATTTGCTTCCGAACTTTAAACGGGTGTAATTTTTTCGTTTTAGATCGAAATTGAGTGCCTTTTTTTTTAAATTGAGTATTTTTAAATCTTCCATCCAATGGTGTTGGTTTAAGCCTCAATTTATGGTCACACAAGTTTGCATGTGTGAAAATATGTAGGCCGTAACTAGTTGGCTATGCAACAGAGGCATGGTTTGAGGCCCATGGTGGTTGACTAAGGTTAAATGATGCATATCTATATGCAAGGTTAGAATTAAGCTTATGTGATAATTAAGGAGAAAAAGGAGGGTTCATTGGAGTTAATGGACGGGTTCACCCTTGGTTTTCGGGAGTCAAAAATTGAGGCGTGACAGCTTGGTATTAGAGCTTGATATTATTGTATGAGTGTGGTTAAGGTCGTTTATGGGGTTGAGTGAACGGGTTAACACTCAGGATTCGGGTCGGTCCGAGAGAATCCCAGCAGTCTAGATTCCGGGGCATGACAGTACAGATTGGTTAACCACACTCTAGCCCCCACTCCATTAATCTGCCCATAGAAATTGCCAGCTTAAAGTTTGGGATGCATCAACATGCAAACGTTACCTCAGCCAAACCCCAATAACAGCCTCACAAAAGTCTACAGAAAACACTCCACCCTACACTTACCACCATAACATATGTTGTATAACCACGCTCCATTCCCTTTTTCATGCGCAATAATCTGAAAGAAACAACATTGCTTGGGTTCTAATAATTCCACACACCCTGCACACAACGAGAACCTACTATCTATCGCCAAACAGGCCTTCTGGCTTCTCACCCACAATACCATACTAACCTACATAATACTCACAGCACATAATCTATCCCTTATGGGCATACATAACACCCCTGGTCTGACTACCAGTAATTCTGAATATCTACCCATAGAACATAAACAAAAACAGGAAAACATTAGCATCCTGAAATCTAAAGAGCAGCCACCTGCAAACTTTTCCACAACAAAACCCCAATACAAAAAGCTGTAGAAGACACTCCAACCTGCAATTTCTTGCACAAGACATGTTGTATACCCACACTCCAATCCCCTCTTTATGAAACATAATCAGAAAGCAACAACACACCTTGTCCAACAATCCCACACATCTTGCACACAACAAGAACTTGTTGTCTGTCACCAAACAAGCCTTCTAGGAGACTCCCTTATCACCTAACAAGCTGCATACCAACCTAAATAATATAAACAACACATAATCCATCCCTGGAAGGCATCCACACCACCCCTAACCTGACTACCAGCAATTCTGAATACCTGCCCACAGAGCATAAACAAAAATCCCAATAATAACCTCACCAGACCCCTCATGACAATTAGAATCCATTAAAAGAAATTAAAGATTTGGAAGGTGCTATAGCCAAAACTAATTAATTAAAGGGTATCAAAATAAGTGTATTCCATGCTAAAATCTATACAACAAGATAATTAGGTTCAATTCATATTAATGTCATAAATTTTCAAAAAAGCCTAAATGTGTGCATATTTGATGAATGTAGAATAGTGGATGTTTGTCGTTGCTTTTTTACACTTCGTACAAAAAATAATAAAACTTGCAAAAACTTTACTAAAAACTGTATAGTAGTAAGCAGGGTCGAACCGCTCTCAAGTGAGAATCAATAACAAGTCTAAAATTCAAAACTAAAATCTCTTGAGATGAAAAATGAATATTTAAAAAAATAAAATTCTGATTTTTTATTTAATAATAAAAACTAATATTAAATGTCTTAGATCAAATGATGGGACAAATCTCAAGGAAAGAGAATTCACCACCATGGATCCATATAAATAAAGTTTTTTTTTTTTATATTCTTATCTAGTTTTTCCTCCAATAATCAATACACTTCACCAATCCAATTAGAACTTGAAAAAATGAAGGAAAATATGGAATAAAAAAGAATGACTTGATTATATATGAGAGAGACATTTCTTTACTTAATCTGATGCACATTGGCTAGGTAAACAGAGGTAGGCATTCTTCGAATTACCATTATTTGGCAAATACGAAAAGTCCTTCCTCTAATTTTATAAAATAAAATCCAGAATAGAAGAGTAGAAGAATGCTCTTGGGAGGAAAAAGTAAACAAGAAAATAAAACAACTTACCTATACTTCAGCCATGGTGGCTTCATCACTCCCTTGAGAAGGATGTTTACGCTTGCATATTAATAGAAAACAAACAAATAGAAATGAAACTACTACTCATCATTGAATCAATAAAACAATTACACTATTTTTTTCTATAATTTCTCTACAATTTCTAACTCCCTTTCACCATCCCCTAAGACCCCCTATTTATAGAGTTAAAGGGGAATGGTTTAGGTGGGAAAATTTTAAAATACAAAATACAAAATTTGAAATACAAAATTCAAAAATAAAAATTCAAAATACAAAATTTTGAATTTAAATATCTAATATTTGATCTCCATATCTTTAATTTGAATTTTGGACTGTAGACGTGGTCGTGCAAAAAAAGTATTTTGCCAAGTTTTGAACTTGAGAACTCTTGTGAAATAGAGAGCACAGAATACCATCTCTCCTACAATTCTTCTGATGTTTATCTTTGGCTATATATATCCTTTTTAGGCCTTTTCTGCTGCTTTTCTTCTTATTTGGAAATCAACCCCTATAAAACACAAAATGCAAAGATAAGAATATTTAAATAAAGTAAAAGAGTAATTAAAGACTTATTTTGAGATATAAAATAACATGTTTTGTGCACTTATCAAATTACCCCCAAACGAGCTTTTGCTAGTCCTCTAGCAAATATAAACAAAAGATATTAGAGCACAAAACTGCTACTTTTATTTAACTCCTAACTAAAGATGTGCCACTTTCGCAGGCTGTTTCGATTGCATTTACCATATGCAATAAGGCCTTAAACCCCTAGGTTACCCCTAGTGGACGAGCTATAGCCTCGTGAGGGTTTCAATAATGATACCGACAAACATCAAAAAAATGGTAATTAATACTCAAAGATTTTTTTTTTCTATTAATGTGTATAAATCAAGAACAACTCAATTATTCCACTTTAGTGTGAAATAAAAAATTAAAAGAAAAGATTAAATACTATTCAAAAGTTAAAAAATTTCATTACTATTCTTGACTCAGAGTGTGTGTGTGAATAGCCACCAATAATATACTTCTCAATTTTAAAGCAACTGCATTTTAGATTTTCTTAGAAAATTAGCTTTGATTTCAAATCTCACTTATGATATTTCACTCAAAATTGAACACTAAGAGATTAGGTAATTTTGCACTCAAGTATATGTGAGTAGAATAATGTAGAACAAATGCAAATTACCTCACATATTTTCAACAAAGAACGAATTTTTCAAGAAAATGCATTGGTCTCATGAAAGGAATATCAAATATTAAGAATTTATACCACACAACAATATAACTCAGTCATGTCCATATCTGAACTATACTATCCTTAAGATCAAAAAGGACTTTTATTAGGATGTAAATTTAGGTAAAAGGAAGATAAAAAAGTGATAATGATAATGGTACGGTTTATTCAAGAATGCTTGGGAAGAACTAACTCACTTGGAGCATATTACTTTCAACTTTTTCTTCCAAACTTTTGTCATTTAAGTGCTTTCTATTTCACTTCTTTTTATATACACTTCTCAAAATCTCATCAACAATTTTACTCCCTCTTTCTTTTTTTTTTCTTTTTCTTCTTTTTTTTTGTTTTTTATTTTTCACCCGCTTGTACATTGATCACATCCATTCTCGGAAAACCTAAAAATGGTTATAAAAGAAAGGCTAGACCAAAAAGCTTCACTGATTATCACATCCATTCTCAAAAAACCATAAAAAATATGGTTATAAAAGAAAGAATGGGCAAAAAGCTCAACTGGTTAACAAATGGTAATTCATAACTAAGAAAGAGGAAGAAAAATAAAATTTGAAAGGCTCAAACAATGAAAGATGGCCTAAAATCATTTCTCAAAGATAGGTATAGTTCTTCAACATACATGAGCTCAAAAAACAAATTATGTGGCATAACATGATGAATTCTTAATATTTGACCAAAAGAATGAAATAATGAGACTAATCAACAAAATTATGTGAAAGTCAAGAAAAAATAGAGTGATTAGCATATAATCCTCAAAATAAAAAGAATGGTACAATACCTCACTAGGTTAAATCTCCACTTTTATTCGTCAGAAATTTAACATGCAGTCACTTATCAATTTCAAATCGTATTATGGGGCTTTAGTGAATTTTGTTTTTTTTTCTGAGTTTAAGAAATTCATGAAATTGTTCTAACTGAAAGATAGGATAAAATCTTAACTTTTAAGAACTTATTAATGCACTAAAGTTTAAAGATTTTATTTTAAAAATTTATACACATTTAATATAAAAAAAAATCAAGTCATAGTGTGAAAATTACCATTTTCACAAAACATTTTTCAAAAAATTACAAATTCAACGTTTTTCTGAAAATTTAGAAATTTAATGTCGTACCCCCAAACCTAAACTCAACATTGTCCTCAATGTTAGATAAAATAACAATTAAGCACAAATAGAAGGTTGGAAGAATATTTCCTTAATCAGATTGAATTGATTTACTTTAACTTTTCATTAAACAAAAATGAAGCATTAGTAATCACATGAAAAGTTCAATATTATGCATGAAAAAAATGCAATTTTTGTTTCTTATTTTTTTCAACAAATAAAAAAAATAAATAAAAAAAATTACAACTCCTACAATTTTTTTATTTATTTTTATTAAAGTAACTAGAGGATTAGCAGTTAAGGTCTGCCAACAACACAACCAGGAAAGTTCCCAGGAAAGTGTGGAGAGGCACTTGGCCTGCTTAATGACGGTACGTCCACACTCCTTAGACAGAACTTTCCTAGACATTGTGAAGTTGGAAGGTGCTCACTGGAGTTACCAAGAGTTAGCTCTACTTTTATAAATATTTTTAAACAATAAAAAGAACATTACTACAAAAATCCTAAATTAAAATTCACAAAAAAAATGTTAATTTAAAGATGTACAACAAAATAAGCAATAAAAATAAAAATAAAAAAATGAGTGAGTGTGAGATGTTTCTTCTTTTTTTCAACAAAAAGAACAAAAAATAAAAGAAAAAAATAATGAAGAAAGTGTGACCTTAGGGATATTTCTAAGTTATTCTATCCTAGAGTTTGCATGTAAAAGTTATCAGCCTAAAAAAAACTATGTTTTCCTAATCTAAAAAGAAAAGGAAAATGATGTAGAAGAATTAGGTACTTACCTGGATGACAAAGCTATTGTTCCACGTGTAAGAGTGTTTGATGGAGGCATCAAAAGAAGCAGTGCATCATAAGAACCTGTCATGGAAAAAACAAAATATAAAAATATTATATTTTTTTCTTTCTTTTTTTTTATATTTTTTTTTCAAGAAGAAAAAATAATAATAAAAGAAACAAAAAACTATAATAAATAAAAATAAATGGGAGGGAAAGAAAGTTAGGGTGGGCTCCCAAAAAAAATTGTAGTCTTGAATATTTGGGCTTCGAATTCTCAAACTTGATTCGGCAACGGCGTCATTTGACGAGTATTAATTTATGGGTTGATAAAGTCTTTCTTGCAAATGTAATCCAGCGTATATTATGCATATTTGTCTTGCAAAAGTTGATTGAAAATGCTGCCTATTTTTATTTTCAATCTTTAGTCAAATTATACTTTGTGACATGTTAGGGCTTGCTAGAGAATTAATTAGCAATTGCACAGAAATCTGCACATTTGAAGTTCAATTTTCTTAAAAAGATTCTATGAAGGGATTTAATTACTGAACCTTTTTCTATAAAGGTCTGAAACAACGTTTCATATTTTGTATTGCTAGTTACATGGATAAGTCTTGGATTCATCATCACACTAGGGGTAGTCAAGAGTATTTTAATGGCATGCAACAGTTCATTGAGGTGGCTAGTCGTCATACAAACTCGGCCGGTAGGTGTCGATGTCCATGTCGTCGTTGCAAAAACAAATCCTATCTTCTAATTAAAGATGTTGAGAAGCATCTTGATGAGGTTGGGATGGACAAGGATTATACCAATTGGATATATCATGGGGAGGTTTGTTATTATGGCAATAATGTTAATGTCAATGCTAATGTTAGTGTGGAAAATGTCCATGATGAAGACATAATTGTTGATAATGTGTTTGAGTTGTTGGATAATGTACAGATGGGAAACTTCACTAATGATGAACAACAAGAAGATTCACCTGAAGTTGATATGGGAGGGGGAAGTTTTGATAGATTGCTAAATGATACGCAATGTGAATTGTGGGTAGGTTGTAAAAGATACTCTAAGTTATTAGTGATATTGAAGTTGTTCCATGTGAAGGTTATAAATCAAATGATGAGCAAAGATTTTGACATGATGCTTGAGGCAATTAAGGACATGCTTCCTGACACCAATGTGTTACCAAAGTCTCATTAAGAGACTAAAAGCTTGTTGCATGGGTTGGGTCTCGGATATGAGTGTATCCATGCATGTAAAAATGATTGTGCTCTATTCTGGAAGGAGAATAAAGATAAAGAAAATTGTCCACAGTGTGGTGAGTTAATGTATAAACCTCATGAAGGAAAGGGTAAGAAGATCCCTAAAAAGGTTCTTCGACATTTTCCTTTAAAACTAAGGCTTCAACAATTGTTTATGTCAAAGGATACAACCTTAGACATGCGGTGGCATAAGGAGAAACGTGTGAAGGAGACAAATGAGTTAAGACATCCAATTGATTCATAAGTTTGGGAAGATTTTTATAATAAGCATAATTGGTTTACAGCAGATTCCCATAATGTTCGTCTTGGATATCAACTGATGAATTTAATCCTTTTGGTGACATGAGTAATGCCTATAGTATATCGCTTGTGATGATTGTGCCCTATAATTTACCACCTTGGATATGTATGAAGGAACCATATATGTTTATATCGCTACTTATTCTTGGTCCAAGATCATCTGGTAATGACATTAATGTGTATCTGTGACCGTTGGTTGATGAGTTGAAAGAATTATGGACAGACGATGTGATGCTTATGTAAATGCAACTTTAAAATGCATGCGGCAATGATTTGGACCATAATTGACTTTTTTGCCTATGCAATGGCTTTTGGATGGATGACAAAGGGTTATCTAGCATGTCCAAATTGTAACAAAGAAACATGTTCTTGTTATTTGAGTCACGGATGGAAGATATGTTATTTGAGAAGTCGTATATTTTTATCATTCGATCATACTTTTAGAAAGCGTTATAAACAATTTAATGGTAAGAGGGAAGACAGAGTTCCACCGAAGTAGTTGACAGGTGATAAAATTCTAGAACAACTAACCTCATACCCAAGGTTATTTTTGGAAAGGGACCAAATAAGAAGAAGCGAACTCGTGAGGATTTTGAACTTAATTGGACAAAAAAGAGCATTTTCTTTGAACTCCCTTATTGGCAAATGCTTTTGCTATGACACAACTTGGATGTTATGCATATAGAGAAAAATATATGTGTAATGTGTTGGGTACATTATTGGGCATAAACAAATGACACATTCAAAAGTCGGTTGGATTTAGCAGCAATGTGGATTAGAAAAGAACTCCACCTTTTGCAAAATGGTGAAAAATTTGAGATGCCACAAGCACATTTCACATTATTAAAGAATGATAAAAGATAACTTTGTGAATGGCTAAAATCAATTAAGTTCCCAGATGGTTATGCATCGAACATAAGTCGATGTGTGAATGTTCACACCTGTAAGATATCTGGATTAAAAAGTCATGATTTACACATTCTCTTATAATGTCTCCTTCCTATAGCAATACGAGGATTTTTAGATTCAGCTATTTGTAATGTAATAGCAGAGCTTGGTTTATTTTTTAAAGAATTGTGTTGTCGAACCATTAAATTCGATGTCTTAGAGGTAATGGAAAGAGACATCGTTGTTATACTATGCAAGTAGGAGATGATATTTCCTTTATCGTTTTTTGACATAATGGAGCACTTGGCTCTGCATTTGCCCCGTGAAGCCATCATCGCAGGGCCCTCACAATATCGGTGGATGTACCCCATTGAAAGGTGTTGAATATTTTTGTACACCAAAAATTTACATTCTTTAATGACAATTTTTTGACATAATGTTGTACTTGTCTAGATTTTTGCTCACACTCAAATGGTACGTGAGTAACAAAGCACGTCTAGAAGGATCCATTGTTGAAGCTTTCGTGGACAATGAGTGCCTCACATTTTGTTCAAAGTTTCTTCGAGGGATTGAGACACGATTCAATCGAGAAGAGAGAAATAGTGAGGGAGACTGTAATAATGGTAGGTCCACTTTTTTAGATCTAAAGCAAGTGGTTTGACCTCTAGGGGCGTAAAGTATGGAGATATTGAACCGTGCAGACATGGGCATGGCTTGATCGTATGCGTTAAGGAATTATGAAGAAGTCATGGAATAGAAAGAGTAAGTAACTTATTGCATATAAGATCTTATCAGTTTTTTGAATATATTGTCTATTTCTAAATACATGTATACAATTGTATTTTAACACCTTGTAATTGTTTAGTAAACACAAGCAGCACTGACGATAAATAACCCACACAATGTTCCTCTAAGACATACAAAAGAATTTTTGAGATGGTTCGAAATACAAGTAAGTCCATCATGTATATATTTGACATACTTAAATCAATTTTTTTTATTTAATTTAAATGATGTGCCATTATGTATTTAGATAACACATTAAAAAAATTTCAATAGATAAAGAAAATGTGTCATCATGACAAGGCAACAACTTGTGATGACCTGTATTCATTAGCCTATGGACCTGATACTCGAGTAAATCGATATTCTGCTTGTATTGTAAATGGAATTAGGTTTCATACTAAGGAAAGGGAGCGACATCGACGGACACAAAATAGTGGTGTGCTAGTGAAAGAAGAAACCCAAGATTACTATGGTGTCCTGACAGATATCATCAAGTTACAATATCCTTTGAGGAGACAAGTTTTTCTTTTCAAATGTGATTGGTTTGATGTTCGGACTGGCATACGTAGAGATGCTTATTTCACGAGTGTAAATGTAGCCAGTAGAGCATATAAAGATGAATTATTTGTACTAGAAATCAAGCAAAACAATGTTTCTATGTCAAAGATAATAAATTACAAGGAACATGGGAGGTAGTTCAAGATATAACAAATAGAAACTCGTTTGATGTACCTGAAGTAGAGAGTGAAGCCAAAGTAGATGATAAAATGGGAGACATTGCAGCATATCAACAGACTAAACCAAGCATCATGGATAGTGTCGTTGAGGTAGATTTGGATATGGATCCACTCCCTTTAAATAGGACGACTTGGAGGGTGAAACTCTTGATGCTGAAGTGATTGAGAAAAGTAACGGCGAAGTACCAACTAATGATGACTTTTGACTTGTCTAGGATGAGGGAAATGATATACAACATAGTTCAGATGAGGAACCAGATTTACTGTCTGAAGATGATACTGATTTGGATGGCACGTGAAGCTTGTATTGTTGAATTTGTATTTTATTTTTTGGTTTTGTGATAGATACATTTATGTGATCTATTTAGTTCTATTACTTCGTTGTATCTAATGATACGGATTCTATTTTCCTTTTCTTGTAAGACAACATTGTCTTGACATGATTTATAGTATTATGACGTTCTATATGAATATCGTGCTTGATTTTTCACTAGTAGGATTATAAACAACACTATATTGAAGTTTTGGATTGTTTAATAGTCATTTTTGCTTATGAAAAAAAAAAGAAGTTTTGAATTGTCTTCTTTCTGAATTAGTAAAACTAAAGAGGTTTGCACTTAAATTGTTGAAATAAATCTTAATATTGATTGCAGGATACTGTAACTCTAGGTGTTGTCATTGTAAGATATTGTTGTTACATTGCCACTGTGAAAGTAGACGGGAGAGAGAATAAAGAAGTAATTTCTCCACTAGAAAGCCTTAAACTTTTTGATCAACCTGAAGGTGGTGCCAATGCCCTAAATATTAACAGGTTTTTACTAACTACTACAACATGTTAAAAGAGTACTATGTATATGGACATATAACACTTGCATGTTTATGTAGTTTTTCATGTAGCTAGAGATTATGATTTTATTAGTTGTGAACTTGTAGATATACTACTCATGTTGAAGAATTCTAATTATCTATCATGTAGAGTTTTGAATGTCAGTCAATTGCATGAAGCTTGGGACACTTACAGTATGATAGTAGTGGTTCAGGGATGAGACTTCCAAGTTAGAAACATTTACCTTTTGCTTCATTTTTGTTTGTGTTTTGGAACTATTTTTTTTTTCTTTTTCACAATTTGATAACTTGAATCAGTTTTGTATCTTCCTTCAATTTGAACTAGAATTTGCACTTAATCTGTAGTGGATCACCTTTGTCTCACTTGGGAGAATTCCGAAGCTAAATCATTATGTTTATGTTTAATTTTGATGCTCCTTCGATAAACATAACTTTGTTGAATATTGAGTTTTCTAATAATTGGAACTAGATTCCAATCTATTCCTGATTTTGTAGACTTCAAGTTTTGTTTATCATATAGTAGGAAAGTGCAATTAACCATAATGGATGCACAAGGTCAGTTAACACAACATTTAGAAATATGGTTTCTCTTTGCTTCCAGTGTTTTGTTCCTTTTGCTGAAACTCGATAGGTGAATCTGGTAAACATATTTTGGATGGGAAGTCATTGTTTCAGACCTACATACAAGATCATTATGTCTTAGGACATCTCTTGCTTGAATCTTGGAGCAATGTGTGCTTGAAAGATCATTATAATTTTTTTGTATTTAATTGATGCGGAGTAATGTATGCTTGAAAGACCATTATAATTGTTTGTCTTTAATATATGCATAGATCTTCGTCAATTATTATCAGTATGCTTAAGTATGGGTGTTTCATGGCTTTGGAATTTTAGGTTATCCATTAGTTTGGAGAGGAAGCATAAATAAAATGGAAAAGAAAAGCCTGTGCATCTTTTTTTTTTTGATGATGCAAAGGCTTTTATTTTTTTGTGTCCTCTTCTTAAAATTTCAAAATGTGTCCCCTTAAACCTTTCAATATTTAGACTTGTTTGGGTTATATCTATTATAAAGTTTGGGAAAAACCACTTCAAGACCTATGACAACCCATTAAAGTTAATTTCTTACATCGATTATATCTCCATAGTCTAAAGAAAATACTATCAACATGTTTAAAACAACAGAAAATTTGTGTTCATATCCCTTTGATCTTCTTTTGAACCCAAATCAGTCAAGTTGTAGAGGTATGAAAGCCCCACACTTTTGGGAATTTAAGGAGGAAATGTAGATTTGTCTTGTTTGATGATGAGTCTTTTAATCTTACTCCCTCTCTCCCCCCGGCCTATAGCTCTTCTTTTTTAAAATTGTTTTTCCCTCAAAGAAGCTAAGAGTTAGGCTTGTCTTTCTCTTTCTTTCACTAATACTTTATATCTCGTCAGAATAGAAATATTGTTGAAAGTGTTTTTTTTTTGGAGCAAAAAACTGAATTTTTTCCCCATAAATAATGTGAAGTGTACTATAGCATATACCCATGCTTTTGCATTGTGGCATAGGGAATGAAATTATTACCAACTGGCAGGAAAAATATCTTCTACCTTACTATATATGGATCAGTGGTAAGCATTCTTTTGCTCCAGTCTAATGTTGTTAGAAAGTAATTCATTAGTTTTGTTAAACATCCTACATTTATGAACGTTACTTCCATATTGTTTCAGCTTGGAGCAGGATCTTTTCTGTTACATCAATTTTCAATGTTGGTTAATTATATACTTGCCAATTTTGGGCTGACTGAAAAGATGCACAACCCTGTAAGTCCTCTTACTTTCCTTTCCCATTTATCATCTTATGCAGTAAACACACATCTTAACTGCTATAGTCAGCTTCATTAGATTTGCAATATGGTTATATAAATTTTAATCATTGTTTGTGTAAATTAACCCACTCAATCTAAAATGTTTTGCCTATGTACCGCTTAATTGAAACTTGAAAATGCTTCTTTAGATTTTTATGTAGTGACACTAACACTCGTTGCCCTAAACCTACCACCAGCACTACTAACAAAATATATCCATGTGATCTCAAGTCGCTTGATAAGATTGATCAATTTGTCCTTACCTACATGTGTATAAATTAATGATTTTTATTTTTATTTTTATTTTTAAAATTTTTGAATCTTTTTATTTGACTTGATCCTTACCTGTATATTATGCAAAAAGGTGAAAATGATTGGGTTTTTTTTTTTTTTGGTTGCATACTCTTAAATTGATTTACAAACACCATCTAATCAATTTATACTCAAAATCATTATAATTAAATTTAACTATTAGTAAAATATGTTATATTCTTTTTACCATTTTCCCCTTAGTTTTTTTTAATACTTTAGGGAGCCTTTATACACACACACACACACTAACTTAATGTATGGAGATTTGCTAACTATTTATTTGAGAACATCATTAGTTGTTGATATGCTGAAAAGTTCAACATGTTATGTTTTCCATTTCCATCAATCTGACCAGATTATACATACAAAGGGAGAAATTGGAGATGATTTAAATATTAGAATTAATTCTGGGTTGAATAGGGGATGACTTTTGGACTATTATGTGATCAATGTATATCTCTAAGATGAGAAGCAAAATCTTTAAAATAGTTGTTAAACCAGTCATATTTTATGGGACGAAATGTTGGACGATAAGAAATGACATATTCATAAAATGAGTGTAGCAAAATTGTTGAGATGTATATGTGGCAAGATAGGAAAGGACAAAATTAGAAAGAAATATACTAATGATATGGTTGAAGACTTGAAGTAAACCAATTTGAGATTAAATCAGAGCAAAATAGATTGAGATGATTTGACCAAGTCTAACGACAACCAACTACTGCACTAGTAAGGAAATATGATATAGTCCTTATTATAGGGTAAAGAGTAGTCTAAAACCAACATGGGTTGAGATAGTTAGGAAAAAAATAGAATAACATGTGATTTAACTGGGTTATGGTCTTCAATAGAGCCGAATAGTGAAAATAGGATTCGTGTATCCAGCCCTAAATGGTGGGTAATGTTTTGTTAAGTCTAGTTGAGGCTGGTGAAATTCTTCTGTTATTATTTTTATTATTTTTTTATTGTAATTAGTTAATGTTGTGATGAAATATTTTCTATATGTTATATGTGTAATCTTTGTTTTTTGCTTTTGAAAAAAGTATTTGCTAAGCTTTTTTTAACATTGTGGAGAGTGTTAATGAACATCGGATACCATTTATAAGTACTTACTTACAAGTTAATGGTTGCCTTAGGCTTCCTTCTGTCTTTGGTTATATATTTCATAAAAAGTTTTATAACCACAATATAAAACTCGTTTTAACACTTCTAAGGTACAAGTGAATGGGTTTAGAGTTGGAGAACCTAATTTATTAGAGCAAGGGACAACTTTCCTGCTGATCTGCAGATTGGGCATTTGAGTGTTAATCTGTCCTAATGTGCAGATTAGACTATTCCAAAACACAGTGAGGAATTCCTAAATGCTCTTGGCCTTATTCAAATAAAAAAAAATCCTTGTTTTCACTATCTTTGTGTTGACATCAAAACTAGGACACAGCATTGTAACACAGGACAAGTGCGAAGAACATTTTTTTAGAAACTGTGACATGAAGATATAAAGGGCTTTTTAGAGGCTGAATGTTGTTTATTTTCTTCCTTGGGCCTAAAGGTTTGTAAAGGTATCGATTGATAATATTTTTTAATGGTTTAGAATGGGTTGTGGGTTCTGATAGAGCAATCAAATAAGGAAAAGCAACATTTTTTAGGCTATTTTGGGAACAGTAACTAGGCTGTTTGAATGGTGTTGCTCTTTTTGAAGTATCTAGATGGAACCACTGATGTAACACGGACTGTTCATTTTGGAAAACCTTTAGCACATGAGAAAGCATGATATACTTCAGTATGTGGTATTTGTTAATTTTTTTGAACATATTTATCTATTTGTTACTTAATAACAAGTTAATCTTGATTACACCTATTCGAGGTTATTATTGCTGTAACTTTTTGTTGTGACTCATTTGGAGTTGCCAAATAACAATTAGAAACCTTATCCCACATATACGTGTTTCTGGAGTGGGAACCAAGTTATTGAATTATTTTCAGCGATGATGTTTCAATCAACCCTAGAACACCTTGGAATGTGAATAAAAATGCCACAAATTTTGTGAATGCATAGAAATGCTATTGTAAACCAAAAGTTCTCAAAATTATGACCAATGTTGTATTTGGTTAGATGGATTTGCAAGGAGAGGATTTGGGGATTCAGGTTTCTGAATTTGTAGGTTAGAATGTGAGAACTCTATATCAACTAGAATTCGACTATAATCCTCATTGATGGATATTACATGACATCCTTCATTTTTCTATTTCAAATCCACAAATTCAAGGTCTCGATCTTTTGAAAGCCAAATCCAAGCTACTAAAATGCCAAAATGGCTATTGGTGTTGGACCATGAAAACTGAGGGAGAGGATAGAGTAGGGATATATCCAATTAGAATTCTTCCCGCATTGATACAATGTATTTGGATTCTACACACTCAATCTAGCAACAATAAACAAATTAGAACTTTCACCCAATTTTGCGAATAATTGTTCTCATTTCAATGTGTGTTTGGTGTTGTTCCACGGAAGAAATAAGAAAAATTGCACATCCTCTTAGGTTTACTCCTCTTAGCTTGTTTAGATGTGCTTATTAATGCTTGACTTTCTTCTTCCTTTTTAATTTTGAGGTTTTGAGTTCGGTTGCAACAACCCAATGGCTCTTTATCTCTTAATTTTAATTTATTTGGTTCTTTTTTTAATTATTCTTAATCATAACTTAGTTTGTTCTAGTAATTTTATATTTGTAGTTGTTTGATTGTATCTCTCTTCATAGACATCTCTGAGCCTCCAATGCATAGAGTACTGAGGTCTCGCACGGCTCGATCAGACCCACCATCTACAAGTGCACATGATGGAGTTCCTAGTGGAGGAGGACAACCAAGTGGAGAAGGTGATAATTATGTTGTACCATTGATTCATCATAAGCTCTTTTATAATTTCTGTATTTTAATAATGATGATAAATTTGTTTTTTAGGCTTATTTCGGAAAGGGCGTGGAAAAGCAAAGAATGAAGCTTTAATGAAAGCTAAGAAAATTTATGGAAAAGACAATCCAGTTTCGGTAGAGTTTTCGCCAGATTCTTAGAAACCCGTTGACTTAAACAACCATATTTGGACAGTTGAGATTGGCATCAGTATTCGACAAAAAAATGCACTACTTCTACATAAATCATGAAAGGATGTCCGCGAATATGAAAAACAAGACCTCTATGACCATGTAAAGGTAATGAATTATTATTTTTTATATTAGATCAGTGTATGAAATATGTTTTGTTCTTTTTTATATCATATTAGTGTATATAAGTGGTTCATTTTTTAGCATGCCACTGAGATTTTGTCTAACTATTACTTTGTTTTAACTTGTATTTGTTTTAAGTTGTATTGAATATTAATTATAAAGAAAACATTTGGAGTGGGCGCATATGTCAATGAAAAGGATTTTAAGCGAGTGGACAGGGGACTATCTGAAAGTTTGAGAAAATATAGATTTAGTTTGAAGAAACATTTTGATGAGCGTCTTCCGGTTGAAAATGCACGCCGACATCCTAAAGATGACATTGATATTGATATTTGGCAAATCTTGTGTGATAGGTGGATCTTAAAGGAATTTCAGGTTCTCAACTACATGCTTTTGATTATTTACCTTTTCACTATTTACTTAAATCATTGAATGTCATATATTGATTTTATTTGCGAATTGAGTTTATTCACTTGTTTTTGTATTATTATTTGAATTACTATATAGGAAATAATTCACTTGTTTTTGTATTATTATTTGAATTACTATATAGGAAATAAGTGAAAGGAACAAAGAAAATCGATCAAAGAACACAATTCCACATGTTTCTGGATCGATGTCCTACATTAGACGTTTTCATGGTTACGTATGTAAAATGTTGAATAATAATTATAGATTTTTAATTTACTATCTATTCAAACCATATATCGTTCAATGTTAACTATTAGTTTATACTACAGCGTAAAGCAAAGCAAAACCAAGCAGATGAGGAAGTTGAGGAAACTGGAATTCATTAGTCTAGTCCTGCAATCAACACCTACAAGGACACGCACTTTAGAGAAAATTTTGGCTGGGTAAACGAAAAAGCTAAAAGGAATTATGTAAGTTAATTATGACACTGTTTTAATCATTAATGTTACTAATTCTTGTTTTATTTATTGTTCTTTTTTATTTTATATATTTTTAATTTTATCTAGACTTAAAATATGTTATTTTAATACAGGATGATATGATGGAAAAGTCCTCACAAGTTTCTCTCGAATCTGATGGTACCAGCAGTCCAAATGATGTCGAGATAGTGCTAGAGCAACTAAGAGGTGTTAGGAAGGGATATCCTCGTGGCCTTAGGAATGGGTACATTGTTTTGAGTCGTCAATGTGTATCCTCATCTTTTGAAGAGTCCTCTAGAAGAAGGGCAGAAATAGCAGAGGAAAAAAGTAAAAAAATGGCAAAGGAACTGGCAAACGTGCGGCAACAATTGGAGGAACTAGTGACCGTGCGGGAACAGTTGCAAAAAATTAACAAAGTGCAGGAGATGATGCTTGAGCAACAACAACAACCTCCACCATGGTTCCACCATTATCAGTAAGCATCAGATTCTGAACAACAACATACACCACCAAGGTATCCCCAACTGCCACCATGGTGGCAGTATCAGCATCCACCACCATGGTTCTAGTTTTCTCAGCAGGCCCAATCAACACTAACACCAACGACATCAGAGTCAACCCCAATACCAACACCACCTTAATTCTGGATTTTCTTTTGTAGGTTCTATCTTGGATCTATATTTTTCAATGCATGCTTGTTTTATTTCAAGAAAAATTTGTTTGATTTATGTTCTATTTTGTTATCTTGGATGTTGAACTAGCTTGTACTAACTTATTGTTTTTTTTTATAAAAAAGTCCTAATTAGGTATTGTTATGTAATTTATGCAATATTTATTTAATATTGTCATATATATAATTTATTTTGAATTTTAATATTAATATATTTTTTATATTGTTATTAGCTTAAGAAATATAAATTAACAAATCAAGCAAATTATAAAAATAGAAATTAAGCAAAATATATAAATTAAAAAAATTTATTTGTAGTATTAGGGACAGTCTAAATGTAGGTATTAGGGACAGGACATACCGTCACTAATACGCATGCGTATTAGTGACGTATGCATTAGGGATAGGACAAATCGTTCCTAATACGCATGCATATTAGTGACAGTTCCTGACTGTCACTAATAGTCCAGTTATTAGTGACGGTCAAACTCGTCGCTAATACACTAGCGTATTAGTGACAATTTCTAACCGTCACTAATTGTCCAGTTATTAGTGACAGTCAAAACCGTCACTAATACGCAAGCGAATTAGTGACAGTTCCTGACCGTCACTAATAGTCCAGTTATTAGTGATGGTCAAAACCGTCACTAATACACCACTTTTTTGTGACGGTAAAACTTGACTGTCACTAATGACTTTTCGCGACGCCACTTTTTGTGACGGTCCAATTTAAGCATTAGCGACGGTTTTATGATTTTTAGTGACGGATTTGCCTGTCCCTAAAGCCCAAATTTGCTCAGTTAAGGTAGCTCGTGGTGTTATTGAGGCTGTGCTCATTCAAGTTGATAAATTCTTCTTCCCTGTAGACTTTATTGTCTTAGACACTCAACCTGTAACTAATCCTAATCACCAGATTCCTGTCATCTTAGGTCATCTATTCCTAACCACTTCGAATGCTCTAATCAACTGTAGGAATGGTGTTGTGAAACTTTCCTTTGGAAATATGTCTGTTGAGCTTAATGTTTTTAATATAAACCAACAACCACCAGACTCTGAGGATATTTGTGAGTTAAATTTAATAGAGAGTCTAGTTCAAAATACTTTTATTCATGCTAATTATAAGGACCCTTTAGAGGCAAACCTAACTAATTTTAGCTATGATTTTGATATTGATAGTGCTTGTAAAGATGTGAATGCTTTATTGGATGTGAATGTTTCATTGAATTCAGTCCATTTTATAAACACCGAAAAGTGAAAAGCCAAGATGGAAAGCCAAGGTATCGGTTGAGTTATAGTCCCTTTTATCATGATTAACCTATTTGGTCATCATTGTACATTGTTAGTTTTAGGATTTATAACTCTTGCATTTTTTTGTTTTTAGTTTGTGTCAATCCTTTTTTCTTTTAGTTTGTGTATTTAATTTTAAATTTTTCTTTAAAAAAAAGAAAAGAAAAGAAAAAAATTCATAATGGTCCGGTATAGCCACCCATTCTTTGACTATGTATGTAGTACCAATTCTACAATTTGTGATATGATTGATAAAGTTAATGATTTTCTTTTATTAAAGTCTAGTTTCGATACCCAATATTGTCGAGATTGCTTCAACACAGTATAACTTTAATAAAGAAATACAACCATTTTATACTTTGTATGTTAACGTGTCTGGATAATCAATATCTTATCACATATACACATTGAAAAATTGGGACTCACCAGTTCAAAGAATGGGGAGAAAAGTAGTATCCATGGTTTTCGAGTGAAGATTAGATTTCAAAAAAAAGAGAGAAAAAATACTTTTTGTTTTTTCTTTCTGTTTCATATTTATTTTCACCCATGTTATTTCACTTGGTCGTTGGAGTATAGTGGTTTGTTTTGACAGATTGACGTATCCAAGTTTGGGGAAGTGCTTGCATTACCTTAATGCTACTAGTTTGCTCTATTTTCTTGCCACTACTCCCATTTTCTGGTACTATCGTTCTAAGCTTCTTTATACTTTTATTGGGTGTACATTGAGGACAATGTACAGTTTAAGTATGGGGGTAAGACAATGCCTTTTGATGTACTTTATGGCAATATGGGGAGGAATTTTTTAATATTCTTCTTGTTTTAGGACTTTTTGGTTATGTAATTTTCTTAGTTTTTTATTTATTTTCTTTTGTTTTATTTTTTAGATAGGATGTTTTTACATTATTCAAGAGATTAATACTTTATGTAGGTACTTAACTTGTAATTTTTGAGTATATTTTAAATTTTTTGAATTGTGGTTTGAATCTAGTGGTTTGAATCATTGTTTGCATTGATATGCCTTGGGGTGATTGGTTTTAGTTTTCTCACATGCACAGACACACTAGCATAATCTTGTGAGGTATAAACTTTGGCTCTGAGTTGTTGGGTTATATATACCTGATAGTAATTGGTATCCCTTGAGAATGAGTACCAATGATGTGTTTTACTTGACTTCAATGGGGAAAAAAAATTTTAAAGAAAAAAAAGAGAAGAGAATATGTGATGAATAGAAAATCAATTTGATCATTTTCATGAGTAACCGGACCTATATGCCTCAGGAAGCACGGAGTGTTGGCGTCAAAAGTGAAGGGGTGAGAAAAGATGAGCATTAGTTTTCTTGATTTCTAGCCTGACTGATTCAAGTTATTAGGTTCTTTGGGGTGTCTTAACACCTAGTGCCCTAAAGCCATCTGGTTTGGGAGCCACTGACTGAAAGCTTGTTACATGAATCTTTTAGAAAGCTTAATATACCAAGACATTGCACAACCAATAAAGCAATAAAAAAAAGAAGAAAAAAAAATATAAAAGTCATGTATTCATGTTTGAAAGTATGAGTTTAATAAGGAAAGCTAGTGAGTTGAAGGGGTATGTAATTTAATATATTTGGAGCTGGGTTATGCCACATGAGATAATTGTTAGTTCACTTTTCACGAGAGAGCTGGAGTTGGTTATTTTGAGACATGCTGATGTAAATTATATGTGGGGACCATTGCTTTGAATTATGGAATTTAGAAATTTGAAATTATTCTTGAATGCAAGTTTGTAACTATATATTGTAATCTTCTTCTCAATTAACGTTTAAACATAAATTTTGAATATTTGTGGGTAACATTTCTGGAAACCCTCACGATACTATACCTCGTCCACTAGGGGGAACCTAGGGGTTTAAAGGCTTGATTCATATGCTAAATGCAATCGTTTCTCCCATGAAAAAGGAGTTGGGTAGTTTAGTTAGTGTTTAGTTAAGTTTCCTTCATTTTAGTTTTATTTTATTCTATTGTTAAGGGACTAGCAATATGTAAGTTTGGGGGTGTGATCGGTGTTGAATGTTAAGCATTCTAGCCTCTTAATTTGCATATTTTATTCTCTTAGTAATAGTTTATTTGTAATTTTACTCTATTTTTGTATTTTCTGTCTTTTCAGGACCTTAATGATTATTTCAGTTAAAATCAGGATTTTTGAGCTTTTAAAGAAGACATTCAAGAGGGTTATATGAAGCTTACATCAAATGGATACATTCAACTCCATATTTTAACTCAAATCAACCCAAAGAAGAGGTCCAAGAGAATTATAACTGCTTAAGGAGATTACGGGCCTGAAGCCCAATTATGTGCGTAATCCAATTTTAATTCTGTTTTGGAAAACGACCCAAAAGTCTTTATTTTTGAGTGTCAATTTGACTTGATTATCACATATGTTGAACGAAATTTAATTCTGGACACTTTTATATTTCACGTAAACTCCGTAAATCGGACTTCTACTAGGTCAAAACTTAGACGGAACATTAGTAGAATAATTCACCTGTTTAGGACTACGGAAAAATCCTAATTATCTCCTAATTGGATTAGGACTTTATGTATTCTCTTTAGGTGTAAAGTGGCGAACTGGAGGCTGTTTTGAGGGAGAAAAATAAGTGGAGGCCAGGGCAGAGAAGACAGAGACAATCCAGGTTTTATTTATTTTATTTCATTATGTCTTTTATTTATTTGTTATATTCTTCTACCATGTGTAACTAAACAACCCAACTAGGGTTGAGGAGAAAACCTCCATTAATGAAGTGAAGTTATTTTGTTCATTAATTGATTCCCATATGTATGATTTAAATGCTCATGATTTTCGCTTCTTGTGATTAATTATTTTATAATTCTTTCATTATCTATATCATGTATATGTGGTAGTTAGAAAGTATTATAATTAATCTAAGCTTGGGTTTGTATTTCTTAAAAGTGATAATCTTTGATCTTATGTTTTTCATTAAATTGGATTCATAAGATGCTTAGAATTTTACACTAGTAAAGCAAAGAAAAATCTATCTTTTTAATATATTTTTCTTAGTACTTTATTGTTAAACCTTAAGTAAGCAATAGATTGATTTCTTTATTGCTACTCTAAATTTGGGGATTAATAAATGAATAGTAGAAGGTTCATGGATTTAATGGTGGTAGAATCTGACACCTTAGTTATTTTCTCTATTTGACTTCAATAGTGTTATTTTATATGCATGTTAGTTTAATTTCTGTCAAATCAACCAACTTTTGTTTAAACTAGATTGGTTTTAAATTAATTTGAATTTGTATTAGTTTTTCTTCTCAAAGCATTCCCTTGGGTTCGACCTCGTTCTTGCCGGTCTATACTTCGATAGATTCGTACACTTGCGAGTTATCTTACACTTTTAAAACAACATCAATGGAAAAGCCCATTGTCACTCATTTTCAATGGGTAAAGCGAATTCTACGGTATGTTCATGGAACTATCTCCCATGGTACCTGATTTTTAACCCAGAATCCGATTGTACTTTATGGTTTTTCGGATGCTAACTAGGCGGGTTATCCTCTTACTCGTCGTTCTGTGACTGGGTATTGTATGTTTCTTGGTGGGAATTATATCTCTTGGTGTGCCAAGAAGCAACCGACAGTGTCAAGATCAAGCACCGAAGCTAAATATAGAGCACTTGCCTCTGCTACTACTGAACTTACATGGATTTCATTCATTCTTCGTGATATTGGGTTATATCTCTCCACTCCACCAAAACTATTTTGTGATAATATCCTTCCTTGTACATGACAGTCAATTCGGTATTTCATGCTCAAACCAAACATGTTGAACTTGATTATCACTTTATAAGGGAAAAGGTTGTGCTTGGTTGCATTGAATACGAGTGTTTGTTGGGTTACATATACCTGATAGTAATTGGTATCCCTTGAGAATGAAACCGATGATGTGTTTTACTTGACTTCAATGGGAAAAAAAAAGATTAAAGAAAAAAAAGAGAAGAGAATATGTGATGAATAGAAAATCAATTTGATCATTTTCATGAGTAACCGGGCCTATATGCCTCAGGAAGCATGGAGTGTTGGCGTCAAAAGTGAAGGGGTGAAAAAAGATGAGCATTGGTTTTCTTGATTTCTAGCCTGATTGATTCGAGTTATTAGGTTCTTCGGAGTGTCTTAACACCTAGTGCCCTAAAGCCATCTAGTTTAGGAAGCACTAACTGAAAGCTTGTTACATGGATCTTTCAGAAAGCTTAATACACCAAGACATTGCACAACAAATAAAGCAATAAAAAATAAATAAAAAAAATAAAAAAGTCATGTATTCATGTTTGGAAGTATGAGTTCAATAAGGGGAGCTAGTGAGTTGAAGGGGTATGTGATTTAATATATTTGGAGCTGGGTTATGCCACATGAGATAATTGCTAGTTCCCTTTTCACGAGGGAGCTGGAGTTGGTTATTTTAAGACATGCTGATGTGAATTATATGTAGGGACCATTTCTTTAAATTATGGAATTTAGAAATTTGAAATTATTCTTGAATGCAAGTTTGTAACTATATATTGTAATCTTCTTCTCGATTAATGTTTAAACATAAATTTTGAATGTTTGTGAGTAACATTTCTGAAACCCTCACAAGACTATACCTCGTCCACTAGGGGGAACCTAGGGGTTTAAAGGCTAGTTTCATATGCTAAATGCAATCGTTTCTCCTATGAAAAAGGAGTTGGGTAGTTTAGTTAGTGTTTAGTTAAGTTTCCTTCGTTTTAGTTTTATTTTATTCTATTGCTAAGAGACTAGCAATATGTAAGTTTGGGGGTGTGATCGGCGTTGAATGTTACGCATTCTAGCCTCTTAATTTGCATATTTTATTCTCTTAGTGATAGTTTATTTGTGATTTTACTCTATTTTTGTGTTTTCTATTTTTTTAGGACCTTAATGATTATTTCAGTTAAAATCATGATTTTTGAACTTTTAAAGAAGACATTCAAGAGGGTTATATGAAGCTTACATCAAATAGATTCATTCAACTCCATATTTTAACTCAAATCAACCCAAGGAAGAGGTCCAAGAAAATTATAACTGCTTAAGGAAATTACGGGCCTGAAGCCCAATTCTGTGCGTAATCCAATTTTAATTCTGTTTTGGAAAATGGCCCGAAAGTCTTTATTTTTGAGTGTCAATTCAACTTGATTTTCACATAGGTTGAACGAAATTCGATTATGGACACTTTTGTATTTCACGTAAATTCTATGAATCAAACTTCTACTAGGTCAAAACTTGGGCAGAACATTAGTAGAAAAATTCACCTGTTTAGGACTGCAGGAAAACCCTAATTATCTCCTAATTGGATTAGGACTTTATGTATTCTCTTTAGGTGTAAAGTGGCGAATTGGAGGCTGTTTTGAGGGAGGAAAACAAGTGGAGGCCAGGGCAGAGAAGACAGAGACAATCCGGATTTTATTTATTTTATTTTATTATGTCTTTTATTTATTTGTTATATTCTTCTACCATATGTAACTAAACTCCCCAATTAGGGTTGAGGAGAAAACCTCCATTAATGAAGTGAAATTATTTTGTTCATTAATTGATTCCCATATGTATGATTTAAATGCTCATGATTTTCGCTTCTTGTGATTAATTATTTTATAGTTCTTTCATCATCTATATCATGTATATGTGGTAGTTAGAAAGTATTATAATTAATCTAAGCTTGGGTTTGTATTTCTTAAAAGTGATAATCTTTGATCTTATGTTTTTCATTAAATTGGATTCATAAGATGCTTAGAATTTTACAATAGTAAAGCGAAGAAAAATCTATCTTTTTAATATATTTTTCTTAGTACTTTATTGTTAAACCTTGAGTAAGCAATAGATTGATTTCTTGATTGCTACTCTAAATTTAGAGATTAACAAATGAATAGTAGAAGGTTCATGGATTTAATGGTGGTAGAATCTGACACCTTAGTTATTTTCTCTATTTGACTTCAATAGTGTTATTTTATATGCATGTTAGTTTAATTTCTCTCAAATCAACCAACTTTTGTTTAAATTAGATTAGTTTTAAATTAATTTGAATTTGTATTAGTTTTTTCTTCTCAAAGCATTTCCTTGGGTTCGATCTCGTTTTTGCCGATCTATACTTCAATAGATTTGTACACTTGCGAGTTATCTTACAGTTTTAAAACAACATCAATGCAAAAGCCCATTGTCTCTCATTTTCAATGGGTAAAGCGTATTCTACGATATGTTCATGGAACTATCTCCCATGGTACTTGATTTTTAACCCAGAATCCGATAGTACTTTATGGTTTTTCGGATGCTAACTAGGCGGGTTGTCCTCTTACTCGTCGTTCTGTGACTGGGTATCATATGTTTCTTGGTGGGAATTATATCTCTTGGTGTGCCAAGAAGCAACTGACAGTGTCAAGATCAAGCACCGAAGCTGAATATAGAGCACTTGCCTCCGCTACTGCTGAACTTACATGGATTTCATTCATTCTTCGTGATATTGGGTTATATCTCTCCACTCCACCAAAGCTATTTTGTGATAATCTCCTTCCTTGTACATGACAGTCAATCCGGTATTTCATGCTCGAACCAAACATGTTGAACTTGATTATCACTTTGTAAGGGAAAAGGTTGCGCTTGGTTGCTTAACAACACAGTTCATTCCTTCACACATTCAAGTCACTGACATACTCACCAAACCATTGCCACGACACCTCTTTCTTGACTTAAGACCCAAACTTGGTCTTTGGCATTCTCCAGCGTCAGTTTGAGGGGGTGTGTAAGAAACCACAATGGATGCAAAACTGATGTATACAAGGAAGATCATAAAGCGCGTGAAAGACCCACCTGTGCATTACAAGTTGAGAGATAGATAATGCCTAGACAATGAGTGATAAAGCTTATCTCACTGAGAAAGCTTATCTGTTGTAACTACTCTATTTCATTTATTTTAGGAAACCAAAATCCAAAATTATAGGAGTTAGTTTTCATGTCATTATAAAAGGATGATTCTCACAACCAACAAAGGTAAGGTTGGAGAATTTCAAAATCAATCTCTTACTCTCTCTCTCTCTTATCGAAATTACGTTTGTTTTTAGCTTCCACACCACGCAACTCACAATCTTCTCTGTCTAAGATTTTCTGAATCTAGTTTTCAATGTTGGCTTTGCTCTAATACCACTTTGTTGGAAATAAGTGGCTAGGCGCACACATACACAACTCAATAATTTAATTTGGAAGAGAAGTGAAGAGGGAAAGAACACTTGGAAATGCCTAACAAGTTTAATTTCTAACATCCAAATCAGATTAAGGTCCTATTTGGATTGACTTTTCAAACGCTGCTTTTGGCTTTTTGGGTCAAAAAGCTATTTAAAACAGTGTTTGGCTAATTTTTATAAAAGAGCTTTAGCTCTTAGAAGAGCGTTTTGGAAGAAGCTGGGGACCCCCAACTTCTTAAAACGCTCTTTTTTTTAAGACACGGGAAGCCGTTTATGTTTTAATGAAACTTTCCAAATACCAAGCGTACCCCTTTTGTTTAGGGCATGAAAAAAATAAATTACAACCTATGCCATTATAAAAGTCGTTTCTCTTCTAAACCCTAGTGTAACCTGATTTTTGGACAAATCAAACGACAAGGAACTTCACTGTATCATCGTCTCTGGCAAATCATTCTCTTTTGTTTTCATCATATCCGGTAAGTAACATAACTTTTTTTTTTCTATAAGTGTGCAATGCTACTAATTTAGTTTGGAGACCAAGAAAATTTATATTTTCTTATTTGTTTATATCATGCATTATATTAGCATATGTGCTCTCAAAGATAAACGATGGAATACCTATGAATATTCATGTGTTATATATATATATATAACACTTTTATTACGTTCCTTTTACTTCAAAAAGGTGAAACAAAAGTTGTGTTAAAGATTTCCTGTGTCCTTGAAATTAGGATATGAATGATTTCAATAGAAGATCTAGTCGGAGATATTAGTTGATCACCAAAATAAAAGAGACCCATTTGAGATTATTATATTTCACAGTGATTGGAATCTCCTAAACTATACAAACAGAAAATCAACCAATCACCAAAATAAAAGAGACCCATTTGAGATTAATCTCCTAAACTATCACAAACAGAAAATCAACCAATCACCAAAATAAAAGAGACCCATTTGAGATTATTATATTTCACAGTGATTGGAATCTCCTAAACTATTACAAACAGAAAATCAACCAAGATTACAGGAGATAGGGAGAGACAATATATTTGGTATAGAGAAGCAAAATACCTGGGAGTAAGAAGTAGATAGAGAAAAAAAAAAAACAGGGGACAATTAAAATTTAAGAAATCCCGAAGTCAGGTTCAGATTCTATAATGCGACGGAGTGTTGTTATTGCCGAGAAAAACCATGGAAGTGCTCAAGTTAAAGCAACCCCCTTCGTCTGGTGGTGGGTGGTGGAATAGTCTAGTCTCAAATTTATAAAAGTATTATTATATACACTTATATATATATATATATATATATAAATAAAAGGAATGCCTGATAAACAGAGTTGTTAGATGAAAGGACAAATTACTGTGACTAAGGTTTGCATGTATTATTTAAAAAAAATTTAGTCATCCTTTCTTAAAATTTTATCAACTTAACTCTCATCAACATATTTTGCACAATTTATCAACTTAAAATTTTATCAACATATTTTGCACAATTTATTAATTGAATGATGCATTTTAATATAGTATTTTAATATATTAAGATTTGCGAAATCATTGAATTACATACACTAAATTCTTTTTATACCAGTAAATGAATAAAAAATTAAAAAAATTACTGGACGACAAAGAAAGAAAAATAATTTGCTAATTATATGCTCTCAAGTATTAATAATCATCATTTCTACTTTCGAAAAAAACAAAATAATTTTTCTTTAATTTTTCGTTTTAAGAAATATTTTTTTTATATGTAAGATAAATTTATTGAAAGAAGCAATGTGTACAAAGAGAAAACAAGGAATACCTCCCAAGCAACAAGAAAAAAAACTACTGGACACCTACTCCAGAACAAATTAACCAAACATGCCTATAGAATATAGAACCAACAAACAGATCCCTACCCACCTTACCCAATAACAGGAACCAATCAACAATATAACCAATATTACCCAATAAAAAAAACTTGTCACTGATTCTAACAATTGTGAAAATCAAGAAGCAAGGGAAAAGATTTACAAACCCATATCTTCCAAACTTGGGTTGACGTCAACAGGGGCGTAGCCAAGAATTTGTACAAGTGGGTACGAACGCAAATGTTCGGACTATAATTTGTTTTTTATAAAACTAAGTGGGTACATGACTCAAAATTTAATAGGTGATTACATTTCTAAACTCCAAAAAATTGCATTTACTATATATATAAAAAAAAATTTATAGAGTTAAGTGGGTACTAATGTACCCACTGGGGCCTTAATGGCTACGCCCCTGGACGTCAATCTGTAAGTTCTCATGTTAGAAATAATTTGGTACAACAGGGAGAGAAAACTTAAGAGCAAGAGAGAGAAAAAATTTTGATAATGTAATCCACTAAGATAAATGACACAACATAAATGCTTTAAGCCTTTGTGTCTTATTTAGGTACAATTTTAAAACTCTTCATTTGTATTTAATTTTTGTCATTCAATGCATTTATCGGCTTTTTTATCACTTAATATTTATTCATTTCTTATTGTAAATTAGATGGCGACTGATGCAGAAAAACTTAAAATGAAAGCAGTATGGGATCCAAGGACACACGAGATATTTGTTGATCTTGCGGTAGAACAAGTGAGAGTGGGTAATAGAAATGGAACACACTTGAACAAAGAGGGTTGGAAGAATTTAATTGAGAATTTTAATAAGGCCACCAACAAAAATTATGAAAGGAAACAACTAAAAAATCATTGGGACAATATAAGAAAAGATTGGCAGCTCTGGGAGACATTAGTAAGACGAGAGACTGGAATTGGGTGGAATTCAGAAAGGAACACTATAGATGCTTCGAGTGAATGGTGGGAGACAAAGTTGCAAGTATGTATATGTGTTGGTGTATATATTTATTTTTTAACAATAAATTTAATGATAATCTTTCTTTTCTAACTTCTAAATTAATAAATGCAGAAGTTTCCAGATGCAGCAAAATTTCGTGTGAAGGGTCTAGAGCATTCATTTAAGTTAGATGAATTGTTTCGAGATGTCACAGCCACTGGAGCTGGGGCTTGGGCACCTACTTCTGGAACAATGCCTCCTTTGTATAATCAATCACCTAGCATAAATGATAATGTTGATGAGGGAGCACATTCTGAAGAAATTGGACACGAGGAGATAGAATGCAGAAATAACCATGTGAAAACCTTAAACCCGAAGAAAAAAGTATTCAAGAAGAGAAAGAAGCAACAATCTACCTCTGAAAAGTTATCAACACAACTTGAGGAACTTTGTCAAGCCGTTAAAAATAGGGATTCCTATATTCGAATTGATCCACCTGGATGTTCTATTAAGGAGGTCCTTAACAAACTAGCTACACTTCCAAGTTGTGAAAAGGGGAGTCAACTTTTTAATTTTGGGATCGATTTCTTTATAAATCGAGCATATCGTGAAGTGTTTATAGCTTTGGAGGACCCGGAGAGCCAACTTGCATGGTTCAATGCTCAATATCAAAAGTCCAGCAATGTTGATAATTGAGAGTAATGTGTTACTTGTGGGACATAGTTTTGGGAGTATTATGATATGTTTTGTTATGTTTTAGGTTTTGGGGACATGGATTGTGTGAAGTTGATATATGATATTATTGCTATGTACTAGGTGTTTTGAATATGAATTATGTCATTTTATTCTTGGTATGTACTAGCTTTGTTTTGGACATTGATCGTGTGAAGTTGATATATTGTTATGTACTAGATTTTTTTGGACATTAATCATATCATTGGACATGGTTTTTGATGTATGAAATTATTGGTATGTACTAGCTTTGTTTTGGACATGGATTATGTGATATTGATATATGATATTCTTGTTATATACTAGATTTTTTAGGACATGGATCGTGTGATAATGTACTATGATAGTATTATGTTTATTTTCAATAATAACATAGATGTTATAATTAATATAACAATGCATTGTCACCATTAATACTATGAAATGTTATATTTTTTTTATGATTTAACTCTTTAAAACTAAAAGTTGTATTTTTTTTTCAGTTTCATGATGGAGATTGATAGTGAACTTGAAAATGACATATATGAGGCAATTCTAGAACGTGTTAGAAGAGACAATATGGAACTCAATGAAATCATCCTTACAACATCACGTGCTGTAGTGCATCATCAAAATAGTTTTTTAATGAAAAATCCATGCAGGGACTCCCCTCATACAGGATGGAAATATATGATGGAGATTCTTGATGGTCACAACAACCGTTCTCATCAAATATTTCGCATGGAAAAACATGTATTTTTCAAATTATGTGATAGACTAAAAAGTTATGGATTAACATCCACAACAGGTATACGATTAGAGGAATCAGTGGGCATGTTCTTAATGACTTTAGGACATGGAGTTGGAAATCGAATGATTCAAGAACGATTCCAACATTCAGGTGAAACAGTGAGTAGGCATTTTGATCTCGTGCTACAAAAAATGATTATGTTAGCCTCAGATGAGATTAAACCACTTGAAAATTATGACGAAGTTCCACATCACATACGATCCAATCCGAAGTATTGGCCATACTTTAAGGTATTTATTCATCTTTTATTTTTCTTTCTTATTAGAAAATTTTATATTTGTTCATGTTATTGATTGTACATGTGCGTATACATTTATATTGATAGGATTGCATTGGAGCTATAGATGGGACACATATTCGTGCATCACTTCCTGTGGATGAGCAAATACCTTATATTGGTAGGAAGGGATACCCCACTCAAAACATAATGGTTGTATGCGGGTTTGACATGTTGTTTACCTTTGTGTGGCCGGGATGGGAAGGAACTACACATGATACGAAAATATTTTTACGTGCATATCGAGACTCAGCTACTAAATTTCCTAAACCTCCAAATGATTTTTACAATCTCTTAATTGTTTATTATTATTATACTATTTTTTAAGTATAACAGTTTTTCATTATCGGTAAATTTATTATTTTGTAGATAAATACTACGTGGTTGATGCTGGCTATCCAAACATGAAAGGATTTTTAGCCCCATTTAAAGGCGAAAGATACCATCTTCCTGAATTTCAACGTGGTAGTCAGCCTAGAGGTTCTCGAGAATTATTTAATCAAGCACATTCCTCCTTGCGAAGTGTCATAGAGCGAACTTTTGGTGTGTGGAAGGCAAAATGGAAAATCTTACAAAATATGCCTAATTTTGAGTTTGATAAGCAAGTAGCCATTGTTAGTGCTACGATAGCTCTTCACAATTTTATAAGGAGGGAAGCTATTGCTGACTTAGAGTTTCAAAAAGGTGAAAAAGGGGATTATGCATTGGATGAGGAAATCGGAGAGTCTGATATTTCAGTCACAAGTGATGATACTTTTGAGATGGGAGTTATTCGGGATAGAATTGCTATGGAGCTGATGCTTAGATAAATATTTTATTTTATGGCATGTTGGATTAAATTTGGTGACTTTTTTAAAGTACAAAATATTTTATTTTTATTATATGGCATGTTGGATTAAATTTGATGACTTTTTCTAAGCACAATGTATTTTGTTTTTATATATGGCATGTTGGATTAAATTTGGTTATATTAAATTATTTTTTTGCATGTGTTAGTAATTGGTTATAAAAACAGGTTAACTGCTTTATGTTACCAAACAGTTAAAAAAAATATTTCATTTAAGGATAAAATAGGTATTTTAGTACTAGAAGTGCTTCAGCAAATATTTTGCCAAACAGACAGAAAAACTCGTGACATTAAAAGCTCTTCAGGAATACACTTTCCAAACACTCACTCACAAGTCAGCTTCTGCTTCTCTTTTTCTTCAGTATAAAAGTAGAAGCAAAAGTTATGCCAAACAGGACCTAAGATGATGATAATTATGTTAAGTTTTGAAAAAGGCCGGCCGGCTTCCTTTGCTGGTCCCCTGCATCACGCATCTCCTACTAGTTCATTAGAAAGGTCCTACGGCTCCATTATTTATATAAGGCATATTATTTTATGCCACACATTAAATAATATTTAATAATAATATCAACAACAACAACAATATTACTTGCCAAAAATAAAAATAAAAATAATAATATAGAAAGAAAAAAGAAATACAATCCTCGGTAGAAAAGAATGTGACCTTGAGGTAAGGTCATCTAAAGTTGCAGTCATACAAGCTTCTCATTATGCGTTGGTGCTGATATAGCACCCAATAAATAGAAAGAACTCTACTCGTAATCGTCCTAAGCTAGCTAGACAAGTTTTGCCTGGCATACCATATATATATATATATATCATACCATACCGTGGAAGTTTTACAAATTAAGAATTTGTTGGTAGGCTAGAGGGGTCGCGTGTGCCGCCCACTAGCTCTGCCACAAAGAAGTGCATTCTTTGGAATGGGGTATTCGTCCCTCAGTGAAGTCGATGTTGTAAAAACACGCAGATATAACTGCTGACCCAGGTACTGTCGCGCCCAAAACTCCGTCCTTAAGTTCCACATTCCAACATTGTCAAGAGCCACGAGAATAGCCGTCCACGATTTGGGATATACCTGCAATATTTCATTCCATATTACCAATCAATCAAACAATTTTATATCACATTTCTATATATATATATATATATATACACACACACTTTGAGCTTAATTATTTCACATCACCTGAGTGGTGCAGCGTGAAATTGCATCCCGAAGATTGTACCCGTTCCTACTCGCTGAAGTCCACTGTCCTCCGTCCATTCTGCATTTTGAAATTTCAAAATATGTTGAGAAATGAAAACCAACATGCATGCACAGTAGACAAAATGTGTAACCCATAGTGACAAATTAAGGAAATAGATAGATAGATAGATATTAGTTAACAAAACTCAAGGAAGATTTAAGAAATTTATTATAAACACCTAACATTTTTCTACTTACCCTACTACAAAGAAAGAGTAGCCATCAAGGTGCCAGCTTTGTATGATGTCCTCGGCGTTTTCAAACACAATTTCAACAAATGCTCTGTAGTCGGCACCCAAAACTGATGTGTCAAGGTATATACCTCCACCAGTAGGGTTATCAGATATGCTTCCGACGCGGAAAACTCCATCGATCTTAAAGTAGTCTGCAAGCTTCAGAGGAGTGTCTGCTGGCTGGAAAGATACACTGTTAACTGCATATCTCTGCTTGCCATTCACTTGACCCGCAGAGTTGGCAAGCCTGTAGGTTTTTGTCGTGTTTATAAGCCCATAATGGTAAGAACCTTGCGGATTAGGCCTCGGTCCACTTGCTGTAAGATTAGTCCTGATACACACACATACATAGATACATAAAACCCAGATCAATATATATTAAATAGTAACCAAAAAGATAGTCTTGCCGAACAAGTTATGTTAGCTCTCGCTTGGATGCATTGAAATGGGAGATCAAACTAAGTAAAAATTAGTACCTTATAGAACGGGCTTGGTTGAGGGACCAATCGATTTGGATGGTAGGTCCGCCTGGGGGTGGGCCGGAGACAGGGCCAGCGGAGTTGCTGTAGTGAAGAACGCCGGTGGTTGTGAGGATGGGAGAGGTGAAGCGGGAGGACACAACAATGTAGTAGTCCTGACCGGGCTGATCGGCAGTAACTAGAACGGAGTAGGACTGGCCGGCGTGAACGTCAAGTGAAGAGTAGGTAGTTTGGAGAGTGTGTGTTCCCTCCACTTCCACCAATATCATTTTGTGGCCCTGAATTCGGAAGTTGAGCGAATTTTGCAATCCAACATTTGATATTCTCAGCCTATAAGTTTTTCCTGTACGTACAATTAATTAATATTACAGATAACACACACAAGTTATAGAGTTACATATATAGTACTCCCTCCGTCCCAAAATTCTTGGGCACTTCGGGAACTGTGACTCACAGTTTCCGAAGTGCCCAAGAATTTTGGGACGGAGGGAGTAATACAATTAAATTAAGAAATGATTAATATGATGCATGTATAAAGACTGAGGTACGTACGTACCTTGTTCGACCGTTAAATAGTAACCAGTAGGGCCACGACCGTTGATGAGGATTCCATCAGGAAAAGGTAGCTTCTTGCCCCGATCTAGAATTTCCTTCAATGTCTACATACAGAATATAGAGATAGAATAAAGTGTATGTTTATGGTGGTACGTACAATTAATTAATATTAGATTAGATATACAAATGGTTTGTAATGTAGTAAAACACCCAATACTCATTAGACTGACACAAAAGAAAGAGGGTCCACATAATGCAAATGGCATGTGTTAAATTGAGGCGTCCCACTAACCACCACCAGAGGATTACAGGTCAGAGAGTGGTGGAATCCAAAAAGTCAATTTATTTCTCACCAAGCAGGACCCACAGTGTTTACCGACACAAGAGGACAGTCAGTGAGATACAGATATATATATATATATATATATATATATATATTACCGTGTGATTAGCCTTGTACCAATCTCCGATGAGAAGAGTGTAATCGCCATCAGGATCTGCGAAGGGGACGGGAATTCTAGGACGACTGAGGATTCTGATGCCTCCAAAACCACCAGCAGCCTTGTGGAAAGCAAGGGAAGGGAAGTAGTAGAAGCTGCCAATTTGATCCTTCACTTGAAGAATGTATGTGAAGTTCTTTCCTGGAGGTATGGGACACGTTGTTCCGTATACTCCATCTTCGAATGAGTTCCTCCTTTGCTGAATTCCGTTCCTATATATATATATATATATATATATATTTCCATTTCCCCCACGCCACCACAAACAAATTATAATTCAAAATATGAAATTAAATTTTACACCGTCATAAAAATTAAATAAAACCAATATATATATATATATATATATATATATATATATCAATGCGCAGACTAAATGGGTTAATACACGAGGAGTGCTACTGCAGGTGGTTTAGAAAAACACAATAATTAATACATGTTTTCTATTTAATTGAATATTAAAAATGCATCTTCCTTATTTAATTGGATATTAAAAATATAAATTTTTAAAACAGAATTATTCTTTTAGTCCTTTCGTTGCTTACTCAATAGACCGTGTATACATATATAGTGTGTGTATATATAGATATATATAAACAATTATGTTCCTTTCTTTATTTCTTTTTTATTTGTTTTCTTTTTTTTTTCTTGTCACTTGATCCACATGTACATTGCATATGTATAAACAACTACATCATTTATTTTTTCTTCTTTCTAGTTGTTTTTTAATAACCTTTTTCGGTATGCTAAACCGACCAAATAAAATATAATTATATTTAAAAATATAAACAAAACTAGAAAGTTAAATAAAACAGACAATTATCAACCAACTTACAAAATAATTGAATAATGAATTAAATTGAATCTAAAACTTGTGTAAACACAATTTCCTTAAAGACAAATTTGTTGCCTTTTAGTATTCAAATGGATGAACAATTATCTTACAAGAACGAATTCACCATTCTAAAGAAGCATCATTTCAATCTCTAGAATCCTTTGAACACAACATGTGCAATACTAAACTATATATATATATGTATAAGCAGAGGTAGACAATATAAAATTGTTTCAGTATTTGTTAATGTTATACACGACTGACTATATATAGAGCCAATGATGATTAGTTACGGTTTCTTTCAGGACAGAGATGTTTGTTCGTGAAGAGTCATAAGTATTCCAGAACAGACATATTTATTCTTGAAAAATCATAACTCTTCCAGAAGAGTCATGTATGTGCTTCAGACAACCACCACTTAAGGCCATGTTTGGTTAGATGATTTTAAGAATCAATTTCTTATTCAAAACATAACGATTTTTGACAAATTGAGTTCAAAGTTTGCCAAAACAAAAAATTATCCAACAATTTTTCCTTTCTTTTTTCTTTCAAGAGCGATATCGCATGACATACAGACATAGCGTTATGGTGCAGTAATATATATATAAACAACTAAAAACAATTGAAAGAATTAAAAGGAAAGTATTTGTTTATAATACTCTTATATATCTACTATATATATACTCAAATGAAAAAGAAATGCAAAAAAACAAAGTAGCATATATCTATACACTTTCAAAGTTGAGAGAAGGGAGAAAAGAAAAGGTTAAAAGGGTAAAATTTGTCTTAAAATTTTATATTTTTAGTGTCCCATTAAAAAAAAAATATGCATTAATGATTGTATTATTCTAGTTTGGTAGACTAATAAAAAAAAAAACCTACTGTGCCGGGGTAGTTGCTTGTAGCACTCGTGATAATATATACAATCCCTGTCTCTCCTCTTGGTTTTGAAGATAATTTAAGAGCATAAATGCGAGGCGGCCCGGGACTCAAGACTGGGACAGCTAGACTGGAAGGACCACAAATTCATTTCTTATGTTGTGTTCCCATTGATCAACCATCGATATGGATGTTAATAGGTTGCTTTCAACTTTTGAAGTTTTAACTCAACTAAAGGCCACGCTAGCTTCACAGTGCACTTGATTTGCTTAATTAGTAATGACTAATGAAAGATAGATGGCATTGTTAAGGATCAGGACATACTATTTTTAAGCATTCGTGTTTCCAGCTATCACTCCACTAGTTTGTATCTGGAATTGATATTAATTTTAAGGCGGCTGTCTATTGATTATATACAGCCGCTCTTGTGGTTGAGTAGTATCTCTCCCCTTTTTCGGGAAAAAAAAAAAAAAAACTCAGGTTCAACTCTTTTCAAGGTGAGAGTTTCTATTTCGACTTAAAAAAATTATATATATTAATTATGGGTACGTTTAGCATGCGATTTTTTTTTTTTTTTCTCAAAATTTTGGGGGGAAATTAAAAACATCATTTTAATATTTTTATTGTGTTTTAGCTACTGTAATAGAAAAAAATAAAAAATAAAACTTTAAAACATATTTTCGTTATCAAACGTGTTTTCAATTATTATTCAAAACATTAGTAACAAAATCAGTAATTCTGTTTTAGACAAAAATAAAAAAACAAAACACAAATACATACCAAACTATAAATTCTATCCAATACAATACAATCTACTTTTCCATGCGCTTAGAATATCTAGTTGGAATAACGCAGCAATATTTAGGCCCTGTTTGGATTGGTTTTTAAAAAGCGACTTTCGATTTTTTAAGTTCAAAAGTCGTTTTGAAGAGTGTTTGGATTGGTAAGGCGGAAGAGTTTCGGAGTCCAAAAAGAGCGTTTAAAAGAAATTGGTGAGTACCAGCTTCCTGATTTAACTTCTGCTTCTTTTTTTCTTGTGCGTAAAAGTCGAAACAAAAGTTCTGCAAAACGGGACCTTACTATAAGCGGAGGCCTAATTGTAATGGTGCTATGGCCCACATTATAATTTTCACAAGATAGGGGTTGGCTTATTCTCGTAGCGACATGTAAGAAGCTCAGCCCTTGACCGTGGGTTATCAAACACTACTCCAACTTATATGGGTTATGAATCCAATCCAACACAACTATCTCTGCATCTAAAACAATATTTATCCATCATCCCGCTGAGACAAACCCATCTCATCATTTTCATTGTTTTGAGCTAACTCATACTACATTACTACGGCGCTGTTTAGCAGAGTTTTTACTTCGGCTTTTAGACAGAGAAAGATAAACATAAATTAAATGAGAAAGTTAGTAGATACCAGTTTTCTTTAAACATTCTCTTTAGACTCCTATACTATTCAATCTTACCGATTCAAACACTTACCAAAATAACTTTTGAATTTAAAAAATCGAAAAAAAATTTCAAAAGTCAACCCAAACAAAATTTATATATATTAACCCATCCGTGAGCTTAAGTATATTATATGTGACGTATGTCTTATTGAACCAAGTCACATGCCTATGTTTTCACTATATGCCAAAAACATACAGAATAATTGTCCAACTGTATTTAAAAGCAAAGGAGGCCAACGCCGGCCATTATTCGAGCAGTAAGAAACTTAAGAGGCTTCCTTGCTTCCTTTTTAAGTCAAATAGTATCTCTTTAAACAGCATTGCAAATCCATAGCAAAACAAAATTCCCTTCAGACTCCAAAATTAATCTGAATATATCAACAACATTTTAACAATAATAGAGTACAATAATACCAGAACTTATAATTTGAATTGGGATTGATGAATTGAAGCCTTAATTTTGAATTAAATTTTTTTTTTTTAATTTCAATTTCAAGACCCCCATTTGGTGCTCCAAACATATATTGAGTATTTTCCTTTTGTGCACTTTCATTTTTCAATAATTCAAAGCACTCTCTTCATAGATCTACTCTTAATTTAAACCAACATTGTTGGTGTAAATTGAACTTTGCAAATCGTCACGCGAGTCGCCGCCATATGTGTGTATTATATGTGCGTGTACATATATATATATATATATATAGAGAGAGAGAGAGAGAGAGAGAGAGAGAGAGAGGAGTGTGGTTATTACCAGGAGACGAGGAAAGGCTCAGGCAGGCTGTTGAAGACATTGATAATGAGATTGTCATTGGTAACAGAATGTATATCAGGACCTGGGAATTGACCATTGATGAGAATACCCTACATATATATATATATATATATATGACAACAACAGATTGTGGATCAATCAGATGAGCAGTGGATCAAGATCTGGAAAGTTAATTTGAAGCTCAATAAACTCTTTCTCCTCAGCTTTTACAAGTTTATCTATCACATTAATTATATAAACATATATATATGTATATAATTGATTATATATCTATATACAAACCTGTTGGCGAACACCGAGTGGATATATGTCTCCGTAGGTGACATTCCAATTGAAAAATCTGTAGGGATCTTCAGCTCCAACAATGGCAAAAACAGCAAGTAGTACCACTGCAATGTATAAGAAGGAAGCCGCTAGATTTCGCGGCATTTTAGCAGAGAGAGAGAGAGAGAGAGAGAGAGAAATAGCTTGTAAGAACTTGGTTCTTCAGACCTGATCTCTTAATTCTTGTAGTAGTAGTGGTGGTATTTTTAGTGTAGAGGTTGGACTTGAAGAGGGAATTTAAAAGAGGGATGTGGTGAATGAGAGGAAAGTGAATGATGAGGGATGGCATATTTAAAGTGCGGTACAGACTATTTTAGACTCCACTTCACTGACAGACCATAGCCGTAAACACCAGGAGATGAGATGAGAGGGAAATATAAATTAATTAATTAATAATTTTTATTTCACATTTTTATTTTTATTTTTTTTAGAAATTATAGTAAAAATCGCATTTGAGAACACAATTTTTATTTCAAAAAAAGAAAAGTGATGTCAAAATTTTAATAATTCTTAAACATAATTTAAAAGCTTCATAATGAAACTTTCAGTTTCAGATTTCATTTATCAATTTAAATTTTTATTTTTTGATTTTTTTACAAAATACAATAAAAACAAATTTTGCTTGATCAAAAATATAATATAATACAATAAATTAAAATTTTATAAAAAAAGCAAGAATAAAAAAATTAGACATGATTTGAAATATAAATTAATTAATTAACAATTTTTATTTTTATTTTTTTAAAAGTCACAGTAGAAATCGCATTTCATAATGCATTTTTTATTTCTGAAAAATAAAAGTGATGTCAAAATTTTGATAATTCTTAGACATGATTTGAAAGCTTCGTACAGTTTCAGATTTCATTTATCAATTTAAATTTTTATTTTTGATTTTTTTACAAAATACAATAAATACTTGCTGGATCAAAAATATAATATAATATAATAAATTAAAATTTTATAAAAAAACAAGAATAAAAAAATTAGAAAATACAATAAATAAAAAATTGGTTACTCAAAAAATATAAATATAACAAAATAAAATACAATGAATAAGAAAATTATAAATAAAAATAAAATAAAATACAATAAATACAAAATTATAAGTCAATAAGAATAAAAATATTTTATAAAATGCAATAAATAAAAAATATATATCAATATAAAGATATATAAATATAATAATAATAAATAATAATATATATATAATAATAATAAAACATAATAAAATAAGAGTTATATATAAATACAATTATATATAATATAGAAATAAAAAAAGTATATATAATAATATATGACAATTACCAAAACATGTAAATAGTTAGAATTTATTACAATTACCAAAAACATGCAAATACTTAAAAATAAAATTTTAATTAAAATAAACTAAAATAAAGTTTTAACAAATATAATTTCGGAGGAAATAATATACATTATCACATTTATGTTAGTTAAAATGAGTTTGAACCATATTACTCAAACACGATTTTTAGTCAAAGATACTACTATTTTTTTAAAAAATTAATTTAGGTTACCAAACATATTTTCAAATTTGTGCTTTCAAAATTTCAACATCATATGACATTACTAAATGTCTTATGCTTTTGACAGAAATGACAACACATCAAGTTTTTAGATTTTATTTTTCAAAAATCTGACAACGTTACAAAACAGCCCTAATTATTATTTTTATATTTAAGAAATAAAACTCACACACTCACCTTCTTTCTATCTATAGAGATTAAACAATCTATCTTCTCCTTTTAAAATCGAGGATCATTCAAATACAATAAAAAATTGTTGAATGATTGTAGACGATAAACTAATCAAAATTCATGTTCATATTATTTTATAATTTATTATTATTATTATTATTATTATTATTATTATTATTATTATTATTATCATGGCAATTAATAAACTCACACCTCCCCCATTATCTTTTCAAAAGACTTGAATCATTTACTTATTTTTTATTATTATATTATTATTAAACACTTATGAGTTCAATTTTTTTAATTAACATTTTTTTATTGCACCGAATCATATGGTACATTGACCATCAAATAATTTTTGGACTACAACCCTCGGTTCTAAAATAAAAATAAATTGAGAAAATTAGAAAAAGAAGAGAGAGAAAAAAAAAAAAGTGAAGTCAGTGTCGGTGGCGGGGTCCACGCGTACCAAAATTGAAGACGTGGGCTGCCACATGCTTGTAGTATTTGGGTTGGCTGGTGGGAGTGTTTTGTTTCGACGCACTGCACGGAGAGTGCATGTGCCAAGTTAACACCTTCATGACCCACCCACCACCTCTTTTCCACTTTTCCTTTCAATTTTCCAATTTAGTGTTTGTTTTGGAACACCTCCTGTGTATGTATATGTATATGTATATATATATATCTATATATATATATATATATATGTATGGTTGGTTTGGGTTTGACTGATTTTTTTATTTGGAGTTAAAACCATTAAAGAATTACAGTTGGAAGATTAACCCTGCTAGAATTCTTAATATAATATAAATTAATTACGTGACAGATTACACAGAATTGTTTACAGAGATGGATATCCTGGTATATCTATAATTCCTTGATCAAGTGCTGAAAGTCTTCTTAAGCACATGAATGGTTTTTGTTTTGTGTACCAAAAATTATGCAAGTCAGACAAAAGCACATGTCTGGAAGAACTTCAACGCATATAATCAAGAGACATAATTTTAGTTGTTTGATTTATTATATTTATATAAATTTTATTAAATTTTGTATTTTTCGGGGGGTTAAAATTAAGCATAAGATTGAGATCGATCATTTAAAGCCATCAAAGAAGAAAGCAGAAGATAGAGTCTCTTGGAGTTAAAACCCAAGAGAGTTCGGCTAAGTTGACCTCAAGAGAGGTGAATAGGTTTGTTTTGTTCAATTAATTGATTTGAAATTAATGTGAACTTCAACCACAATCAAGCATGCATGCATGCAGACATACATACATACATACATACATAAAAGTTGTAGAAAGATAAAGTATAGAATGGAATCACGAATAAATCAATCATAAAACATAGTATTTATTTTGAGTACAATCATCCTAAGGAAAGAAAAGAAAAAGAAAAGGAAAGGAAAGGAAAGAAAAGAAAAGGAAATTCTAGTTGATCAAAGAAAACAAAATCACTCGCATTGCAAGTTGCAGCAAGTGCAAGTGCAAGTGAGTGAATTACTTAATTGGTCAATACATTCCCGTTGACCCCCACTCCTCTATACAGAACAGTGATTATTAGCCAAGTCTTCTCGCACAAGTATAAGTATGAGTTGGTTCTGAATTTTGCACATGAGTGACAGCAGTGTCTTCTCTTTTAAATGTTCCAATTAAGCACCACCCTTGAGATCATTTAAAGCAATCAAAGAAAGCAGATGAGTCATACGTACTCCTTGCACCCACTAGTGGTACCCAAAAAAAAAAAAAGTTGTTTATCGTGTCTACTTCTTTGGTCTGTGTCCCACTATTCGACTCCTATAACTAAATTTGGTACTACTTCTACAACATGCTTATGAATCATTTATACCCATTTGATGGTACAACCACTACTAAGTATTATTATTATTATTATTGTTATTTTATATACTAATTTATTTTCTCATTTAGTTATTTATTTTGCGTTAACTCTCCCATTTCTAGTACATCAAGCAGAATGTGAAAATGAGATGAATTAGTGTCTGGTAAACAATCGACGGTAAAACTTATCTCTAATATTGTTGATGAATTTTCACTTAATTTGAAAGAATTCATATGACCTACTCGATTCATATGAGATTAAGATAATGATGATAATTGTTTTAACGTTGATCAATGTTGTTGACAATTTCAAAGATTATAGAATTGGAGAATGTTCGGTGAGATATTTTATTGTAATTGACAAATTTTAGTGTCAAAACTAAGTATGATCGAATTGTAATATTTGGTTTAAATCTTTGTAATCGATCATGAAGATAAAGATCAAGTGCATGAATACCATTGATCAAGTGAGAACGTCATATAGTCAAATTAAGTAAGTGTGTGATGACACTTTGCACTTAATATTTTGAAGTTCGATTTTAAAAACTAGGGTTTTAAGTTAAATTTTTTACCATTTTCAAAGTGCGACCGGTCCCACTCTAAGTGTAATCAGTCCAATATATCTCAGTTGTTTAGAAATGAAAGTCTACAAAGTGCAACTGGTCCAACATATCTCAGTTGTTTAGAAATGAAAGTCTGCAAAGTGCAACAGGTCTAACATATCTCAGTTGTTTAAAAATGAAAGTTTGCAAAGTGCAATCGGTCCCACTTCATGTGAAACTGGTCCAACTTTGCTAAAATTGGTGATTCACTAAAGAAACTTTTGTTTTGGTTCGAATTGGTTTCTAAAAACCCTTCAAACTTTGAAAAACATACTAAAAGGTTTTTAACTTATTTTTCAAATACAATTAGGACTTCATCATCTATAAACACTCTTTTAAGCTTTCTCTTTAATTATGATATTGTTTTAGAGAGAGAAAGCTTTGAAGTATCTTTTAGGGCATACTGAGTGATTTGGTATTATGGCTCTTTTTTCTTCATCAATCGTTTGAAGACTGCTAGGTGTTTTTTATTGATCAAGAAACTCATTCATTTGATTTCTTTTCAAATGTTCATTTGTGAGGAAGGAGAAATTGATCATTCTGCGAGGGGGACAGAATATTCGCAGAGTATTCATATACTTCCAGTAACCCTTCGATAAGGATTGTGATGTTAGGCTGAAGTCTACAGCAATTGGACATGGAGTCCCAAGAGTTAGTCTGAGGCATTAAGTATCAAATTCTTGGTAGAATGGAGTGGGTGTAAAACCGAGACTGAGTTTGTTGTACTTTACTTCAATGATAGTAGATTCGTTTCTCCAGGGCTACAGTCTCACCCATGATTTTCTTCAGTTCTGGGTTTTCACGTAGATCTAGTATTATTCTTTACTTTATTTACACTTAGATTTATTTACTTGCTTGTGTGGCTGATTAATTTTTAATTGGACGAAAACTAGATTAATCTAAAAAAATTGAGCAAACAGATAAGTAAACCTATTCACGCCCTCTAGGTTTTAATCAAACTTTTGTAGCCACTTCCACGCCGCGCAACTTACACTTGGTATTAGAGCAATGTTACTCTAATTTGTGAGTTGTTCCTTGCGAAAGTTATTTGCAAAATCTAAAATAGTTTTTGTTTTCAAAAATGGAATCTCATATGAAAGAGGGTGGATTGATTCAACTAACTCCTTTGTTTGTGTAACGCCCCGATCCCCGACTCCCGGGAAACCGGAGGTTAACCTGCCCATTAATCCCAATGGACCCTTTTTACCCTTTATAAGGTATCATACTCTGATACCATCCTGTCACGCCCCGATTCCCAAGACCCGAAAATCGAGGTGTGAACCCCGTGAGATCACCCTCACGACATAACCTCCACCTGATCATGCAACCTCAACTTCCTATCATTTTTATGAAAATTGGGCATGACCCATTCTAAATAATCAGCTCTTGGCATGATATACCTGTTTCACAATTTATATGAACACTTCTGGGCACGTGTCCCCCCAGCATTTATATCTAAACAATAAAAATGGACACTTCTGGGCCCGTGTCCCCCCAATATTTCTACACATGCATAATACAATCATAAATACATGTTTCAGTCATTGAATGTCCGTATTTAATACATACATCACATGAATAAATACAATTGAAGGGACTGAATCCATATAAGCCTCTCCATACATTTAATCCAAATGTAACTCGTCTATCTATCCAATATTCTGGACATACACCAGATTCTAAGTGATCTAAACACTACCTCTGTAACCGGTGCTGTCAGTTTCCCCAACTGACTCCAAAACCTGCAATACCTGCAAAACCTGGGAGGGGGTGAGCTCAAAGGCCCAACAAGGTATGTAGAACCATACTATCACCGCTGCAGCAGGTCGATCCTCACATATTCTCAAAAATATACATGCACTTAAATATATCACCATATCTAAGACCATGCTCTACCTAGCATGTATGAACCAATGATGTATGTAGCTACTCTAGCACATATGAACATATGAAATCCACTGCACATAATTTTAGAAATCATTTTTCAACATGCTTGAAAACAGTAAACATTCAGGCATCAATATGTATATAGAACATATATATCAACACATTTACATAAACGATGTAAATCAACTACCACATCTCCTACTCGTCAAGTAGCACATCTCAAATGCAATAAAGATGCATTTAAACCATATAACATGCTCAAAAGAAATAGATATCCAACATGTATCATGTTCTGTCACAAGCAACGCATATATAAGAATGCGGTTAACACACAGCATGCTTCACAATAGATAATGTAAGCCAGTTCACACACTTGTCCCTCTCCCGGACTCAACCCAATATCCTAACATGATTCTTAACCAATCATGTGACCGAGACGCCTCCCACACAATTCCAACACCCTCACCGAGTCATCACGTACTCCAAGGTGATTAGATAGTTTTCCTCGCCGAGTAAATCACATACTCCAAGGCGGTTAGATAGTTTTTCCTCGCCGAGTAAATCACATACTCCAAGGCGGTTAGATCGTTTTCCTCGCCGAGTAAATCACATACTCCAAGGCGGTTAGATAGTTTTTCCTCGCCGAGTAAATCACATACTCCAAGGCGGTTAGACCACCGTCATCGAGTATTTACCTACTCCAAGATGACGTTACCACTCCAATGCTCTCATCGTGACCGAGTATTGACCTACTCTGGATGATTTGCCCACTTTATGACCAACACCCTAACCGAGTATTGACCTACTCTAGGTTATTCAACCACACTTCCCCGTTTCCTCACAACGGCACCATATATGCATTTCGAACATATAATAACTAAACATTTCAATGTTCATGCCTCACAATGCCTAAGCTAGTTAAAAGAACATAGCATGCATTTCATCTCCACATAAACCTACATATAACCACATATGTCATTTCCCTCCCACATATGCAATATGGATGCATATATACATAACATAATATTTTCATGCATCATTCCATGCTTGTGAATACTAAAAAGAAGTATTTAGCATGCTTTTCATCACATTCCAACACATATAGCACATCTATGTTCAAATACTTGCATAACACCTCACATATGCAAACAATTCCAACTTAGCATATTTTTATCATGCTATAACCAATGCATACATTTTCTATAAACAGATAGCATGCATTTCATTCACGTAACCCTACATGTAAACACGTACATGTCAAATCATGCATATAAATCACATATGCGCATGCACTAGCATAAATATAGTCATGCTCTCATTAAATGCATGTATCCACTACAAGTAGCTAACATGTATTCCAATCACAATATATATACACATATATATCACATCACCCACATATGTATCAAGAACATATTAAACACTTAGCACATTTCATGCTTTTCAAATGCTCGCCAAAAGTTATATTGCTACTTAGCATGCATTTCTACCACTGCACCCATATATATAATCACATATATATATATTGAACATCATGCATAAAAGTCACATATGCATACAAGACAACACACAGCTAAACATGTATTATTTAGCATACTTTTCATAGACTTTAATCTATACACACACGCATATCACAATGCAAATGGGCGATAAATCTAACATGTTATCGCTTCCCAAACCCACACATACATAGATATATACACACACATATATATATATATCCTCTCACATCCCATGTATGCACACATTCCCTATACACATATATATATAAGCGCCTACATATATATGTATATACACATACCACATATGATTAAATTGAAACATATGTAAATTACTCAACATACATAAAATATCTGTATGAGATAGAGGCAAGAATCAACTTGCCTTAGGTCCAGCTTTCGCCAAGTCCGCGCTTGCAAAGCGGTCCATGCCAAGCCCGGTCCAGTCCGGTCCCGTGCTAAAGTCCATGCAATCCATCCACCAAATACAGCCCAGCTACCTGCCGAGTCTCATCCCGAATCCCAATCGAGAAATACCACCATAGAAGCCCAACCAAAACGTGGTCAAAGGTGAGCCAAACGGCCCCCAACCGAGCCACCAAACTGAATTCAGAACTAGTCACAATCCAAAACCCAATTCTGAAATTTAGCCGGAACCAACAACCACAAGGACCGAACCCACAGCCGGCCACAATTGAACCCAAATCCGCAAGCTACAACCACAAAGGCCACCCCTTTGAAGTCTCTCTAACCGAACCCAGCCGAGCTTAGTCTAAACCCGGACCAAACACCACCTGCTACTATGAACCCCTCAAACAGTGGCTAGTCTATGAAGACTAACCAAAACTCAACTCAAAATCAACCATTGCAACACCAACCATAACCAAATCAAACCAAGAACTACAACCGTGGAAGCCCAAACTGTGACCATCCTCATCACCAAAGTGGGCTGTCCGAGTAGCCGTGGGAACCCAGCCCCCACTGCCGGAAAACCACCACCATCAACGACCCTCACAGCCAGTCGCTGCCACTTGTGCACCCGCGGCAAGCCATGATCCAAATTTCAATCGAACCCAACGACCACTGTCAAGGTCCTAACAGCCGAAGCCAAACACCATGAACCACCATGGCTGAACCACCTCAGCCGAACCCACGAACCAATCGAGCTCAACCCCGGCCGAACAGCGCCTCGCCGGCCGTGAATCCCCTGCCGGACGAGCGCACCAGCTGCCGAACGGACCCTCTTCACGAACGGCTCCGCCTCACTGAGCCACCCCGCGTCACCGGCACGCCACCTCAACCCCTTCGGCGACCGCAACCCGCCGACAGCCACGCCACCGCCGGCGCCGAGATCGGCGGCCCCTCCTTCCCCGAGTTTCTCTCTCCCCGATCTCACTCGGCCTCTCTTTCCCTCTCTCCCCGACTTCTCCTTCTCTCTCCTCTTTTCTTTTCTTTTCTTTTTCTTTCTTTTTCCTTTTCTTTTTCTCTTTCTTTTCTTTTTCTTTCTTCTTTTCTTTTGGTCAGCCGAAGACCACCACTTGGTCTTTCTCCTTCCTTTATTTTGGTCCACATATACATATTTATATATATATGTGTGTGTATAACACCATATACACTATTGACCCACTTTATGCACAAAATCACAATTGTGCATCTCCATGTATTCTTAATTACATAAAGCCCATCATATGCATATATATATATATATATATTCCCATATATATATGTATCTATATCCTCCAACTTCATATATATATATATAATTCCATATATATATATATATATATATATCATATTTCCGAATTTTAATTTATTCGAAAAAAAATCGGTCCGGTCCAAAAATCATCCGGGACCGGTCAAAATTTATTTCGGTCCTTACAGTTTGATGGATCAAATTATACCTTTTTGGAAATCTTGAATGAAAGCTTTTCTTAAGTCTCAAGGTGAAAAAGTGTGGATGGTTGTAGAGCATGGTTACATTTTTTGTTGTGCCTTCTGAATTTTCTAGAATTTCTTCTTACACTACTTTGAAATAAGCTTGAGATATTCTTCAAGTGACTCATGAGGGAACTACTAAGGTGAAGAAATTGAAGTTACAAATGTTCACAACTAATTTGAAACAATTAAAATGGAAGTGGATGATTTTTTTTATGATTATTCTAACCTTAATAATATTGTTCTGAATTGGGCTAACTTAGGTGAGAGGATTTCTCACTTTCAGGTTGTGAGAAAAATTTTGAGGTCACTTCCCTTAAGGTTCCAAGCTAAGGTAGAAGCCATAGAACAAAGCAAAGATGTTGACTTAATAAGTGTAGCAAAACTAGTGGGATCAATTCAAACTTTTGAGATAAAATATCCACAACTTTAGAAATAAAATAAAAAATTGCCTTTAAATTCTCAAAGACCGCAAAGTTTTCTAGTTCTTTAAATTCTTCAAAAACTAAAATTGGGATGATTGAAAGTTGTGTATATTATTCTGATGAGGATGTTACACTTTTGATTAGAAAATTTAGAAAAATCTTTAGGTATGAAAATGAAAGAAAATTTGTGAAAGAAAATCCATATAAGTTTTGTAATCAAGGGTAATCATCTAAAGGTAAGGATAAGAAATAGAAGACTCTAAGGAAACAAAGTTATTTGTTGGACACGTGGTGAAAAAGGTCATACATCTACTCGTTGTCCAAGTCCTAAAAAGAATAGTTTTAGTGCTAAGAAAAGTTCAATAGATAAAAAGAAAATCATGAAAGCTATCTCTGAGTCTGAATCTTCTAATTCTGATAGTGATTCATCTATTGAAAATGACTCTCTAAGTATGCATTTTATAGCACTAATTGGGATGTAATGACATTGGCTTATCAATAAGAATCTATTTTCTTATCAAAAATACTCTTTTATATATTATGAATGCTATGTATTGATTCGATTCAAGACTCGAATCGTAATGTCCATTGACTATGCAATGACTTGGCATGTGCATGGTATGGTTAGCAAAGTCGGGAGCACAAATTACTTTTATTGCGTTATTATAAAGTGTTTTATTCGTTCAACAATAGTGGGTGGACTCCCTATTGATAAAGAACAGAACAAGATTGATGACAAGTCATTATCAAAGTAATTGTAAGGCCGTCATTACAATTACGACTTGTCTGTGTTATGGCGAATGTTATCCTCAAGTATGAGGGAGTGATGAACCCTAGGCATGGTTGGTTAGCACTTTGATATATGCGGTGGGTCCCAGGGTCTAAAATCCAAATATATTAGGTGTTAGTTGATCATGTACTTTAGAACATGCTCCCAAGATTTATATCTATGTTTATTATGGCTTGATTAAGTTTAATCAATGGTAAATCTAAGTGTTTGGTTCAACTTTAATAAAATGGGTTTACACCTTGGCAAAGTGCATAAGTTTTATTAAAGACTTATTGATTGAACGGAAAGTAATCAAGTGGCTTAATAAATATTCAATTGTTAATTTGGATTGAGGGCACTTATACGTCTATATCCAATTATGCATAGAGGGGTAATTTTGTATAATTAACACGGGTGTTGTGTGTTGAGGCAACAAAAGGTTTAAAGACAACATATAGTTCCACCATTCTCTAGTTAGAGTGCAACCACACTTATATAGTGGAGTTAAGTTGTGGTTAATGAATTATTGTAATTTAGGGTCATGGGATGATCGGACCAATTATAATCCATTGAATCCAATAAGAGTTTGAGGCATTAAATAAGATCCTTACTTGTAACCCATTGGGTTGATTTAAAACTAACTGGGTTGTTAAATATGAATTGTTATACTGTGCTAGAGGCATTTGTAATTTAATTACATATTAAGGACACAAGTAGAATTATATATAAATATGTATTGGATATTTTAATATCCTAGAATTATACACACACACACACAATATCTTATTTTCCATAGGGGAATATAAGATATGAAGTATGTATATAGTTTCCTTTTATATGAAGATATGATTTATCATATCTTGCATATATGGAAAAAAAGACTTGACTTGGGTAAGACTCTCCTATAAATATGACATGTTCTCTCTCAAATCAAATATAACGTTTTACGTAGAAATCAATTCACAAAACCTAGGAGTCTCCTACAAGAACTAGATTTTTAAATAATCAACCTCAAGGGTCATAACATTGATTTTTACGGGGCAGTACACTAAAGGAGATCAATTGCTTTATCAACTGTTGAAGACTAGGGGTTGAAAAATTATCCTTGTCAGGTATTTGATCTCTGAATCCCTTATATTCCATGCAGCTATATTCGTGTTCATGAAGAAAATTTTTTGTTGCTTGCATAATCTTTCATACATCAAAAGGTTCAATTTTATTTTAATGAACCATGCTTTTGCAAACTGTTTTTGATGATTTTTATAAATAATAAAAAAAAAACCTCTGATTCCCATCATATACAACTCTAAGTCAAGTTGATTCTGATGATTCTGACAATAAAATAATTGAAGAATTGAGTGAAGAACACATAACAACAATATGTGAAGAGTTGTTTGCTGAAATAATCAAAGTGAAGAGAGTTTACAAAGATCAAACTAAAGAATTGAAGCAGTTGGAAAGTGAAAAGGAAGCACTGAAGAAAGAGAATGAAGAGAAAATGAAGTTGATTGAAGAAAACAAGTAAGATATTCAAACCATCAGAATAAGGTAAAGTTTTTTGAAAGTGAGGTAAGTTAAGCTATTTCTACTAAGGATTCTATTATTGCTAAAGTTGCTTTTCTTGAACCTGAATTGAAAAAGTCACAAGAGAAATTGATTGCATTTACTTCTGGTCAGATTAAGCTTAATAGTATGATTAGTGTTGGTAAGTCAGTAGGAGATAAGACTGGACTTCGTTATAATGGGTCATCATCTAATCAGAAGAGTCAAACTGTCTTTGTTAAACCCCAAGAATTTGAGCATGTTTACTGCTAGCCCTCGAGCAAAATTGAATAAAATCTAACTAAGCCACTTTCGATTACATTTAGTATATGCAACAAACCTTTAAACCCTTAGGTTACCTGACGGGTGTATAATAGTGGATGGATGTTGTTGCTTCTCTACACTTTGTACAAAAATAAAACTTATAAAAATTTTACTAAAAATTGTATAGTAATAAGCAGGGTCGAACCATTCTCAAGTGAGAATCAGTAATAAGTCTCAAATTTAAAACCTCAATATTTTGGGATGAAAAATAAATATTTTAAAAAATAAACTTCTGATTTTTTTAATATTAAGAATTACTACTACCTTTGATCAATTGATGAGAAAAATCTCAAAAAAAAGAATTCACCACCATGGATCCATATAAATAAAGTTTATAATATTCTTATCTAATTTTTCCTCCAATAATAAATACACTTTACCAATCCAATTAAAACTTGGAAAAATAAAGGAAGATATGACATAAAAAAAAAACACTTGATTATATATGAGAGAACGTTTTTTACTTAATCTGTTGGACCTTTGGTAGGTAAATAGAAGTAGGCATTCTTCGAATTACCATTATTTGGCAAACACGAAGAATCCCCCCTCTAATTTTTAAAAATAAAAAATCAGAATAGAAGAATAAAAAAATGCTTTTTGGAGGAAATATTAGACAAGAAAATAAAATAACTTACTTATATTTCAGTCATGGTGGCTCCATCACTCCCTTAAGAAGGATGTTTACGCTTGCATATCAACAGAAAAAAAATATAGAAATGAAAATACTATTCTTCATTGAATCAAGAATGTAACGCCCCAATTCCCGACTTCTGGAGAACCGGAGGTTACTCTATCCATTAAGTCCAAATGGATCATTTTTGCCCTCAAAGACCGCGGAAGCTTAACTCTGTTCTTACACATAGAGATACATAACTCCACTATATCCAATCGCCATGGGCCCTACATCAAATCATATCACCTTAGTGGGGACTTTATTCATTCACACTTTCACAAATCACTCACTTCCAGGACTCAACTCTTCATGTGTTTGGAATCTAAAAATGAAACTATCACCATTAAATATATCATTCAAAAATACTCAATTTAAAAAAAAATTACACTCAATTTCGATTTAAAACGAAGAAGTTATGCCCGATTAAAGTTTGGGCAGATTTTGGAGAATGCTGTGAATAGTAACTTCGATGCATTGAATTTAGGAGTTAGATCCATCAAAGCTGCGATGCATTGAACAAGTATCATCGCAAGGTGCGAAGCCTACTGTCCCAGACTCGAAAATCTCAACTTTTAGACTCCAAAACTCATCTAAAAGCCTAAAAATAATCAAAACATCACCCACAACATGTACAAATGATCAAAACATCATCAAGCATCATTTTAAACATGAATCCACATCTCCAAAAAATCATATCCAAGAATCTATACATAATGGAATTAAAACCAACTTTTTCCATTCAAAACCCACAAATCACATATGGTCCATATATGATTATTACACCTGAAACTAGAGTGTATCAACATAAATCAAATGTAAATATAACATCATTAACATAACCCACATGTCACAAACTGGCATGGGCATCCATTTACATCTCAAAAGGTCAAAAGTCCAAAAATAAAATGGAACTCATCAAAGTCCACATACTCCATCCTCCATTGGTACCTTATCTGTAAAAAGAGTTTATAATAAAGGAGTGAGCACCACTGCGACTCAGTAGAGATACCTCAACCTACCTAAGTACCGACCCGACACGACCTATATAAATGCATGTCATTACATTACATGTATCAACCAATATATACCATCTTCATTCACAAGCAATGCATATATATAAGAATGCATTAAACACATAGCATGCTTCACAATTCAAATGAAAGCATTAATCATACACTTGTCTTTCTCTCAGACTCAACCCGATACCCTAACATGATTCTTGACCAAATTATGTAACTGAGACACTTCCCAAACCATTCCAACTCCGCCACCGAAAATGTACCTACTCCAAGGTGGGTAGACCACCGTTACCGAGTATTTACCTACTCCAAGATGACTTGACCCCTTTTCTTTTTCTGGATTTTCACCAAGTATTTACCTACTCAAGGTGAGTAAACCACAATCACCAAGTATTTACCTACTCCAAGATGATTGGGCATCTTTTTGGAATCCCCACCGAGTATTTACCTACTCCAAGGTGGTTAGACCTTAATCACCGAGAATTTACCTCCTCCAAGGTAACTTAACTACTCCAACGCCCTCACCGAGTATTGACCTACTCTAGGCAATCCGATCACTTTTCTCCGTTTCCTCACAACGGCCCCATATATGCATTTCGAACATATAATGATCAAGCATTTAAAATTTATGCTTCACAATACATACGCTAGTTATAAAGGAACATAGCATGCATTTCATATTCATCAATCCACACATATAATCATCTATATGTGAAAGTCCTAGCATAAGTTATATATGCTCACAAAATCCACATAAACACATATTTGTCATGCTTCACCAATGCATACATTTTCTATATAAAGAAAGCATGCATTTAACTTCTACAACATCACATAACACAAATATGCTCATTTAACACATTTTCACAAAAGTGCATAAAATCTAACATATAAGTGTACATGCTCATTTCTCTCACTCATTCACCCTTCTTATCATGCATAACACCATATACACTCCAATTGCACATAAGAGACTAAAGAGAGTAGAAATCACTCACATCCCAACCCTCTTACCATTCTAAGACATGCAATACACACCTTTAGCTCTCACCACTTCACCCGAAACCCTAGAATCGACAAGTAGATGAGAAAGAACACCCCTACCTCGAAAATGAAGGCTTTCCAAGCACTTCTCAAAATTCCAGCAATGTCTACCTTACCAAATTACAACTTTGATCGGTTCAAAGGAAAGCCCTAACCGCCCCCTACGTATCTCCCTCATTCGGCGAGTCTTGAATCCAAGCCGAACGAGTCCGAAATGTAGAGAGAATGGAGAGCTATGAAGATGGAGACTTTTAGAGAGAGAAAGAGGCGTGAGATCTGCAGAAATATCTCTGCCACTGATATTTAAAATATTCAGGGCCTGTAAAAAGACCAAAATGCCCCCGAGTCACTTAATGCACCTTCCCGGATTTCGTTTTTTGATTTCAAAAACTCCTACAACCCCGAAATCACTTCCTCTACTCTCTAAACATTTCATCTAAGCCATTTCTAAAAATAATTATTTTTAAAAGTTTTCTGAATTTTCGGGCGCACTTAAGTTGCATTCCGAGCCCCAATTTGACCAAAAAGTCAAAATTCTCGAAATATTTTGAAAAGTTTCTCAAAACCCTTAAAATACTTTCCAAACATGTTTCTTGCACTCAAAATATGTCAAACATCACTCAAAATACATTTATGACAATTATAATGCAAAAATGCAAAACCGGCCAAAATTGGTCACGGTCTTTACAAAGAAAATTATTACACTATTTTTTTTTACAATTTTCTAACTCCCTTCACCAATCCCTAGAGTGGAATGGTTTATGTGGAAAAAAAAAATTAAATACAAAATTTAAAAACAAAAATTGAAAATATAAAATTTTGAATTTAAATATCGAATATTTGATCTCTGTATCTTCAATTTGAATTCTGAACTGCAGATGTGGCCGTGTAAAAAAAATTATTTTACAAAGTTTTGAACTTGAGATCTCTTGTGGAGTAGGTTACACAGAATACCATATCTCCTACAATTCTTCTTATATTTATCTTAGGCTATATATATCATTTTCAGTCTTTTTTTGCTACTTTTCTTCTTATTTGAAAATCAACCCCTGTAAAACATAAAATGCAAATATAAGAACATTTAAATTAAAATAAAAGAGTAATTAAAAACTTATTTTGGGATATAAAATAGCAAATTTTGTGCACTTATCAAATTACCCCCAAATGAGCTTTTGCTAGTCATCTAGCAAATACAAGCAAAATAGATTAGTGCACAAAATTGCTAGTTTTATTAACTCATAACTAAAGATGTGCCACTTTCGTAGGCTATCGTTGATTGCATTTACCATATGTAATAAGGCCTTAAACTCCTAGGTTACTCCTAGTGGACAAGTTATAGCCTCATGAGGGTTTGCAGTGAATATAACCATAAACTTCCTAACTACTACAAAAGAAGAGTTGTTTAAGGTAATAGTTCCCCCTATTATTCAAAAAATCTCCTATATATCCATGAAACATGAAAAATAAAAAATGAAATTGTTAATTTCACCATATTCAACGAGCTACTAGGGTGTCATAAAAAAAATATTAAGGAAAATACATCCACAAGTAACCTAGAAGCAGAGTGCATGTGTTTGAAGTCGACAAAAAGCCATCCTCAAATCCAAGTAATGTAATTCCCAAGTCACTAGAAGAAAAATACGTTTTGACTTCAAATCTCACAGGTAAATATCTCTCTAAAAGAATAACTCGAAGATTTGGCTAATTGTTTCTCTCAGTTGTATGTGAGTAGAAAATTTATTTTCAAAGTAAAAGAAAGCTCACATACTAATATGAACAACTGATATATATAAATAGAAAAGTCTCATGATAGGAATGTTGATCACTTTTGGGAGAATGTCGAGCTACCCATCATAACGGCTTCTCACTTATTACCCACTACCATATCTTTTCATAAATCTTACAGGCGGTGATTAGAATGAGGTTGTAGGTGAATGTTTTTGAGATTGATGAGTCTTCAAAATATCTCGAAGGTAAAACTTTTCTTCTCCTTCTCTATTTTTTATTATTATTATATATATATATTTGTTTTCTCTTCTTTTTTCTTTTTTTCTTTTTTCATTGAAATGAAATATAATGATTTTCTTGGTCTCTTTTTCTTTGTACACAAGATCATCCTTATCATTTTTTAGAAACTAATAGTAGAAACAAGGGTTATGGTATGATATGATAATAAAAAAATAAATTACAAGACCTATGTTTCTCTTAACTTGAAGTGATTTCATTCTCAATGATTAACCAAAATGAAATATAATAAGACTAACAACAATTTTTAATACGGTATCACAGAAAATTAAGTCATCTTGTGACTCGGAGTTAATATAAAAACTCTCTACAAAGGTGAAAGGCGCAAAAGTTCACAAGGTCTAAGTCTCCACTATTAGATCTTCCAGATTATCAGGAGGTTACTCACTTTTTAATTCGAATTGCAAAGTGTGACTTTTGTACAAAGAATATTTCTGCTTCTAAATACTCGTGATGCAATAATGTCTATCATTATATTATCCTATTAACAAGTTCAATTTAGATCTAAACATTAACATCTCTTGGATTTCATGAAGCGGATCATAAGTTAATCCAATCTCATCATTGTAAATGTACTATACTGCCAAACACATTGATTTTTTTTTTAGAATAAATTGAAAAAATGACTATATTTTGGATCAAAATTTTTTTAAAAGAAACGCGTGTTTTAATAAATTTATCCCCCCCCCCCCCCAAAAACAAAATACAACATTGTCCATAGTGTTAAAATGACAGTAACAAAATAAACAATGTATCATTGAAGATAGAAAGAAAAATATTGGAACAAATTACCGTAATTATTTTGGTGTAGTAGAAGTACAGTCCCTGCAAAGATGCAATATATAATAATATAGACTAAATAATTTAGAACCATTTTAATCAAAGATCGTACCCCCAAACAGAATATAAATATATCCAGATAGAGTCTACAAAAAATCCTAAACTAAGTAGTAAAACAACTAAACAACTACAAAGCTATCGAGTAGGAGTGAAATATCACTAAATGTACTCTAAAATCAATCGGTAGGGCTTCCTCCCAGGAGTGCTAAGTTTAATATCTTTAGCCAGATGCAAAGGAGAAGATAGTACCCTAAAAAGATCAATCTGAATAGACCAGATCGATGAGGAGAACGTCTTCAATGTCATGAACCTCTAACTCAATAAAAGGCTTTAGACATTGAGCATTGACTTTGAATAACTTTCCATTTTTGGGATCTTGAACCTCAATAGCACCATGACTAGCAACATGGTGGACATAGTATGGATCAGACCATCGTGACCTCAACTTCCCAATAAACAATTCAAGACAGGAGTTATACAGAAAAACCTTCTGTCCTGGGGAGAAATCTTTTCTCAGAATTTGTTTGCCATGTTCCAAGTTGGTCTTAACTTTATAAATCCTCGAACTCTCGTAGGAATCATTTCTGATTTCCTCCAACTCATCGAGTTGAAGTGACCTACACTCTTCGACTTTATCATAATTAAAATTCATGGCCTTGATAACCCAATAAGTATGGTGTTTGAGTACAACAGGCAAGTGACATGCTTTGCCATAGACCAAGAGATATGGGGATATTCCTATAGGAATCTTATAAGTAGTACGATATACCCACAAAGCATCTTGGAGGCGGAGACTCCAGTCCTTCCTTTTGAGGTTAACCATTTTTTCTAAAATATGTTTGATCTCCTTATTGGATACCTTAGTCTGACCATTGGTTTGTGAGTGATAAGATATATCCACCTTGTGGGTGATCCCATATATAGACATTAAGTTTGCAAAGACTTTTTTGCAAAAATGGGAACCATTATCACTAATTATGGCTCGAGGTGCACCGAGTCTAGGAAAAATTAAGTCATTCAAGAAATTCACCACAACTTTATGGTTTACTATCTTGGTGGCTAATGCTTCTACCCATTTGGACACATAACCAACAACAAGAAGGATATATATATACTCAAATGAGTAGGGAAATGGTCCCATGAAGTCAATGCCCCAAACATCAAAGATTTCGACAACTATAATTGATTGTTGGGGCCACTTATTACGTTTGGTAATCTTACCTAACAGTTGACATCTAGGACAAGCGAGATAGTAAGTAGGAGTATCCTTAAAAATGGTGGGCCAATAAAATCCCAAACGTAAGATTTTTGTAGTGGTCCTTTTAGAGCTAAAATGGCCACCACATGTTTGATCATGACAAAAGGAAATGATAGACTCTTGGTCTTCCTCAGAGACACACATACAGATGATCTGATCTGGACAATACTTAAACAAGTAGGGATCATTTCAAAAATATGCCTTAGCCTTAGCTAGAAATTTGTCTCTCTCTTGCTTAGATCAAGTAGAAGAGATTTGACCAGTCATAATGCAATTAACAATATGAGCATACCATGGTGCATGAGATATTGTAAAAAGTTGCTCATCATTAAAATAATCAGAGATGGGAAGGGAGTCACTAATAGAATCAACAACAAGACGGGACAAATGATCAGTGACTACATTCTTTGAGCCTTTCTTATAACAGATCTCAATGTCAAATAATTGAAGGAGTAAGATCCATCGTATTAACTTAGATTTGGTATCTTTTTTTGGAGAGAAGATGTCGCAATGCTGCATGATTTGGGGTTGTTTTGGGCACCTTTGGCAACAACTTTAAAAAGCTTTTGGAGTAAAAAAAATATTGGAGAACAATGTCTTGTGCGTATTCCAAGAAGATGATGTCTTCTTCCTCAATCGTTGAAACATTATCTTCTGCCATGAGCGGCTAGTTCATCCACTAGGGTTTTGATGTTGCCCTAACTAAGCATCAATGGTTTGATTGTTCTAAATATTAAAAATTTTTACATTCATGCATAGATTGTGTAATTTAGAGGATTCTCTTTATGAAGAATTGAACAATAAAGTCTTTATATTCAATTTTAATGATTTCTTATCTTGTCTTAGATACTTAATTGTTGTGATTTAACTAAATCCCTTTTTTTTTTGTGATCATAAGAGTGATTATTACACAATATTATCCATTGAATGTATGATTAAAGTTTTGACGGATTATGCATAGAGAAGATGAACTATATTGCACCCTAGAGTAAAGTAGATAGGTAGATGGTTCATGCCAATTGAAGATAGTATATGACTTAGCTTTAATTATATGTTATCCCCTTGACGGTTGAAAGTGAGATTGTAGCCACTGATACCACTTATGTATGATATAATTCTCTATAATTAGTTCAATTGACTATTGATTGTGAGGTTAGTAGTGAAGTCAATAACCCTACATTCATCTCATATTCTCTACACTCCTTAGTTTTCTTGTTTGCAGTTCATTGCTTTAATTAGTTAATTTAGAATAAAAAATTAGCAACTTATTCTTCCTTAAATCTAATTAGAATTAGTCCTAACAATTTAACACAATCTCTGTGGTTTGACACCCCTTTCGATAGCCCTATTCTGTAGAGAATTCATTCTATTGCGAAGTGGTAATTTTAATTGATACACTTAGCCACGATCATCCATCTTTTGTGAACCTTTTTTGAAATAACCTTGAATGGAGATTGTTTGTTCTCTCTTATATGTGTACTTGTCTATCTTCTCTCTTTTGAGCGTTAATTTATCAATTTCATAACCAAAAGGGGGAGAATGGATATATATCTTTAAAGGAGAGTTATTATATAGAGATATTGACATATCTCTACATTAATATTTTCATAGGTTGTGTTTGTTTAAGTCTTGTGCAATTAATAGGTTTTACATTTCAAGTTCAAGCTTGAACATCACATGAGAAGTTTCAATGATTCACCTACATTTATATATATTTTTGGACTTTTTGTAAATTGATTTTTACAGTGGGTTAGATTATAATTGTCTAAGTGGTTTTGTCACGAAATTGTCAAATGGAGAGATTGTGAGATATTTTATTGTAATTGGAAAATTTTTGGTATCAAAACTAAGTATGATTGAATTGTAATATTTGGTTTAAATCTTTGTAATCGATGCTGAAGCTGAAGATCAAGTGAGTACGTCATATAGTCAAGGTAAGTGTATGAGGATACTTTGCACTTTATATTTTAATGTTCGATTTTGATAACAAGGGTTTTAAGTTAAAATTTTAACATTTTCAAAGTGTCACCTGTCCCACTTTAAGTGCAACCAGTCCAACATATCTAAGTTGTTTAGAATTGAAAGTCTACAAAGTGCAATCTGTCCCACTTCAAATGCAACCGCTCCAACCTTGGTGAAATTGTTGATTTAATAAAGAAACTTCTGTTTTGGTTCAAATTGGTTTCTAAAAATCCTTAAAATTTTGAGAAACATACTAAAAGGATTTTTAACTTATTTTTCAAGTATAATTAGGATTTCATCATCTATAAATACTCTCTTAAGCTTTCTCTTCAATTATATATGTCTTCTGAAAAACATTGTTTTAAAGAAAGAAATACATTGTGTGATTTAGGATTATGACTCTCTCTTCTTGATCAATCGTTTGAAGATTGCTACGTATTTCTTGTTGATTAAGAAACTAGTTCGTTGGGTTTCTTCTTAACCGTTTGTTTGTGAGAAAGGAGAAATTGATCGCACTACAAAGGGGACAAACTATTCATGAAATGTTCGTGTTCTTCCAATAACCATTATGCAAGGATTTTGATGTTTGTTTGAAGTCTGCAGTAATTGGATATAGAGTTACAAAAGTAAGTATGAAGTGTTTAGCATCATATTCTTGACAGAGTGGAGTGGGTGTGAGATTGAAAGATAGTCTGTTGTACTTAATTTGTTTCGATGATAGTGGATTCATTTCTCTGAGACTACAGCCTCACCCATGGTTTTCTCCCATTTTGAGTTTTAACGTAAATCTGGAGTTAGTCTTTAGTTTACTCACACTTAGATTTATTGAATTGCTTGTGTGTGATTGATTAATTTTTAATTGGATTGAAATTAGATTAATCTGAAAAATTGGGCAAAGGAGCAAGTAAACCTATTCACCCCCTCTAGGTTTTAATCAAACTTTCGCAACCACTTCCGCACAGCGTAACTCAGATGTTCTGGATAAACTAACATCATGTGATTTCAAAGAGTACTGTGGGTGACATATGGAGAAAAGTTTCAAAGAACTTATGCTTGTTATACTCTTTTCTGAACAAAGTGTATTATTTTCTTAAGACAACATAGTTTCGGTGATTTTATCTTGTTGAAAATTTCCTTGTAAAAGTTCTGGTGTGATCTTTCTTTCTTTCTCTTTTTTTTATTATTATTTATTTTTATTGCCTTATTTCTTGCTTAATGCTTAACAATTTAATTAAAATTGAAAAAATTAAAAACAAGTAAAAAATAAATAAATAAAAATATAAAAGAAAAGAAAAGCAAAATAGAGCCATTCACACCCCCCCCCCCACCAAGTCTCTCACTAATATAATTTCAAACTTTTTCTCCATTGCACATCTCTCATTATAAGATTGATTCAAAAGAGACAAAAAAAATTAAAAATAAGATCTTCCTCATTAAGTCAAAAATTCTATGTCTTTTGAGAATTTGTACTATAGGCGTAAGTCAATAGACAACATGTTTATAAACTCAATACTCTGTCTCAATAGTCCTTCTGAAAATCGTAAAGGTGTTTGCATCCAAATTGGGCACGCAATTTCGTGCTCATGTCCATGGAATAAGATGACAACTTTCACTGTTGTGGGATAAATTGTTGCTACCCAAAATGACCACAACAAGGTTCTATGGCCTACCTAAGTACTACTTGGCCGCAGAACGATGATCCACAGTCATACGCATAATTCAGTGGCCAACGAGTCAACGTGTACACACATATTGACTTTAGTTTTCAAAATGGCTAGAGCACTACATGAGTTATATGACCAGAGTACTACATCACCCTAAAATAGGGTTCTAAACCTGAAGTACTACTTGGTTGTAGAACTAGACTTGTCAATGGATCAGATTCTAATCTGAATCTGATCCGATTAGTTGAATTTGGTTTGTATAAAAAATTTGATAACTCGATAATGATCCGAATCTAATAACCCGATACCTTAACAAATCAGATATGAATTTAAAGTGATCCGATCCGATTAAAATAATATATTATTATATTTATATTTTATATAATATTGTATATCAACCATTAGATTTGTTTAAATTTAATAAAAAAAAATTAATCACAATCCTACATTTACACAAGTACGATGCACTCACTTACATAGTAGTAATACTCCTAATATATGCTATCACGACATGCAACCAAATGTCTAATATTGCTACATATCATCTATTTCAATATACAAACAATTGAAAGTTCTGGAACAACTTTATAGTACCTTCATCATTTAGGCTTAAGAGAAAAGACGAAAGGGAATGAAGGGTGGTCGTTGATCCGTTGGAATTTTTGCCAGAACCCTCGCCTAGAGTAATGAGTTATTCTTTCTCCTTTTCCTTAACTTCTTCCTTTCATTATTTTCCATTACGAACCCTAATCTTCTATCTTTTATAAGTTATTTCAGATTTTTTTTCTCCTCCTCCTCCTCTTCTTCTTCTTTTCTTTTTATCTTTCTCTCTCTCTCTCTCTCTCTCTCTCTCTTTGTGGTGAATTTATCTCACTAGAACAAAATTCCCCTCTTTTAGCTACTGGGAACATATTTTTAGTATACATTATATGTATGTATGTATATACCATTATATAAATAGAGCTTGGGAATTGGTGGTTAAGGATTTTCCATGGTCCCTATGATACGATTTCAGGTTATGGGAGGTCTAAATGAGGATCGAAAGGGCTGAAATTACAAAACTAGAGTTGTTGGTTTGTGTAGCGTGAAATCAGAGTATGAAATTTGTGTATGGTTTAAACGGATCGGAGTTATCAGATTGGACATCCGATAATCTCAATATCAGATATGGATTCATTAAAAAAGAATCTGTCGGATTATCGGATTGGATCACCTAAATTCTTATCAGATTCGGATTGACCATGATCTGATCTAAATCTGATCCGTTTACAGGCCCCATAACAAGGCACCCAAATTGATTCCCAATTTGGAACCCATGGCAACAACCATGGGTAATTTGGGTCTTTGCCAATTCTTGGGTTACACCTGATCACGAACGTGGTACCACCATATATCTCATTTCTACTTTTAAGTCTCCACCGATTCTTGGGCTACGCCAGTGGGATCTGTGACTGTGTCCACATTCCATGTATATTGGCTTTAGTTTCCCAAGATTACTTGTCTGAGCCACAAACCCAAAAGGCCCAAAAGTGAGCAAACATCTTTTTGCATGCCCAGTGGAACAATCGTCATTGGGACAACCAAGTGGTTAAACAACTTAAATGTGTTGGCTAAAAAATTTGCTGAAAGAAGCATGTATCTCACGACCATCATTGAAGCCAATGAAACTAAATTTTCATTTTTGGCTCCAAAGTCAACTTGTGATAACAAAGAGGCTAAACATGGCTATAAAACTAATATTGTTCTCTGCTAAGAGAACCAAAATATGAGTCTTCAAGACTCAATGGATAATAATATTGTTCTCTACCAAGAGAACCAAAAAATGAGTCTTTAAAATCCAATGAATGAGGAAGAAGTTATCTGCCAAAGAGAACAAAGACTTGGGTCTTGACCAAATTGATAGTCTCATAAACTCAAATGATGTTGGAAAAATATTCTGTCAAGACGACCCAAATATGGGTCTTGACTTTACCAACCTAATTGTGAATGGAGTTGAGACACTCGGGGGAAAATTTTTATTTTGGTTACTTCCTCGCTCCAAACAATTATGGAGTTCGACCTAAAATCGACCCAGGTTGGTGGAAATATCGCCACTCTAAAAAAATGACAATAAATAAAATAAAAAGAGACACATGTGGGCCACTAATGGCTGAAAAAAATTTTTTTTACAAAATTTTCTTTTGAGAATTTACATCCACAATGCGGGTGTGAATATCAAATTTTAATTCTTATAACATGGTTGATTTATGACCCAGGTGGTTGTATTGTCTTCCTCCTTAAAATCTAAAATATGTAGTTTAAAGGATTTTTGTTCAATTTTTTGGGTTACAGTTTTATCGGAGGAGTACACTGAGTTTTGGAATAAACTATTTGTTAGGGGTAAGATCGATCACAACTAAAAATGGTGATTGAGATGATTTGAGTTAAAAATAGTAGAAGTTGAACACGACACTAATTCTTCGAAGTAAAAATGACCACCACATGTGTAAGGAAAGAAAATGTATGGTAGGATCGTAACCTTGGGTATGTGTATCTTGGAATGAAAAAATTATGATCCTTTTGGCCATGGGATCACAGTTCATGTCCCACAATCATTATATACATAAGAAGGTGAAAGCCACACATAAGCGTGGAATGGTAGGAATCGTGGTAAAGGATTTAACATCCAATGAACTGCTACAACAAATCCAATCGGCGATGGAACTATTCTAACTTGCTTCATAATATAATGGGTATAAGGCCGATCTTATTTAAACATCAAACTGTTTTACCATTCGGTTATGATAACTCCTCATTATCAAAGAGCTAGGTGGAAGTATGTTTGCATTGGGCACACAATTTAGTGCTCGTGGCCAGGGAACAAGATGGCAACTTTCACCTTCACGAGACAAATTGTTACTGTCTAAAATGACCACAACAAGGTTCTACGATCGGAATATTACTTGGCCATAGAACAATGCTCCACAACCATACACATATCCAATGTACACACATATTAACTTTAGTTTCCAAAATGGCTGGATCACTACATGGCCAGAGCACTACAAGGGTTATAAGGCCAGAGTACTACATGCCTAGAATAAGGTTCTAAAGTTGGAGTAATACTTGGTCACATAACAAAACAACGTGTACACACATATTAGCTTTAGTTTTCAAAATGGTCGGAGCACTACATGGCCCTATAACAAGGCACCCAAATTGGTTATTAATTTAGCACCCATGGCCACAACCATGGGTTATTTGGGTCTTCATCAATTCTTAGTTATGTTTGGTCATAAACGTGGTACCACCGTATCTTGTTTCTACTGTCGGGTCTTCGATTATTCTTCAACTATGCCCCGTCTATACTCGCGGGATCTTCGATTATGTTCAAATCCCATGCATATTGGCTTGAGTTTCCCAAGGCTACTTGTCCCATCCAGGAGCTAACAACCATATTTATTATAACATGGAGTGCCACTTGTCGTGTTTCCTGTACACTAAGAGGAAACCCACCTGACTAAGCAACAAGGACAGCCACGTGTTAAGTTTTTACAGAGCAAATAATCCCATCAACCAACAAAACTTCTATAAAAGGAAGAATCCTCCAGTGCAAAAGACCCTCGATGAATAAACCTAACACTTATTTATTTTCAAGTCCTGCACTTATCTTTCATTAGCTCTTATCTTTACATGCTTGCATTAGTTAGCTCTTAACTTTACAGTATTGCATTAGCTCTTAGCTTTACATTCCTTGCACTGAGTGTAATGTAGTTATGCCAACCTTGTTATTCAAGTGATGGAGAATGTGTTTGGTCTGAGACCACTGCTTATATAAATGATCATTTCTATTTTTTAAAATATGAGTAGTCACCACAATATTCATATTCATAATACGCATCACCATTACAACCATCTCCATACTAGTTTAAGCACGATAATTCAAGTCATTGTTACCAAGGCATGAGCTACAACCCACTAAGAATGACCTCTTTTGCCTCCTCATAGTCGCCTAAACAACTATTTTCACTTCCTATCAAACTGTCGTACAATATAACTGAACCAAGGGAATATGTTTATTACACCCTGAGTCCGAGTCTAAAACTCTGGCACACTCACAAACCCGAAGGGCCCGAAAGTGAACGAACAAGCGATAAAGTAATATTAAGCACATAAGAATAAATTAATTAATGAATATAAAAGATAAAGCAACTAAAAATCCATCACTATTATCAAAATCAAAACCATTCCATTAAACACAAAATTCGGAACCTACAATGCTAAATGCTATTAAAAGTGCAAAGAAAAATTATTTGTTTATAGTTCTTTTATAATAGAAGTAACATTTTTTGAAGTGTTTTATTTTTTTCCAATATCTTATCATCAAGAAAAAATAAGTTGGAGGAGGAGGAGGAGGAGGAAGGGGGGGGGGAGGCTTAGTTTGACTAAGGGTGGCAATTTATCCCAATTCGACAGGTTTTAACTCCGCCACTAATAGGACGGGTATGGTATGCCCTGTTTAGGGGTAGGGGCGGATATGGTATTAATTATTGTAACCCAAATCAAGTTCAGGGCGGGGGTAGATATGCAATTAAACCCGCCCCGCCCCCGATTATGCAACTTATTATATAAACAATTTAATACGCTTGCCCTTCCCAAAAAATTACAATAGATGCCCCATGTATATACTTAAGATATGTTTTCCCACTTCGGTAAAATACAACAGATGCCCCCAAAAAATTGCAACAGATGCCTCACCGCATCTCCTCAGATCTTCTCATCTTCACAATTCATCACTCCTCACCTCAACCCTTACCACATCCGACAGCCCTTAACCACACTCGACCGCTATCAATGATGATCAAGAGGCCCATGATTTGTGAGTTCCAAGAGCCAACGATCGGTGTTTTCTCACTTCAGTAAACTTTCTCTCTCTTAATTTATTTATTTCTTTCTCATTTTATATCTCTCTCTAACGAAGCAGAAGCTATGAATATTCATGCACGAACAAGAATAACTTTGAATCCACAAAGTTAGGATAAATAGTAAACACAAGTTGCAGAGAAATGTGATATTTTATTGATAATTGAATGGGTGATCTACTCTCTGCAGTACATGTATTTATAATAGAGAAATCATAACCCTAACAGAAAAGAAAAACTTTTTCCAAAACAAAACTAACACTAAAAATAACTCAAATTCAACTAAGAAATCTAATAATTAAAAACCACTTAATATATAAAATTTCAACCCAATTCGAGTCCGTATTGGCATGAACAAAATGACATACATAATGGCAAAGTAGTGAGTATTGATTGTTGGCCCATTTTCAATCAAGTATGGGTCTTTTTGAGTCAAAATGACTTCGTTGGCATTGCACCAGAAAACGTGTCAACACGCTCGTTTGGCCTTCCAACGGTCCAAACGGGCCATGTAGGCTTTGGCAAATAGTTCTACATTATTCTCCTTTTATTTCTCTTAATTTGTCAAAATAGAGCACTGAACTGAACAAATCTTGAGTTGGAATAAAGATTAGAGAAAGAAACCTGACAATTTTTTTTTGATAAGTACTGAACAGTTGACGATTTCGGGGTTGCATTTTCATAGATTAGAGCCCCATTTGTGGGATTTTATTTATTTATTTTTACAAGTACTTGGCACCATGTTTGGCTAAGTTGCTTTTGTTACAGAGAGGACATTCTTATCGGGGCGGGATGGGGCGGGTTATCGAATATCTTACCAGAGCAAGGATGGTATACTACCAAAAACCCATTGCAACCCCTAAGTTTGACTAGAAGGAAATAGCAAGAAAAGAAAGGAAATAATTTTTTTTAATGACTTCAAGAGTTTGGATAGCAAGAGATTTTCTTTTGAGAAAAATTATTTTTTCTATACTACAGATTTTTTTCATAATTTTTTCCTACAAAAAACACAAGAAAATTTTGATTTCTTCGTAAAGTTTTACTAATTTATTTTTTCATAATTTTTTTTATTAATTTACAATAATGTCTTTTCTTTCCTTGTAAGTTTGATACTATGCAAACAATGAAATGATAATTTTGTACATTGAAAATTTGATTTTTCCTTCATTCACTCTACCCTTTTTTTATTTTTTATTTTAATTTTTACTATTAATTTTTACCTAATCAAAGTGTTGCCATAAAAAATATTCAGAGTTAGCAAGTGGGGCAAAAATTTGATGTTCAAATCCACCCATGTGACAGCAAGCAATATTGATTTATTAGTAATTGCGACTTGTCACTTTGTGGGCGCAACCCAATGAATACCTTGAATTTGCAAAGATAAGGAAACATGGAGGAAGTGCGTGTATATCCCGTCAATGACCAAAAACGCATGTTTGTTGCATGTGCCATCCGATTCATCACTGCCGACGCGTTTCACATCATTGATCTACTACTACTACTACTTGCTACTTACTACTTACTGTCTTATTTAAATAAACAACACTTTATTTTGAATCTTCAAATTAAATTAGTATAGCAACTCCAATATCTTTCCCTCCTAATTTAATACTCCAGCTTTAGAGTTTACGCGCTCCAAAACTTGAAATTGAAAATGATAAAAATAAAATCTCAAAGCGAAAGAAACAAATTGAATGACATTCGTGTCTGCTTTGCTTTGCTTTTCTTTGCTCTGCTGTTGGGAGCAAGAAACAACTGCTAACATGGCGGGAAACTTTGGTGGGACACATCCATCACATGGCCCATCCCATCCAATCCCATCCATCTACCGCAATTTGTGGGAATATCAATAACAAAACCCATATACGCCGCAAAGCAAAGAAGGCAATGCAATGATTGTATTTATTGAAAATTTTATGCTATAAAGAACACCAAATGTCAACAACAGAGTTATATATGGTCTAAATTGTCTGCTTACCATTCTTTCTTTCTTTTTTTTTTCTTTTTCTTTTTCTTTACCGTTCTTTTCCTTCTTTCTTACTCTCCCGGAACGACATGGTTTCGGTCTTTTTCAATAAGCTTAGTTTAGAGGTCTAAGACTTTACATTAACACTAGTATTACTCCATTATTATTATTATTTTAAAATATAAAAACTTGACTTGTGCAAATTTGGACCACAATATTCATATGCACTCTCTCTTCTTTCTCTCCGCTCGAACAAAAGGTATTGCAACTTTTGTAATTGACAAATTTTAGTGTCAAAATTTGTTGATCGAGTGATAATTTTTGTTCGATCTTATATCTCAATCGTGGAAGCTGAACAACAAGTGTTTTGATACCATAAATTCGATGAAAATATCACTTAATACAGGTATGTGAGTAGGGATACTATGTTTTGAAGTTTGGTAGATTTAGGACATAGAAAATATGTTTTAAACTGAAAATAATATTTTTTCAAAGTCCCACTGGTGCCTAATTTTTAGGACCAGTCCAAATTTTTTCGGAACTTTTGATTTTCAGCATGTCTAAAAAGTCCACTGGTTTCCAAATTTTAGGACCGGTCCGACTTTTCTCAAGACTTTTAATTTTCTAAGTCTAAAAAGTTCCACCGGTCCCCAAAAAATGGGACCGGTCCGACTTCGCTGACATGTGCTAAAATTTCTGTTTTAATTCGTATTTGTTTCCTAATCAACCAAAAACTTCTCTAAAACGTTCATAAGGGTTTTTAACTTATTTTTCAAGTATATTAAGACTCTTATCTATAAATACTCTCTTAGGTTTTCTCTACAATTGTGCAAAAATAAATTATTATTTTTAGATAGATAAAAATTTTTAAAAGTATTTTTAGGGCAGAAAAATTCTCTTTGAATTTTCTGTTTGTTTTTATTTTGAGAGCACACACATATACACTGAGTAATCTTAGGGTGGTGTTCTCAATCTGATCGATGGTATAGAGACTACTACAAAGTTATCTTATTCGGTCAAACAACAGAGCGTTTGGTTTCTTTTCAATAACTTGTTCGTGAGGAAGGAGAAGGCAATCACACTACAAAGGGACATAATAGTTGCAAAGTGTTCGTATTCTTCCAGTTACCATTATGCAAGGATTATGACGTAGTTGAAAGTCTGTAACAATTGGATGTGGAGTTGTAAAAGTAAGCCTAAGGCGTTTCGCATCAAGTTCTTGGCAGAGTGAAGTGGGTGTGAGTCTGAGACAAAGTCTGTTGTACTTTGCTTCGACAATAGTAGATTTGGTTCTTCTAGGCTACAATCTCACCTATGATTGTTTTTTTGACTTGAGTTTTTTCACGTATATCTGGTGCCATTATTACTTTACTTGCACTTTATTTTATTTATTTGTTTTATGTGATTGTTTAACTTTTAATTGGACTTAAAATTGAATCAATATGAAAAATTAAGTAGACAAGTAAGTAAACCAATTCACCCCCTCTAGGTTTTAAATTAAGTTTTCGCAACCACGTCCGAACCGCTCTACTCACAGCTTTAAACTAAAGATGTTGCAAATTCAAACTAAAGGTATTGCAACTTAGAACTAAACGTGTTATAAGCTTAAACTAAAGGTGGTACACACTCGAATCAAAGGTGTTACACTTTCAAACAAAGAGTGTTACAACTTCGAGCTAAAGGTGTTACAAACTCAAATTAAAGATGCTACAATTTCGAACTAAAGGTGTTGCAACTTCAAAAGTGAGGGTATTACAAACTTAAAGGTAAGTCAACATTAAAATGTAACCATATCCGAGATTACAAGTTTCAGCCCCAAAACGAATATCTAAGTCTCTTTCGGCTACTAGAGTTCTCTCTTTTTCTCTAGCCCCAAGGTTCTCTCTTTCTTGTGTCAAGAGATCTTCAGAATTATGTTTTCCAAACTTGTATATAGGCTACAAGAGTACATAAGAAACGAGCCCAAAAAACTCATGAAAAACGCACTTAATTTTGATGATCGAAGCCCTTGAATTAGCGAACGATCGAAGCCTTTGATCGCAACTTCTCCGAGTTTCTGAACTCTTTGTGATTAATACACTGAAAATGGGGATCGATTGAAGCTATCCATCGCAAATCATCCTGCTATAAGCCCAGATCACCAATCAAACCTCGTAACCAAATATCTTCCTTCACTGCCTTTGTAGCTATCATCTACTCAGCCTCTTTAGTAGACAATGCAACTGTAGATTACAAAGTCGCCTTCCAACTAATCACACTTCCACAAAGAGTAAAGATATACCCTGTTAAGGACCTCATTCTATTAAAATCTCCAATATAATCTGAATCAGCATATCCAACGACACTCCTAGACGTGTCGTTGCCTCCATCATAGACTAAGCCAACATCCATAGTGCCTCACAAGTATTGAAATATCCATAACATACATGATGCTACCAACTGCACTAGTATAAGGAACACGAGAGTGCTCCACCTCTTCATCGGTCTATAATGGCACAATCTTGCCGAAAGTTTAAAGTGTGTTGCCAACGGAGTACTCACAGACTTAGATGCTTGCATACTGAAGCGTTCCAACACCTCCTCAATGTATTTTCTCTGTAAAAAATATAATTTGCACACTCTTCTATCCTTGTATATATCCATACCCAATATCCTCTTTGCAACACCAAGTTCCTTCGTCTCAAATTCACCACTAACCTAAGCCTTCAACATGTTGATTTCTAACATGTTTCTATAAGTTATCAACATAGAGAAATAAGTACCAATATGAACCATCTGAGAGTCTTCTATGATACAGACAACTATTGAACTCACTCCTACAGTAGTCATTCCCAACCATAAAGGTGTAAAATCGCTTGTACCACTGTCTAGGAGACTATTTCAACCCATACAAGGACTTCTTTAGTAGACAAACATGGTATTCTTTTTTAAGAATCTCAAACCCCTCAAGTTGATGCATATAAAATTGCTCTCTATGCAAGAATGCAGTCTTGTCATCTAGTTGCTCAAACTTTAAGTCATATAGTGCAACCGCAACAATTAACACCCGAATTGAGCTATGTTTCACAACAAGAGAAAAAACATCATTGAAATCCACCCCTTCCCTCTGTGTATAGTCCTTTGCCACTAAGCGTACCTTGAACCTTGCATCTTCTACTCTTGGAGTTCTTTTCTTCTTCTTGAAATCCCATTTACAGCCCACAATCTTTTGATCCTTAAGCTTCTCGATCGATTAACTCCCAAGTCTGATTCATATGAAGAGACTCAATCTCCTCACTCATGGCAATAAACCACTATGTTGATTCTTCATTTATCATGGCATTGTGATATGTACGTGGTACTTGCTCATCAATACTCTTTGTCACACTAAGTGCAAAAGCAATCAAATCAGCATGTACATACCTCTGAGGTGGTCTAATTTCCCTTTGCTACCGATCTCTAGCCAAATTTTACTGGTGCAACTATACATATTCTCTTTCAGCTCAATCCTGCACCTGCTCATCATTCGACCAATAAGGATCAACCTCTAATTAAACATCTGATAATTCCACTTACTCACTAACACCCAGAGTTCTTGCTAAATCAACTACCTCCTTCTGCGAAATAAGCATCGCAAACTTATGAAATGTCACATCTCTGCTAACAAATAACTTCTTTCCCGAAGCATCTGGGCACCACATTCTATATCACTTGATCCCAATATCGTAACCAAGACATGCATTTCTTAATCCACAGTTCAAGTTTTCCCTCATTAACATGAGCATACACAGGACACCAAAATATTCTCATATTATTGTAACTAGTAGGAGAACCAAACCATACCTTTTTCCGAAGTCTTATAGTCGATGGAGATTGGTTCACCAGGTAACAAGTTCTGAAAAGCTTCAACCTAGAACACTTTGCCTAACCTAACATTAGACAACATACACCATGTTCTCTCCAACAGAGTTTTGTTCATCGGTTCTGTAACTCCATTCAACTGTGAAGTTTTTCTCATTGTATGATGTGTCACAATCTAATATGTCTTGCAGAACTTATTAAATTTTTCATCACAGAATTCCAAACCATTATTTGTCTTCAAGCATTTCACCCGCCTTCTAGTCTAGTTCTCAATTAAGGTCTTCTAGTGCTTAAATATGATAAAAGTCTCATTCTTCAACTTCAGAATATATACCCAAACTTTTCAAGAAAAGCCATAAATCAACATTATCATATATCTACCACCACCATGTGAAGCAACCCAAGGATCCCAAAGGTCAGAATGGATATAATTCAATGTACCCTTTGTTTAATGGATATAACGTTCTCATGATGCATTATTTTTTGAAGACATAATACTCACAGAATTCTAAAATTTTGGATTTTTGATCACTAAGCAAACCCTGCTTACTCGAGTATCTATCCCTCTCTCACTCGTATGCCCAAGCCACATATGTCATAATCCGGTAGTATCTGAATATGGATCCAAGGACAATACTGCAACTGAACCTATAATTATGCTACCCTGGAGCATATATAAACCATGTCGTTTCAATCCCTTCATCATCATAAGAGCAGCCTTTGAAACCCTAATAACTCTACCTCTAGCCTTGTAACTGCACCCAATGAAATCCAACGTCCCCAAAAAAATCAAATTATGCTTCAGTTTTGAAACATGTCTGACGTTAGTCAATGTCCTCATTATGTCGTCATACATCTTGATTCAAACTATACCGAATCCTACAACCTTGCACGACACATTATTCTCCATTAGAACTTTCCCTCCATCAATTGATCAATTAACAGATAAGAGGTAAATTAGTTCCGGTTTGGGCAAATGTGATACGAACAACTCAAATCAAGAATCCACTCATCGCCAGAGTCGCTAACATACATCATGAGAACATTATCACTATCTGAATTAGAATTATCCTCTGCAACAACCACATCACCGACTTTAGTGGATTTTTTCTTTCCCTTCTTTTGACGCTCCAGACAGTCTTTCTTGAAGTGCCCTTCCTTGTGACAGGTGTAACATCTCAGCACCTTCAATTTGTTCTTTGACTAATAACATCTTCTAATGCCAAACCTTCCTTTCTGATTCGTTCTCTATCTAATAACCAAACCTTCTATGTTGCCCTTAGATGCTCTTCTCTACAACTTTTTAGAATTCAAAGCTGCATTTACGTCTTCCACAAACAACACAATCTTGCCATACATCATCGCATCAACAAAGTTCTCATGTGAGGGTGGTAGAGAACACAACAGAATAATAGGTTGATCCCCATTCTCAATTTTAACATCAATATTATTTAAATCCATGATGATATTGTTCATCTTGTCAATAACCCTTCTTCTATCTAAAGAGTGAACAACCACTTCATAAGATATAAGCAATTTGCAAGGATTGCATCGTATACCTAGCCTCCAACTTGTTCTATAGCAAATCCAACATAGTCTCTCTAGAAACTTTTTGCAAAAATTCGTTACTCAAGCACAACATAATCGCAGTGTGTAATTTTTCCATAACCTCATCTTTCTATTTATCCTTTATATTTTCTGGTAGTGTATCATTTCTCTTCGGAGCCTTGAATAACCCATGTCGAACCAACAAAGCTTGCATCTTAACCCGTTATAGGTTGAAATCCTTTTTGTTGTTGAACTTCTTGATTTCCATAAACTTGGTTGACATTCTCGCTTTGAAGCGAAAGCTCTAACACCAATTTGTTGATAAATGGATGCCAATTTGTTATGTTTAACGAAGCAGAAGCAAACACATAAGAACAAAATGATTTATGTGGTTCGCCCAAAGTATGGATTACATCCATGGTGGAGAATAAAGAGATTACAAGTTTCAACCCCAAACCCAATCTCTAACCCTCTTTTGGCTATCAAAGCTCTCTCTTTCTCTAGCTCCCCAAGGTTCTCTCCTATCTCTTTCTTCTGTCAAGAGATCTTCAAAATTATGTTTTCCAAAACCTAGATGCCCATATATATTGACTACAAGAGTGCACAAGAAAAAAGCCCAAAAAACTCATGAGAAACGCACTTCTTATTTTCGACGATCAAAGCCTCTGAATTGTCGATCGATTGAAGCGTTCGATCGCAACTGCTTTGAGCTTCTGAACTATATGCGATTGATACACAGGAAATGGGGATCAATTGAAGCTATCGATTACAACTTTTGAAATTTATCGATTGAAGTTAGGGATCAATCCATACATAGTAAAGACTAATCGAGCCACAACTTCACATATATTTATATTTTGGGATAGTTACATAGTCCTCCCTTTCATTTAAGTGAAATTATAGACCTCTTCTATATATTCAAAAATAACACACATTGCTCTTTAAGTTTATGTTAATAACTTATTCCCTTTCCATTAACAGTTTTGCACAACATAAAAAATTACTTGTGTTAGCAAAATAAATGTTTAGTATTCAACTTTTCTTAATGTTGTCCAATGACAAAGTGACAAAGTCTGTTAAGGGTGATCAATGTAATTGTTAAATAAATATGGAAGGTCTTTGTAATTTCGCTTAAATAGAAAAGGGATTAGTGTACTTTTTTGTTTTTGGATTTCAATATAATTATGGATAAATTACACTCATTCAAATCCATCCTTCTGTACCTATCCGTCAAGCCAGTTAAATAACTTTTCTTAAAATACCAAATGTAGCCTTAATATGTTAAAGAGACTCAAATAACCAAAACACCATCACCGCCTTCTTCATCGCCACCACATCAACACCACCAAACTCTCCACCCACGCCACTTCATGACCACTACCTCCTCTTCCGCCCAACACCACATCAACACCACTAAACTCTCCACCCAACACCACATTATCATCATCACCTCCCCCACCCACTACCATATCACCACCTATGAAATTTAAAATATTCCAAAATTTTATTATGTGAAATTATATACATTTTTCAAAATTTTAAGGAAAATGGAACATAGTGGGCTTGGTATAGAGTACTTTGATCGACAAGAAAACCTAAAGACCACAATTGCCCCATCCGAGCCCAGCCCTTTCCAACACAACTCTTCCTTGTGCACCAACAAGGTAACACAAAACCTAAAAAAAAATGCACACACTACTCCCCACCAGAGACGAGAAATCTGTAAAAAAAAAAAAAAACTTTTATTGGAACATTAAAGACATGCACAATATATTAATGAACAAAAAAAAAAAGGTGACAATTTTAATATGATCATATTTATGATCTTATATTATACTACATACATGTTCTATAATATATATGTTGATTCATAATTTTCTTTTACTTTTGACTTGGTATTATATTTTTTCTATTTCCCTATGTTAAATATGGTATGGGTTTTCATTTATTTCATTCTTAAATATATTATTAGTCATTAATGTACTAAAAATACAATTACCAAGCCTTTAAATTAGGACAACTTAGAATTTATAAATAGGTTACTACTTGCATTAAATAGTCTTCAAAATCTAAAAACAAATCACCAAAATCCCATTTTTGTTGAATTATGTTGTACAAGGAAACCTTTCGGTGCATTTTTTTGGATTATGTGCAAGGTTGAGAAAATTTCACTATTTAAATAATTGATTCCATTACGTTACACCATACGTACCCGAGTCCATTATATACGGCATCTGGCGAACCATGATAGACATATAAACATAAATACACATGTACACACCATTTTATACACTTGTACACATACAAACATATATACACAACTATATACACACCTATATGCATCCTAAAGGTGCATTTGGCACTGTGGAATTGGGACCTTCAAATTAGAATTGCAGCCTCCAATTCCAATTCCAATTCCATTGTTTGGTGGCACTGGAACATAAAACAATTCAAAACAGTCTAACCTAATGCCCATCCGCTATACTGGAAGAAATTTTTTTTGACACTAAAGAACAAATAATACAACCACCATGCCTGACATGAGAATAAATATATTTGATAAGCCTCACTATTCTATTTTCGCCATTCTGATCCTTGAGATCTTATCATATTCTTCCATATCAACAACAAACCAATAACTGAAACCAAGAGGCTGTTGTTTTGTCTTTCCTCATTGAGCCTCTCTGTCGGTTGTCTTAATTCCCAATCCATTACCATTCTTCCAAGACTGCCATAATCTTCCCCCAGCCACACTCTTAGTCTTTGTCAACACAATAACTGAAGTAAACTCTAAATGCCTCCTATAATCTTATTCATGGACCCCTCAGCTTTCCATCATATAGACTTCATTAAAACAATAATCACAGTGAACAACAACTCATTAAATTAAGATATGTTATCATGGTACCAAGCTTATTCTATTGCCACCCAAATACCACATTCAACCAAAAATCTCATCAACTTTTGAAACCCTGCCCTACCATCCTGCTCCAAATAATTCAAGCCACAATTTGCAGAACAAGAAATATTTCAAGATTTGGCAACTATAGTTGAAGCAAAAATTCTACTAAGAAAATGTCATTATCTTCTATAGTTCTGTATCAATATCTAGGTGTTTCTATAAGTTTGTGTTAAATAAAAGCTTCAAAAGACTCCAAACAAACACACATAATAGGAAGATACAAAGCCTCTCATGAACACCTAAGTTAAATTATGGAAGATGATATAGAATCTTTCAACATTTCTACTTTACTTTCCATGGAAACCAATCATAAAATTAAATTAAATAAAAGTGAAACCATTGAATATTCTAAATCAATTTACAGATATGCCTAATTATAAATTATAAGCTATCCTTGTGTATTACAATCATAGCACAGTAAACCAAATAAACTATTAAAACCCAAGTCATCCAACTACCTGGAAAGTAATATCATAAAATTAAACTTTGAATCACAACTTCGGCTTTGAATGCAATTTCTTCTAAATTTTGGATTAAACTATCAATTTAAATACCTTGAGACACTTAAATTACATCTCATACCACCTGACATTTTCATAATAAATGATTAAATGCAACATCTGTGAATCAAAAATTTAAATGCACATAGTAAATAATACAATTTAACTTCAGTATTATTATTTTTTTGGTATATGTCGTTTAATTCTTTACATGATTTTTTGCAGTCTTTAGTTCAAAGAAACCATATGTAACTTCTTTATTTAAATAACTGGTTAGTAATCCTAAATTTCTTCCATTACTGAAGGTTTTTCAAATTAGCTTAAAAGTTCTTGTATACCACGAACCATGTAACATGATAGCAATATCTACTATCAAATCAATGATGAAGAATTTTAGTCATTTTTCAGTTTATTGGTTGTCCAACTATTGTATTTATACTATAGCTTTAGTTCTTTACAATAATGGGAAAGAAGAGAAGGAAATCCTTAAGGGTGCATTTGGCACTGCAGAATTGGGACCTTCAAATTAAAATTGCAGCCTCCAATTCCATCGTTTGGTGGAATTGGAACATAAAACAATTCAAGACAGTCGAACCTAATGCTCATCCACTATACAGGAAGAATTTTTTTTACGCTACACTACAAATACAACCACCATGCCTGACATCAGAATAAATATATATATATATATATTTTATAAGTAAAGATTTTATTAGAAAGCACCCAGAAAAAGGGAGGGGGGACCCTTGAACAAGAACCAACTACAAACCAATAAACCAATATCATATTCTTACATATCAACAAACCAATAAATGAAACCAAGAGGATGTTGTTTTGTCTTTCCTCTTTGAGCCTTTCTGTCGGTTGTCTTAGTAATTACTTCCCAATCCATTACATTCTTTCAAGACTGCCATAATCTTCCCCCAGTCACTCTCTTAGTCTTTGTCAACCCAACAACTGGAGTAAACTCTAAATGTCTCGTATAATCTTATTTATGGACCCCTCAGCTTTCCATCAGATGGAGTTCATTAAAACAATAATAACATTGACGAACTCATTAAATTAAGATATGTTATCATGATACCACCCAAGGACATTCAACCAACTTTTGAAACCTTGCCCTTCCATCCTGCTCCAAATAATTCAAGCCCCAAGGGAACAATTTGCAGAACAATTTGGCTACCACACTTGAAGCAAAAACTCTACTAAAATGTCATTATCTTCTATAGTTCTGTATCAATATCTAGTGTTTCTACAAGTTTGTGTTAAATAAAAGCTTGAAAAGACTCCAAACCAACACATAATACGAAGATCCAAGGACTCTCATGAACACCTAAGTTAATTACCGAAGATGATATCAAATCTTTCAGCATTTCTACTTTACTTTCCATGGAAAAAGACATAAAATAAAATTAAAAAAAAGTGAAACCATTGATTATTCTAAACCAATTTATAGACATGACTAATTATAAATTATAAGCTATCCTTGTGTATTACAACCATAGGACAGTAAACCCAAGTCATTCAACCACCTGGAAAGTGATATCAACTGTCATAAAATTAAACTTTGAACCCCAACTTCACCTTTGAATGCAATTCCTTCTAAATTTTGGATTAAACTATCAACTTAAACACCTTGAGACACTTTATTTACATCTGATAACCACTTGACAGTTTTATAATAAATGATTAAATGCAACAAATAACCAAATGCGTTCTTTACATCTGTGAATCAAAAATTTAAATGCATATAGTAAATAATACAATTGAACTTCAGTATTATTATTCTTTGCTATATGTCGTTTAATTCTTTACATAATTTTTATTCTTTGCTATATGTCGTTATTCTTTACATAATTTTTTGCAGTTTTTATGATGGAGACCAAGGCACGACGCAAGATCTGAAACCATATATGACCCACACTTACTATTGGATATGGGAATAAGAAAGATAGAATTAAGGATTTTAGTAAATTAGGATTTTTATTTATGTTTATTGTTATTTTTGGTAATGTTTGAATTTTAAAGTTATTTTGGTGTTTTAGGGATTATTAGGGTTTTTTTTTTTTTTTTTTTTGCCAATATAAAGGCTCCAATGTAATCGGAATAGTCAGTTTTGATTATTGAATTAATATTGAGTTTGCGAACTCTCTTTCTGTATCTCTTTCTCCCTCCTTGTTCTTGCTTTTCTCTATCCCTCAGTCTATCTCCTTCAGTCTATTTTCTCATCCCCTTCGTCTATCTTCTCACCTCCATCTTCTAACCTCATCTCATCTTCTATCTTCTCATCCTTTTTTTTCTTTCTAGTTCTAAATGTTCTGTACTAGTTCGACATCAATTGGTATCAGAGAGAAACGATCAAGTTCACAGCAAGCAGTTCCAAGAATTCTTTCACAGTTACATTTACCGTTCATTAATCAAACCCTATAACCAAACCCCAAATAAAACACGTTAATCAATATACCAAGCCAACTGACACATTTATCTTCACCCAAACCACCACCATTAAACACCCCACAATCGAGCACAGCTACATAGAAATAAGTGTATACCCAAACAGCCACTAAACAAGATACAATCGTCACCACAAACCACTGTGAAACCCACCTACTGTTTCCACAACCTAATCATTGTTCGTGCCAAACCAAACAAACCCTATTGTTCAATAACCTTCCAACCCCAGTCATTAAACACAAGCTGATCAAGCACTATCACTACATCACTGGTGCATCGTTGTTGAAGACTACAAATCCACACAGAAATCATCGTTGTCAACCTCTTACATTGTCACTGGAGTCAAGCCGCCATCGCAAACAATCGTCTTTAGCCAGAGTTCGTCAGCGATTTCATCGCTTCATCGTCACCTAGAATTTGGGATCCTAGCAACCGTCACTCGTGTCACAAACCCAGCATCATCATAACTGTCCCCAAGTTATTCGCAACTTTGTTTTCAAGATCAATTTGGAAGGGACAGATTCGCAGCTTTAGTCGAGATTTCCTGTGCTGTCTTCACTTTTCAAATTGGAAAGATCTGAGTTGGGTTTATCGGTAAATCAGGTCCGACCCGTGTGTGAGTCAATACAGCATTAAAGTCAGGGTTTGACCCAATCCAGGAGGAAGCAAATTGATCCAGATCCAGCCGGCCCAATTTGCATTTAGCCCAGTATTTGTCCAAGCCTTGAGTAGTCAAATCCAAAGCCAGGCCCAAATCACCTTAACTACTGAACTAGCCCATATATCTAGTTGTCTAGTCAATTTGACTCATCCCAAAATCATGCCCCAGTCCAGATTATGAAAAATAAAATAAAAGGGTAAAATGCTCTAACACCCCCTCAGGTTTGGATTTATTACTCACATATTAAACTTGTGTCAAAAACGGCTCTAACACCCCCTCAGGTTTGGTTAAACTAGCCTTAACACCCCCTATTACCAAAAATATCCTCTGGTTCTCTCTCTTAATTAGATATTTGTTGAATAAATTATTATTTATGCTACATAGTTCATTATTAGTTAAATTAATTTTTAATTACATAGTTTGTTAAATTAATTATTATTTATGTTACATATTTTATAATTCAAGACAAATTATTATTTATGCAACATAGTTTATTGTTAATTAGATATTTGTTGAATAAATTGTTATTTATGCTACATAGTTTATTTTTAGTTTTATTATTAATTACATATTTGTTAAATAAATTGTTATTTATGCTACATAGTTTATTATTAAATATATTATTTTTTAAACAAATTATTATTTATGATACATAGTTTATATTTAATAAAATTATTATTATTTAAGCTACATAGTTTATAGGAAAAGAATCTGAGGGTATTTTTGGTAAGAGGGGGTGTTAAGGCTAGTTTAACCAAACCTGAGGGGGTGTTAGAGCTTTTTTTGACACAAGTTTAATCTATGAGCAATAAATCCAAACCTGAGGGGGTGTTTAAGCATTTTACCCAAAATAAAATGTTTCGTAAGACTCGGACTATACATCTTCGTCCGTATGATACGTATACTTCTTATGCTTCATATAATTCACATAATTCATACGATTCATATACTTCTTACCCTTCACATGCATATAATCCTTCCAGCTCTTACACTTAACCTTCATATGCATATAATCCTTCCAGCTCTTACACTTCATTTGATGCACATGGTCGTTATCGTTCCTACCCTTCATACGATTCAAATAATTCTTATGAATCTTACCATCCCTACCCTGCATTAGAACAGAGGTTCCAATGTACAGGATGTAGAGTCGACATCCATGAAAGGGGTATTGTTGGTTTGAAGAAGTGTGTGGACCAGTTTCGTGAAGAGCTTCATGTGAGTAGTTCGCAATTGAAGGAAATAGCTAAAGAGCTTTTAGAATTCGTACAATTTGTTGAGCAATGCAAGCTGATTAACACTTCCTCAAGGAAAGAACCTTTGATTGAAGATGGATCGACTACAGTATTGATTGATGATAACAAAATGCATTTTGAGTTTTCAAATGAAGAAACTAAGCAGAAAGTGACAGATTGTTCATCTCTTGAGAGCAAAGTTCATTTACCGTTTCCAAATGAGGGGATTGAATAGAAGAGTACACAATTGTCATCCCTTGAGATACTTGAAGAATTTGAAAAAAGTGCCATAGAGTTGTCTAATGTTCATCCTATAGATTTTGTTGTTGGGAATAAAGTTGCGGAGCATGGAATTGAATTCTGTTTTGATCTGGCTGAAGAGAAAACACTTGATCATGTTGCCCATATTGAGCCTACCAATTCTAAATTCATTCTTGGATGCATTATATGCTTTTGTTTTTACTCTTCAAAGAAGAGTTATTTTCAGCCGAGGAGAATTGATGGAGACCAAGGCATGACACAAGATCTAGAACCATATATGACCCACACTTACTATTGGAGAAGGGGAAAAGAAAGATAGAATTAGGGATTTTAGTAAATTAGGATTTTTATTTATGCTTATTGTTATTTTTGGTAATGTTTGAATTTTAAAGTTATTTTGGTGTTTTAGGGATTATTAGGGTTTTCTTATGTTTTGCCCCTATGTAATCGGAATAGTCAGTTTTGATTATTGAATTAATATTGTGAGTTTGCGAACTCTCTTTTTGTATCTCTTTCTCCCTCCTTGTTCTTGCTTTTCTCAATCCCTTAGTCTATCTCCTTCGGTCTATTTTCTGATCCGCTTCTTCTGTCTTCACAACTCCATCTTCTAGCCTCATCTCATCTTCTATCTTGTCATCCTCTTCTTTCTTTCTAGTTCAAAATGTTCTGAAATCGTCCAACATCACTTTAGTTCAAAGAAACAATATGTAACTTCTTCTTTATTTAAATAACTCGTAAGTAATCCTATTTTTTCTTCCATTACTAAAGGTTTTCAAATTTGCTTAAAAGTTCTTGTATACCACGAAACCGTGTAACATGATAGCAATATCTACCATCAAATCAATGATGAAGAATTTGTCATCTTTCAGTTTATTTGGTTGTCCAACTATAGTATTTATACTATATCTTTAGTTCTTTAAAATAATGGGAAAGAATAGAAGGAAATCCCTAAAGAGAACCAGATTTTACCATTTTGAATCATTTCTTTTATGCTTGCTTATTCATTCCAAAACCAAACAGAGGCTAATTAATCGTAATTAATTTGATAATGTGACTACACAAGCAAGTGCATTTATAAATTCACTTTGCACAATCCATAAATTCATGATAGTCATAGTGTTGGATATCGTGGGATGTTTCGTACCTATGTCAGGCGTCGGCGCCGAGACATCTTATTAGGAATATTTTAGTATTTTTCATTTTAAATATTTATTGGTTATTTTGTTTTCCATTAGGGTTTGCCGTTATTTTGTTTTCCATTATACTACGTTTGGTACACAACAATGGAATGGAATAAGCATTCCATTAAAGTGAGAATTGAATGAGAATGAGAATGGAATGGAATGATCATTCTCATTCTATTGTTTGGTTTCAAACATGAAATGATGCAGAAATGGAATGATGATTACATTATTTTTGGTAACTAATTTTTTTTTTTTAATGTTTATTGAGAATGGAATGACCATTCCATAGGTTGAGTAGTGGAATGAATTTTCATTCTTTTTGGAATGATGCGGAATGGTCATTCTCACTTTTATTTTTCTTACCAAACAAAGGAATGAATCAAAAAAGGTAATATTGGCATTCCATTCCATTCCATTGTTGCGTACCAAACGCAACATTAGGGTTTTCCTATAAAAGGCTTTCATGTAACAAACTATGGTAACTTTTGGAATTATTAATATTATTGCTCTTTGAATTCTCTCTCTATTTCTTCTCTTTTCTCTTCTTCCTTCTCTTCTTCTATCTCTCCCTTTCTTTCTTCTCTTCTCCTCTCATTTTCTCTTCTGGCTCGTCATCAATCGGTATCAGAGCGAATCGATCAAGTTCAAAAAAAAAAATTCCGAGTTTAGAGGCACAAATCCAAGTGAGCATACCAAAACACGGATCATCATTACAGCTTACCCACCACACAGTAATCCACCACCCATACAACAGCCAACCATACCCCAACATGACCCATACGTCACTGTTCAACAACCAAAAGCCTTAACCTATCGGTCATCACCTCATTGTGACACCCTTGTCCAAACACACCATAAACTTGAACCCAAAACCCTTGCTGCCATACTCTGTAACCACCACCCAAATCACATCCAATTGAAACTGATACATCACTGCCACAACCCATCTCAACCAATCTTGCTCATGCCTTTGAACCCCATCACAACCGAACAAACCCCAATCTGCCACCGCAACCTCTACTGTTCAATAATCCTCATAACCCAAACAATTACTGTACACAGCCATAAACCCAGTCGACAACCAATTGAACCAAACCCCAACGTTTATGTTGTCTATACACCCAATCAAATGCCCATAATCGAAGATCCTGTTACCATCACTACCTCGTCAGAAAATAGCCATTACAGATTTGTTGTCATCTTCGCCGTCGCCATTTGACGCCAACGTTTATGTTGTCTATACACCCAATCAAATGCCCATAATCGAAGATCCTGTTGCCGTCACTACCTCGTCAGAAAATAGCCATTACAGATTTGTTGTCATCTTCGCCGTCGCCATTTGACGCCGACATCGCATCGCTTTCGCAAGAAGTTCCATACATCGATAGAGTGTGTTGTCTTCGTTTTGTCATCGCCGGAAATTTCATCACTGTCGTCATCATTTGCTGTTGCCGTCCATTGTCGCTGTTGTCAACTCAACACCCAAGACCTAGCGTCTTCACAACTGCGTCCGATATTCTTTGCACCTTCAGCGTGTTCAAATTGGAAAGTCTATATTCTGGTTTATTTTGTAACCACACCCGGCCCCATATTTGGATCTGATCCAGCACAATCTAAGAGTCAGGCTTGACTTGGACGTAGGAAGTAATAGTTGATCTATCACTATCGGTCCTAAAGTTCAGCCCAGTTTCAAAACAAGACCAGATCAAGCAGTCTAGTCCAGCACAGCGCAACAGTAAACCAGAAGGAAAAAAAAAGAGGTAAATTGGACTCGACAAAGCTACATTTCTCCTTTAAAATTGTGCTTAATCTCTTTTATCTGTTGGTGAATACATAAATTTGCAAAAGGTTTCAATTGAATTGAATTTATTTTATTTGTTTTATTTTTTTCTCTATAAACCTTACCATGCCTTTCAAAAAAAAAAATTGTTTCATTCCTGATCCTTCAATTTACCATTTCACAACCACTTTTATTTCAACCCTCAACGGTTGAAATTGGTGCATAAGCTTCATATAATTAATTTTGTTGGCACTTATGTTTCTTATTTGAGTAGTACACAAGTTTATAATTTGATTTATTTCATTCAATTTGAATTGATATATCGGCAAAATACATTTTGCCCATTGCATGCTCACACCATTCTTATTGAAACCATTATGACAATTTCAGATTTGACTGAGGCCCAAACCGTAATGGAATAAAGAGTTCAAACTGTAGAACAGGACCTTGCCAGTTTAAAAGAATCAGTAAACCAACTCCATAATGTGATTCATTCAGATCATAGTGCCCAATTGACTGAAATATGTAAGTAACTTTCTCAGTTGGTAACAATGCTAGGAAAACAACCTGTTGAGGATCAGAGGGGTGAAAATTTTGATTCCCCAAATTTTGCACACGCTCCTAGTGATAGTCAGCAACAATTTCCTCACACCCAACAGGGGTTACGTCCCACTCCAAGAGTCCTCCAAAATCGTCAAGGTCAAAACCCCACTTTTAGGGAGAGTCGAGTCCAGGGAATAATAGGGGACCTCCAGTTGTTCATTGTTCACCCACATCAGGTAACAGATCGTAGACATTTGCCAGAGAGTCTAGCGGATATAGATGAGGTTGAGTTCTCTTTAGGAGATGAGTTTGACGATTACCAAAGACCACCTCATCTAGAAGATAGGAATCAGAATAGTGGTAATCGGCACCATCAAGACCCGCATAAAAATTTTCGTAATGATTTTGGAGACATAACGAAAAGGGTCAAAGTTGATGCCCCTGGCTATGATGGAAGATTAGACCCCAATGCATTCTTGGACTAACTAGCTGACATGGATGACTATTTTGATAGGTATGGCATGTAAGATAACCATCATGTCCGCTTTGCCCGGATGAAGTTAGTTGGTTCTGCCAAGCGTTATTGGCAAGGAATTACAAGAAATCTCGATCTTCTAGGAGAACCACCTATTACTTTGTGGGCAGAGATGAAGCACAAGTTAAAAGAAAAATATCTTCCAACATATTATAGAGACAATTGCTTGATCAATGGATGAATCTGCGACAAATGTCTTCTAGTGTCTCTGATTACCTAGCTCGCTTTGAAGAGCTCTCCATGCAATGTGACATTCATGAGGAATCTTGGGTAACTGTAACCAAGTTCATAAATGGATTGAGACCTGAAGTCAAGAAGGAGGTCAATTTACACTCGCTTGACACCTTAGAGGAAGCCTATCACAAGGCTTTAGAAGTTGAGAGATATAACAGAGTTCCTATCACCAGGCGAATGACTTCCCACGTCGGGGAGTCTCAGAAATCCAAAATAGTTACCTTTGAGAGGTCTAGGCGAGTTCCTCAGTTAGGACCAGCTATCTCTCGAGGTAGCAACAATCTAACTCCAAGAGATAACACTTCTAAGGGTACGGAAGTTGCAATCTCAAGCTCCCGTCAGAATGGGTCCGTTATTGAGTGTTTTAATTGTCGTGGCAAGGGTCATCTCGTTGTCCACATCGTACATTGACCCTAGGCAATGAGATAGAGGATCCTACCATCGACAACAATGTTAACCAAGTGGTTGACCCCTTAGGAATGTCAGGTTCTGAAGAGGAAAATGAGGCAGATTGGCAAAACGACAACTCCCGCATCAATGTCGTCAAGTGCCTCTCCCTGCGGGGAATGACGATTGGAAGCGCACCAGTATTTTTCACACTTTTGTCAAATGCGGGAAAAAAGTTTATAAAGTCGTCATTGATGGAGGAAGTACTATGAATGTGGTGTCAAAATTAGGAGTTTCCGGATGAAACTTAAACCTATACCACATCCACACCCATACAAGGTAGCTTGGGTGGATGAGACTTCCTTACAAGTCATACAGAGATGTTTGGTCCCAATTCAGATGGGCGACTATATCAACCAGATATGGTGTGACGTCCTACCTACAATGGAAGTTGCTCATGTACTCTTAGGTCGCCCTTGGTTGTATGATTTGAATGTGACCAATCATGGAAAGGAGATCACCTATGTCTTCAAGTATAATGGGAAAAACATAACTCTAAATTCTGCAAAACCCATTGAAAAAGACAAAGGATGTAGGTCTTCCCCTCAAGCCCCTAAGAAGAAACAACTCCATCTTCTAAATGGGAAGAATTTTGAAAAAGAAGGCAAAGAGTCTGGTTTCATGCTAGCCCTTGTGGCTAAAGAAGTTTCTTCAGTTCCATCTGATATGGTAGTGACTCCACCACCTGAAGTCACTAAATTGCTTGAGGATTTCCAAGATGTGATACCAGAAGAGTTACCAGATGAGTTGCCACCTATGCGGGATATCCAACACACCATTGATCTAGTTACAGGATCACAATTGCCAAATCTTCCGCATTATCACATGAATCCTAGGGAACGTGTTGAGAGGAAAAGGCAGGTTAATGGACTATTGCAGAAAGGTTTCATTCGAGATAATCTAAGTCCATGTGTCATTCGTGCACTTCTAACTCCTAAGAAAGATGGCTCATGGAAAATGTGTGTGGATAGTCGTGCCATTAATAAGATCACTGTCAAATATAGATTTCCTATTCCTCGTCTTAACGAAATGTTGGCTCTAGTGGTAGGCTCCCAATGGTTCTCCAAGATTGACTTGCGCAGTGGGTATCATCAAATCCGAATTAGGCCTGGCGATGAATGGAAAACTGCCTTTAAAACTCAAGATGGATTGTATGAATGGCTAGTCATGCCTTTTGGATTGTCCAATGCTCCTAGTACATTTATGAGGGTTATGACTCAAGTTCTTCGTCCATTCATAGGAAAAATTTTGATAGTTTATTTTGACGATGTATTAATTTTTAGTCGGTCTAAGAAAGAGCACTTAGGTCATCTTAGTTATGTTCTTGAGATCTTGAGAGATGAAAAGTGATACGTGAATCTCAAGAAATGTTCATTCATGCAGACCGAAGTAGTTTTCTTAGGATTTATTGTATCTACGCGTGGTATTGTAGCTGACCCCCAAAAAGTTAAAGCTATTATACAGTGGCCAGAACGGAGTTATATCTCTGAGGTTCGCAGCTTTCATGGTTTAGCCACTTTTTATAGACGCTTTATCAAGGGGTTCAGTTCCATCATGACTCCCATTACAGACTGCATGAAAAAAGGGGAGTTCCAATGGACCGCTGTTACATCTAGAGCCTTCATGGAGGTTAAACAATCCTAACTTTAATAAAGTCTTTGAGGTTGCATGTGATGCGTCGGGATTAGGTATCGACGGTGTATTAAGTCAAGAGGGCCACTCTACTGCGTATTACAACAAGAAGCTTAGTGAGGCTAAATAGAGGTACTCCACGTAAGAAAAGGAATTTTACGCTGTTATACAGGCACTTCGCCATTGGCGTTACTATTTGTTACCTCAAGAGTTTGTCTTGTATTCTGATCATCAAGCCTTGAGATATCTTCAGTTTCAGAGAAAATTAAACGCCAAACATACGAGATGGGTTGCCTTCCTTTAGGAGTACACTTTTGTACTCAACTATCGTGCTAGTAGAGAGAATAAACCAGCTGATGCCTTCAGTCGAGTCGTAGTCGTCCTTCAGGCTATGAGTACTCATGTGATAGGATTTGAGAGGGTGAAAGACGATTATGCTACTTGTCCTGACTTTGGTATCATATTTTTAGAGGTTCAAAATGGAAACCATCGTGATTGTGTTGATTTTGTTATTCGAGATGATTATCTATTTCGAGCTTCTCGACTTTGCATTCCCCGCACTTCACTTAGAGACTTTCTAGTCTGGGAGTTTACATGAAGGGTGTTATGTTGTGGCTCGATATATAAGGGCATCTAAGGGTTTGGAGGAACAGACGAGAGAAAACACTAAAACCGCAGAAAGAGAGTGAGAGAGCAAGAGCTAGGGTTTGGGTTGAAACTTGTAATCTCCTGATTTTCGCATAGTGAAATCTTTTGCCGGATCTTTGCCGTGGACGTAGGCACATCACCGAACCACGTAAATTCTTGTGTTCTGTGCGTTGTGCTTGATTCGTTTTGTGTCGTGTTTCGTGATTGTGCTTGGTTTGCGACTGCTTTTCACAACAAATTGGTATTAGAGCCATCGGTTCTAAGTTGGGATGTCGACCAAGTTTATGGAAATCAAGAAGTTTAACGGCATGAACAATTTCAACCTGTGGCGGATTAAGATGCAGGCCCTGTGTCATCATGGATTTGAAGAATATTGATGTTAAAATAGAGGATGAGAATCAGGCTATTATTCTGTTGTGTTCTCTACCACCTTCGTACGAGAACTTTGTCGATACAATGATGTATGGCAGAACAAATTTGTCCATGGAAGACGTGAAGGCATCTTTGAATTCTAAGGAGTTGCAGAGAAGAAAGTTTGAGGGCAATACAAAAAGTTCGGCAGAGGGCTTGGTTGTTAGAGGGAGAACGGATCAGAAGGGATGGTCTGGCAGCAAAGGTCGTTCTAAGTCTAAAATCGAAGGTGCTTAAATGCTTCACTTGCCACAAGGAAGGGCACTTCAGGAAAGACTGTCCGGAGCGTAAGAAGGGAAAGAGAAAATCCTTAGAAGCCGTTGGGTTGGCTGTTGCAGAGGGTAGTGATTCAGATGGTGGTAGCGTTCTCACTATTTCTGCCCGTGGCTATAGCAATGAGTGGATACTTTATTCGGGTTGCTCGTATCACATTTGTCCTAACAGAGACTAGTTTACCTCTTATCGTTCCATTGATGGAGGGCAAGTTCTGATAGGGGAATAATGTGTCGTGCAAGATTGTAGGTATCAGTACAATTCGAATCAAGATGTTTGACAGTATAGTGAGAACACTGACTGATGTCAGGCATGTTCACAGTTACAGGTTCTGCGGCAGTATCGACCTCGAATCCGGATATAGATACTACCAGGTTGTGGCATATGTGGTTGGGCTATATGAGTGAGAGGGGGATGGATGTTCTGAGTAAGCAGGGTCTGCTTGGTGGTCAGAAAACTGGAAAGCTAGATTTCTGTGAGCATTGTGTCTTCGGGAAATAGTGCAGAGTAAAGTTCTGTACAAGAATTCCCAGGACCAAGGGCACAGTGGATTATATCCATTCTGATCTTTGGGGTCCTTCTCAGATTAATTCACATGCTGGTGGTAGATACATGATGACTTTTCTCGAAAAGTTTGGGTTTATATTCTGAAATACAAGAATGAGGCCTTTGTCACGTTCAAGCATTGGAAGACCTTAATTGAAAAGCAAACTGGAAAACAGGTTAAGCGCTTGAGGACAGACAACGGTTTGGAATTCTGTGATGGAGAATTTAATGAGTTTTGCAAGACTCACGGGATTGTGAAACATCGCACAGTGAGAAAAACTCCACAGCATAATGGAGTTGCAGAACGGATGAACAGAACACTATTGGAGAGAGCACGGTGCATGTTGTCCAATGCTGGGTTAGACAAAGTGTTTTGGGCTGAAGCTGTTTCCATAGCTTGTTTCTTGGTGAACCGATCTCCATCGACTGTAAGACTCCAAAGGAGGTATGGTCTGGTTCTCCTGCTAGTTACAGCAATATGAGAATATTTGGGTGTCCTGTGTACACTCATGTCAATGAGAGGAAGCTTGAACCGAGGACTAAGAAGTGCATATTTCTTGGTTATGAGCTCGGGTCAAAGGGTACAGATTGTGGTGCCCAGATGCTTCAGGAAAGAAATTACTTGTTAGTTGAGACGTGATCTTTCATGAGTCTGTCATGGTTACTCCGCAGAAGGATGTAGTTGACTCAGCTAGAGCTCAGGGTGTTAGTGAGCAGGTGGAGCTATCAGAGGTTCAGTTAGAGAGTTCCTAATCAGTCGAATGATGAATAGGTGCAGTTTCAAGTTGAGGAAAATGCACAGTTGCAACGATACAGTGTGGCTAGAGACAGACCAAGGAGGGCGATTAAGCCACCTCAAAAGTATGATTTTTCACATGTTGATTCGGTTGATTATGCATGTAACGCCCCGATTTCCAAACTCCCGGGAGATCGGAGGTTAACCCATCCATTAATCCCAATGGACCACTTTTTCTTTCTATAATCACCATGAAAGATTAAATTTACCTTTCATATAGATATACATCATTTAACCTTAATCAACCACCATGGGCCCCAAACCATGCATCGGTTGTATAACCAACTAGTTGCGGCCTACATATTTTCTCACCTGCGAACCTGTGTGATCATAAATTGTGGCTGAAACTCACAACATTGGATAGAGGATTTAAAAACACCCAATTTAAAAAAAAACGGCACTCAATTTCGATCTAAAACGAAGAATTTACACCCATTTGAAGTTCGGATGCAAATGGAGCTGCCCAGGCGGTCGGCTGATGGGTAGTTTCGGTCGACCGAAACACTGTTCAGTCGACCGAAACCTGTTCCCAGCCATTCCAACTCTCGGGATCTTGCACTTTCGGTCGACTGATGCAGAGGGCACTCGACCGAAAGTGTAAAAATGCCTCAAAACTTGTTTTTCCAAGCCTCAAATCATCCTATCACCTCACCAGACCATAATCCACCTTAAAACATGACTTAAACCATGACCTTTTCAAAGTCTATCACCGAGTATTCTCTACTCCAAGGTGATTAGATTATTTCAGAATTCGTCACCGAATATTCTCTACTCCAAGGTGATCAAACCATCACCGAGTATTCTCTACTCCAAGGTGATTGAACAAGTGACACATCCACTCTCTCTCCCGTTTACCTCACAACGGCCCTATACATGCATTTCGAACACATATGGATCAAGCACTTATATTTCATGCTTTACAATACATAAGCTAGTTATATAGGAACATAGCATGCATTTCACATTCATCAACCCACATATATACATTCCTATATATGCAAACCCTAGCACAATTAGCATATACCCACAAAACTTCACTTAAGCACACTTTAGCCATGCTTCACTAATACACACATTTTCTATATAAGAATAGCATGTATTTAACTCACTCAACAACACATAATACATACATGTTCAATATAACACATTTTCACATATGTGCACAAAAATCTAGCATATATGCATACATGCTAATATCTCTCACACATTCACCCTTTATTCCGTATATACAACCATATACATATCTATTGCACAATAGAGACTAAAGAGAGTAGAAGAACACCACATCACACCCCTCTTACCACTCTAAATCATGCAACACACACCCTTAGCTCTCACCACTTCACCCGAAACCCTAGAATCAACAAATAAATGAGAAGGAGAACCCCTACCTCAAAATCCAAGCTTAGAAGTGGAAGACCCAAATTTCACCAAGCTTCAAACTCCTCCAATGGCAACTTTCCACCGATCAAAATGAAGAGGAGAGTGAGGGGAACAACTTTTGGTCTTGGCTTTACCCTCAAATCTCACTTCTTGGCCCTCAAAACTTAGAGAGGAGAGAAGAGAAACTTGTAGAGAAAGAGAGTAGGAGCCGGATGTAGAGAGAGAAAGAGAAGTGAAGATCTGATTTTTCTCCCCCTCTTTACACATATATATCATATATTTCTCCTTTTGCAACTAAACCCTCCACCCTTTCCTTATTTGTTCCTTGTTATGGCTCTTTTTCGCTTATTCGCAAACTAGTCTTTCCTCATTTTTCAAAACTTCACTTATACCCTTAAACTTACATCCATACCCCCACACCATTCCCTAGAGTCCGTAGTTATTTTCCCCCGGTTACCCGAACACATTTCGGTCCCATAACCGTACTGAAAATACAAAAAGATCATTTAATTCCACTGAGCATGTCACTAAATAATTAATCATGCTTAAAAATTCACTTAATTTTTAATCATAATTCGAAAAAAAATTCGGGTCATTACAATGCACTTAGTGTGGCAGAGAGTATTGATGAGTAGGTACCATGTACTTATCATGAGGCCATTACGGGTGGAGAGTCAGCACAGTGGTCTGTTGCCATGAGTGAGGAGATTGAGTCTCTTCATAAGAATCAGACTTGGGAGCTAGTCAAGAAGCCTAAGGGTCAGAAGATTGTGGGTTGTAAATGGGTCTTCAAGAAGAAGGAAGGAACTCCAGGAGTGGAAGATGCAAGGTTCAAGGCACGCTTGGTGACGAAGGGCTATACACAGAGGGAAGGGGTGGACTTCAATGAAGTTTTCTCTCCTGTTGTGAAACATAGTTCAATCCGAGTGTTACTTGCTATGGTTGCTCTGTATGACTTGGAGCTTGAGCAGCTTGATGTCAAGACTGCGTTCTTGCATGGAGAGTTGGAAAAACAGATTTATATGCATCAGCCTGAGGGGTTTGAGATTCTGGAAAAGGAAGACCATGTTTGCCTACTGAAGAAGTCCTTGTATAGGTTGAAGCAGTCTCCTAGACAGTAGTACAAACGATTCGACACCTTTATGGTTGGGAGTGGCTATTGTAGGAGTGAGTTTGACAATTGTGTGTATCACAGGAGGCTCTCAGATGGTTCGTATTTGTACTTGTTGCTCTATGTTGATGACATGTTGATAGCTTGCAGAAACATGTCAGAAATCAACTTGTTGAAGCTCAGCTTAGTGGTGAATTTGAGATGAAGGATCTAGGTGCCGCGAAGAGGATTTTGGGTATGGAGATTTACAGAGACAGAGGAGCGGGCAGATTGTATTTGTCGCAGAAGAAATACATTGAGAAGGTGCTGGAACGCTTTGGTATTCAAGCCTCAAAGCCTGTGAGTACTCCATTGGCAGCCCACTTCAGACTTTCAGCCGAATTGTCACCACAGACCGAGGAGGAGGTGGAGCACATGTCTCGTGTTCCTTATGCTAGTGCAGTTGGTAGCATCATGTATGTTATGGTGTGCACTAGGCCAGACATTTCACATGCAGTTAGTGTAGTGAGCAGATACATGGATAAACCTGGGAAGGTTCAATGGCAGGTTGTGAAATGGATATTGCAATATTTGCAAGGCACTGCAAATGTTGGATTAGTCTATGACAGAGGCAGCGACACGCCTGGGAGTGTTGTTGTATATGTTGATTCGGATTATGTTGGAGATCTTGATAGGAGGAGGTCCTTGACAGGGTATGTCTTTACTCTTTGTGGCAGTGTGATCAGTTGGAATGCGACTTTGCAATCTACAATTGCATTGTCTACTACAGAGGCTGAGTACATGGCTGCCACAGAGGCAGTAAAGGAAGCTATATGGCTTAGAGGCTTGGTTAGTGATCTGGGCTTGCAGCAGGATGATTTGACTATATTTTGCGACAGCCATACATCTAACTAAAAATCAGATGTTCCATGAAAGGACCAAGCATATTGATGTCAAGTTGCACTTCATCAGAGATGTGATTTTACAGGGTGCTATTGCAGTGAAGAAAATTGGGACAGCAGAGAATCAGGTAGATATGATGACTAAGGTCATTCCTACTATCAAGTTCAGACATTGTCTGGGCTTGATTGGTGTTTACAATTGTTGATGCCCTTAGGGGCATGTGAAGGAGGCGAAAGGAGTAGCTAAGATTGCGAAGCTTGGCGAAATTTGAGCCAAGGTTGAGATTTGTTATGTTGTGGCTCGAATTTTGTCTCAGGCGACCTGATTGACCCGAAAAATGGGCTTTGTGTGGCCTTAAGCCACCAAAGCCATGGGGGTCCGGGGGCAATGCCCTCGGGAAAAATTTTATGACCCGTTTTTCGCTTGCGGGATTTGGACCCGGGTTAGGACTCTCTTGTAGCCCGATATATGAGGGCATCTAAGGATTTGGAGGAATAGATGAGAGAAAACACTAAAACCGCAAAAAGAGAGTGAGAGAGCGAGAGCTAGGGTTTGGGTTGAAACTTATAATCTCTTGATTTTCGCATAGTGAAATCTTTTGTCGGATCTTTGCCGTGGACGTAGGCACATCGCCAAACCACGTAAATTCTTGTGTTCTGTGAGTTGTGCTTGATTCGTTTTGTGTCGTGTTTCGTGATTGTGCTTGATTTGCGACTGTTTTTCACAATACAGGGAGACTTGCTGGTCATTTTGGTCGGGATAAGACTATTGCCTTAGTTGAGGATAGATTTTACTAACCATCCCTAACAAAGATGTTGCCCGAGTGTATCCTAGTGTCGCAGTTGTTAGTTAGCGAAAGCTACAAAACAAAACACTAGTTTATACACCTCTCTTCTTGTACCATATACAAAATGAAAAGACGTTATTATGGATTTTGTCCTTGGTCTGCCTAAGACTGTGAGAGGGCATGATTCTATTTTAGTTGTGGTGGACAGATTTTCTAAAATGGCACATTTTATTCCTTGTAGTAAAACAGTTGATGCCTCTCATGTGGCTAAGTTGTTTTTCAAGAAAATTGTTCGGCTCCATAGGTTGCCTACTTCCATTGTGTCCGACCGCGATGTCAAATCTGTTAGTTACTTTTGGAAAACACTCTGGAGGCTTTTTTAGACGAGCTTAAAATTTTCCTCCGCTTTTCATACTTAGACTGATGGTTAAACTGAGGTTGTTAATCGAAGCTTAGGAGACTTGCTTCGATGTCTAGTAGGAGAGCGTCAAGGTATATGGGATCTATTGTTGCCAACTGCGGAATTTGCTTATAATCATTCGATCAATTGGTCTACTGGTAAAAGCCCTTTTGAGATAGTCACCGGATTTTCCCCTCGCCAGCCCGTTGACCTTATTCTGTTACCACCAGATTCTCGTCCCTCTGAGTCTGCTAACTCCTTTGCTCAACATATTTGTGATTTGCATGCCGATATTCGACGCAAAATTGTTATGAGTAATAAAAATTATCAACTTGCTGCAAATACTCATCGTAGGAATCAGGAGTTCAATGAAGGAGATTATGTCCTAGTTCGTGTACGCCTAGAACGTTATCCTAAAAATTCCTTCAAGAAATTACATGCAAGAGCTTCTGGACCTTACCGTATCCACCGTAAGTTGGGACCCAATGCATATGCACTTGACTTGCCATTAGATATGAGTATTAGTAATGTGGAGGATTTGTCACCTTACCGAGGCACCTTTGAGCCTCCTTTCCCTTCTGGTTTGTCCACAGGTGGATCTCCTTCGTCTAAGAAGCACGGAAACGGATACGGGACACGGATACGACACGACACGGCAAATCCTAAAAAATTAGGACACGGACACGGCGGGGACACGGCAAATAATAAATATTTATTTTTATATAATATTTGATGTCATACTTTAAATAATTAAGAGTAATATTATTTTTCATCAACCTAACAAAGAAAAAATTCACAAATCATAAATCACAAGTACACAATTGAATCTACTCCACAACAACAATAATTATAAGAGAACGATGTCACAAAGTCATAAAACCAAATCAAAACGAGACATTAGAATAAAAACTAGTCTTATCATTTAAACATCATCATTCTAGCTTACTTCAAATACAAATGCATCATGAGAAAGTAATATGTAAAAGATAGCAGTTGTACAGCAAGAGAAAGAAGAGTAAAAAAGAACAAAGATGAAGAGATGAGATGGGCTATAGTTGAATTATTAAAACAACGTTTCTAGACTTGTGTTTTGCTAGGAAAAAGAAAGAAGAAGGCTAAAAAAGGAGAAAAAAGCAAAAACAATTAGGGTTTTGTTAGAAAAATAATTAGGGATTAGTGAAAAATAAAGTAAGAATCCATGGAAGAGAGAAGATTCATGAAAACAAGAAAAAAAAAAAAATTTGGCGTGTCCAACATGTGTCTGCGCCGTATCTACGCCGTGTCCGTAAATTCAAGCCGTGTCGGACCCGTGTCCGCGCCGTGTCCATAAATTCAAGCCGTGTCGGACCCGTGTCCGCGCCGTGTCCGAAAATTCAAAAAAATAAAAAAAAATTAGACACGTTTTTTGGCGTGTCCAGCACGTATCCGTGTCCGACACATGTCCTACACGGATTCTTTGCCTTCTTAGGCGTGTCCGTGCTTCCTAGTCCTTCGTCAACAGTTTCAGTGCCTCCACTTCCGACAGTCCAGCCACAGTCTACTAATCAGATAGTTGATATCCTTAATAGTCAGCTCATTACTTCGCCGCAAGGTGAATCACAGCAATTCCTTGTTCGTTGGCAAGGTCATCCCGACTCAGATTGTACATGGATCACATAGGATGACTTTTGCAACATTGATCCTAATCTCTTAGAGCAGTATTTTCACAGTTGCTCTCCAGAGGCGAGTTCCTTTCAGCCGGGGAGAATTTATGGAGATCGTGGGATGTTTCGCACCTATGTCAAGCGTCGGCGCAGAGACATCTTATTAGGAATATTTTAGTATTTTCATTTTAAATATTTATTGGATATTTTAGTAATTATTGGTTATTTTGTTTTCCATTAGGGTTTGCCGTTAAAAGGCTTTCATGTATCAAGCTATGGTAACTTTTGGAATTATTAATATTATTGCTCTTTGAATTCTCTCTCTATTTCTTCTCTTTTCTCTTCTTCCTTCTCTTCTTCTATCTCTCCCTTTCTTTCTTCTCTTCTCCTCTCATTTTCTCTTCTGGTTCGTCATCACATAGAAGAGAAGGTAATGTTTAGAAAACCCCAAGTTTCTGTGTGGAAGTACCCTTGATGCGCTGCATTGCTGAGGCCCTATTGTTCTTTTTTTGGGGCAGCTGTATCTTCGTAGAGGTTATTATTAATATGTACAATCCCAATAATCTAATGTTCAGTTGTCAAATTCTAGTCACTGCAAAAAGATGTGTGAATGTATCTTTTTCTCATCATTGCTCCGCTGGAAACCCCTTCGATACTCTAGAGTTCTGTTTGCACCATATGGATGATCACTGAAGCTCCTCGAATTTCTCAAATCAAGGAGAATTGGAGGTTAACAATGAAGAAGAAATATGAGCGACATAATGGAACTTCGAAGCACGAATTTGACAGTTGCAATTAATTTAATAGATCAAAATTAAAACATGAGAGCAGCACCTTGATGCAAAGATTTTGTTTTTTGGCAGGTCCTAATGCACAGATTACATGATCTAGATCAAACATGCTGAGAGATGTGGGAGTGGGAAGTGGAAGAGAGATGTGGGAAAGGGAGAACAGGAAGTGGGGAGTTGGGAGATGATGTGCATACATTGGAGATTAAAAGAAACAAAATGAGCTTGAGAGAGAATTTTCGCAACTTAATGAGGGATTTAGAGATTTTATGAAGGGAGAAACATGTAGCTTTCCCTAAAAGTCCAGGAGCAGCATTAGAATCCTTACCACCACAGCAACCACCAGTGTCCACTCCTCCAACAATCCAAAATCCCCATAACAGTCTCCGGCCTCCCCTTCTTCTCCGGTATTGCCGCCACTAACCTTTTTTTTTTTTACCTTCTTTCTTCATACTAGCTTCTTATTTGGCCTCTCCCTCATGCTATGTTTGGTTGGAAGATAGGATTGAAGAGAGGAGGGATGGAAGAAGCTTCCCTTGTTTGGTTGAAAGGAAGGGAAGAGAGGGAGGAAGCAAGGAGAAATTTGCCCATGGTTTTTTATCCGTCCAAAATTGGGCAAAAGAGAGGAGGGAAAGAAAGAAAAACTACCCAAAAAATATGTAATACCAATTTTAACCTTTAATTATTGGGTAAATACCACTTACACACCCCTCAATTTAGGCAATATCCCGACTAAACCCCCTCTAGTTTCAATAATCCCCATTACACCCCTGTAACTAACATCCGTTAGTTTGACTAACAGTTTTTGGTGATTTTATGAATTTACCCCTGATTAATATATTTAATTTAATAAATAAAATTAGTAATGCTAAAAGCCGAATTGCCCTCTCTCTCTCTCCCCACTGTCGAGCTCCGTCCAAAATGTACCACCAAGCTCAACCGGCCACCATCGCCGGAAAAAATGAAAGACGCAGGAATATACTGTTAGCAAAACCCACCAACGAAATGAGTCTTCTCATCTTCATGGGTATTTGCACCTCATTTTTTTTCTTTTCTTTTTCTTCCATTTTTTTCCTTTTCTTTTTCAGAATTCTTCTCTCTCCTCTCTGGGCTGGCCACTTTCTTCTTCCTTCTTTCTCGGCTGCCACCATAGTTGGTGGTGATGATGGTTGTATGGTGGTTCATGAATACGATAAGATGAAGACATGGGTCTTCAATGGTGGCTCGAGGTGAAGCATGAGATAGTGACATCAATGCCATCACCATCGTCTCCGGCGAGACACCACTGCCAAAGATCCACCATTGAAGCACAACCAAAGCTTCACCAGCCATCCGAGACCTTCTTCTCCGTCAAGCCACTTCCCGAAGCTCCAAAGCAACAACCACCACAACCCCATAGTAGTTCCTTCTCTAATAAACAACCTCCACCGAGCTCTACTGCCATGCAACACCACCGAGCTCCACTAAAGACCCATCAACCAAAGACCCACATCTCCATAGCCACTGCCGAACCGAAGTCTCCTCAATTGTGAAGAGCCTCACTAAGTCACTGCCAGACCCATTCCAATGTCGAGCATTCTGCCACCATCTCATCAACCCATGAAGCCACTATCGAAGCCATATCCGCCACCATCATTGAAGAGCCAAGTTTGGCTGCTATGCTTGCCAAAGCTCCTTTTCTTCCCCCAACAAGAAACATCGGAACATCATCTTCATCAGCCGATCACCATAGCTACGGCCATAGGAAGACCCATCTTCACCACCGTCCGATGATGAACCAACCAAAGAGTAGGGAGTGAGGAAGAAAGAGTGGTCGTGGCCAGAATGACCATGGCTTCGAGGTGTATGTACAGAAATATAAATATATCACTTATATATAATAATATAATATATATAACATATATATTATATATAAATTTATATAACATATAGTGTATATATATTATACCATAGAGAGAGAAAGAGAGAGTGTGTACTGTGCAGTGTATATATATATATAATGAAAGTGATGGGAGCATTGTTGTACATTTGTTTCATAAGTTAAGGGTAATTTCGTAATTGCACATTGCTTAATGAGGTTAAAAATGTCATTTTATGCATGAGAAGGGCAAAATAGATCATTCATACACTTTTCTAGTGCTGACGTCATCAGATTCCGTTTGCCTGCTGATGGCGCACTAACAGAGGGAGCAAATCGATACGTGAACCCAAAATTAAGGGGGTTTAGTCGGAATTATTGAAACTAGAGAGTATCTAGTTGGGATATTGCATAAACTGAGGGGGTGAAAGTGGTATTTACCCTTAATTATTTGCAAAATCACTTGTTAAACCCTACTGAAATACTCTCACACATAAACAACAATAGCGTTTGCTGAAGCAAATCCAACACAAACATAAAGAAAATTTACTATGTTCAATGTTAAAAGAAAGGATTGTAACATGATTTTTTTAACTTGTTTGGACCATCGTCAAAGGAGTATAGTGTCAACTAGAAAGTTTATTTCTTTTGGACCAACTCAAGTCTTTCTCAAGAAGAAAAAAACTCAATTATGTTGTTTAATTATTTTTATATTGGTATTGAACAAGAAGATCTCACCTGCATTGTTCTGATCACTTCCTCATCGTGTTCCCAGCATTATTGCACCCTTTGTACTTTTACCTTCTCTCCTACCATCATCATCTTTTTACTAACATCTAATTAAGTCACAAACAAATAATCCTAACCCCAAACAAATGATACCAACCTTCTCTTTGGAAGTTGAGATTGTTATTTCAAACGAATATCTACTTTTTATAAGTTTATATAATGAGGGTATATTGGTAAAAAGATATAAAAAGTCTCCTTCCCTTCCTTCCAACCAAACAAAAAAAGGTGTCACCTCATCAATCCTTTCTACCATCCCTTCCATTCAACAAAACAAGAAATGAGGGAGACACCTTCCCTTCCCTAGGGATGCCTCATCCATCCCTCCCCCTCTCCCTTCCATCCAATTTTCCATCCCTCCAACAAACGGAGCATCAAAGTCTCCAAGACCCTTCACCACCACTACACTTGCACAACAGCCTTCGTCACTTCACCTTTGCCCTCACCCTTAACTATGGCAGAGACCTATTAATATGTACTGAGAATATACCTGATCAAAGAAAACCTGGTGGATCATATATGTGTGTGTATATATGCACAAAGCAATACAATCTGCAAAGAGGTTAGGCTAGGGTTTGATATATATGGGTTGTAAATCAGGTTCTAATTTTGTTCTTAGGTCGGTTCATTTTTTAACTGTTTATTAATTTTAAAATGATGCTTTCTAACTATGAAAGATGGTTCTACATGCTAGAACTAAAAGAGTTGTGATTGGCAAAAGCAATTTGTAGAAAAATTGTCAAAACCATGGGATGAACTGTTCCGAGATGAGTTTGACAGATTTATTAACAGTGAACAAGCATGTGACTCTTTAGAAGGTCAAACAGCAACAATCAGAAAAGTATTGAAAAAGTACTACAATGAAAGAAATGCATAAAAGATGTGAAGAAAGCTCATATGAATTACAACTTCTGCACAAAAGCTGAAGTAAAAAAAGCTTTAGAGAAGCTCCAACAGGAACTATCTTCGTGATAAGATTAACAATCACCAAAACCATCAGAAAATGGGAATTATTCAAACTTAATAAAGCAGAATTCTCTGTAACAGAATGATTACAAGTGAAATATATAAATGCTCAATATCTAAATTACAATGTAAAATAACATAGAAATATGAAAGGAAGAAATCCAGTGGCAAGAACCAAAGAAACTTTTGTTCAAAATACCTCTGCTTTATTTAAATAAAGTTCAGCAAAAATCAAAACCAACACAATAATTATGTTCATATAGTGATAATTCACGCAAGCCTCTGTCCATTATTCAAACTTGGAACAGACACTACGAGAATGGCATTATCCAGTGTTTGTCTCACTTATGGGAGATGCTGAGATTTGACATTATATTGCACAAAGTAATTTCTCCTAGTATTTGAACCCACATCCACATGCTTATCAACTCGAGCATTTTACCACTGCACCAAACAAAGATCTATAGGCCAAGGGATGTTTTTTATCCCCCCCTTTCTCCACTTGAAGAATTATGAAATTAATAAACTTTTATATTTCTTCCATCACTGTGAAAGGATTTTTGGTTTAAATGTAAAAGAACCCACAGCCCCAAACTTTATAATCTGTGAGCCAAATCAATTATCAAATCACTGATAAAGATTATTCCACAGATTCAGATCATTAGAACTCCTTTCGATTCTTACAAATAATGAGAAAGAAAATGTAAGAAAATACTCAATAATTTATTACAATCATAAAGAAAAAGTAAGAAAATGTTTAATAATTTACTAAATTCATACATTTTCTTTTTATCTCTTTCCGTTATTCAAGAGTTTGTAGCAATTAATTTGGATACTGCCATACATACAGATAACCAATCACAAACCCCATCTCAAGGAAAAGACAGATCATCAAAATAGCCTCCGCTCCCAAAAGAAAAAATTGTTCACAGATTGCGAAAGAACAACAAACAATCCACTTTGGAATCAAAATTCAACAACACAATCCACACAAATTCAGAACCTGCATTTTTCAACAGGAAAAAAAAACAAAGAGCGTACAGAAAACAAACCCTAGATTGGCGCAGTGTAAGGGATGACTGACTTACAAGTAAGTTAGAACAGTGAATGAATCAATCATCGTCTGGGAAGAGAAGTCGAAGCCTGGAAGCGAAAACGCCAGTGGGTTCGAGAGCTGCTTGGGCACGTAGGCTGCGCTTGATATGGTCCATGCGATGGGTGAGGCCTTCTTGCTCTTGTCTTAGGGCGGATGTGTCCTCAAGGAGATCGCTGATTCGGTACTTCTGCCCCAACGATCTGACGCTCAGTAGTAATATTCCGGTCATGGCGAAGAACTGTATGAAGCTGTCTTTTCTCTTCATTGCGTGTGCTAGGAAGCCTACTGTCTTTCTTCCTCTAGGGTTTTGAACGCCGGTGGAGGAGCTCGACGATGATGCAGAGGAAGCCATGGATTTTGATTCAATGATTTTCTTCTAGCTTTTGAATGTGTAGTTAGGGTGACTTACTATTAGTACTACTAGTTTTCGGCGGGGGGGGGGGGGGGGGTTCTTTGGCTGCAGCTTTCAATCGATTTTAATTCTCTCCGCTCTGTCAGATTTTAAAAAAAAAATCAAAAAAATTAGAACTTATTTCACCTAAAAGTTGTTTAAAACCACTCAATAAATTCAAACGTTTTGCACCGTTTATCAATAGATTCAGACCTTGTATAGGTCTAGGCTCGTCTGACACTATGCAAAAAGACTTGCATGCTCTTGAACTTTACAAATTACCTATTTAACCTTTAAAATTACATAAAATACTCAAATGCCCTAAAACACACTCTTTCTCTTTCTCTTTCTCTTTCTTTCTCCTCTAAGTCTGTCTTATGAATGCAGTACGTCAATAAATTTTTAAAAAAAAAATGTGGTATGTCTATAGATATATATTTACATTATTATATATTATTATAGATATATTATATAAATAAATATATATAGATATTAATTCTTCACAATCATCAACAAGAAAGACCCAACTTAATCACCACCATTAAAACCGACCCCAAGCTACTGCCAGCCATTTCACCGTCCGAAATTCGACCACACCATCTTCTTTACTTCACTGTCTAAATTTCCCACATACCAGAGACACCTACTGCTGAACCATTCGAAGACTCACTTACAGGTCTCTCCCAACCAAGTACCTCACCATCCATGAAGAAAACCCAACACCCACTAGAGCTTCACTGCCAAAAGGGGTCTCCACCTCCGCACCATCATCACCACTTATCAGTCGAATAAAGAAGACCCGCCACCCTCCATCAGCCACCATGGTCGGAGACCAACATAAACAAACCCACGACATGTCAAATAATCAAAACTCCCAACCCACACAAATCCAAAATCAACGCACCACCACCATCTATCGACATCGATCAACAGAGTCAACAGATTACCCATCATACCCAAGACTACCACTGTAGAGACCGTGACCAATTTTGGCCAGTTTTATATTTTTTGCATTATAATTGTCATAAATGTATTTTGAGTGGTGATTAACATGTTATGAGTGTGGGGAACATGTTTTGGAGTTGTTTTAAAGGTTCTGAAAATTTTTTGGGAGATTTGGAGAAGTTTGACTTTTTGGTCAAACTAGAGCCCGGGATGCGACTTAAGTGGGCCCGAAAATCCGAAAAATTCTCAAAAATATTTATTTTGGAAAATGGCTTGGATGAAATGTTTAGAGAGTTAAGTAAGTGATTTCGAGACCGTAGGAGTTTTCAAAATCGAAAACAAAGGCCGAGAAGGTACGTTAAGTGGTCAGGGGGCATTTTGATCTTTTCACGAGCCAAGATATTTTAAATATCAAGGCTGAGAGATCTCAGCCATTATACACTACTGTTTCTCTCTCTATATTGCTCCATCTTCTTCTCTCTTCCTTCTCTCTAGGTTTCGGAGGTCTTCAGGTGTGATTCAAGTTCTGCCGAAGAAGAGAGATACGTAGGGGACGGCTATGGCTTCCCTTTGAATCGATCAAAGTTGCGATTTGGCAAGGTTGACATTGCTGGAATTTTGAGAAGTGCTTGGAAGGCCTTCATTTTCGAGGTAGGGGTTCTCCTTCTCATTTACTTGTCGATTCTAGGATTTCGAGTGAAGTGGTGAGAGCTAAGGGTGTGTATTGCATGTTTTAGAGATGTGAGAGGGGTGGGATAAGGTGTTTTTCTTCTTCTCTTGAGTCTCTTGTATGCAATAGATGTGTATCTCCTAATGTGCATGATGTGAGGGACAAATGCATGACAATGTGAGAGAACGAGAGCATATATGCTTATGTGTTTAATGTGGTGTACATGTGTAATTATGTGCAAATGTGTGACGTGTATATGGTAGGTGTTGTCCTATGAATTAAATACTTGCTATCTTTATATAGAAATTGTGTGCATTGGTGAAGCATGACTAAAATGTGATTAGATGAAGTTTTGTGGGCATATGATAATTATGCTAGAGTTTGCATATATAGGAATGTATATATGTGGGTTGGTGAATATGAAATGCATGTTATGTTCCTATATAACTAGCTTATGTATTGTGAAGCATGAAACTTAAATGCTTGATATTTATATGTTCGAAATACATATATGGAGCCGTTGTGAGGAAACGGGAAAAAGTGGTTGAATTGCCTAGAGTAGGTCAATACTCGGTGAGGGTGTTAGAGTGATTAAGTCACCTTGGAGTCGATGATCGGGATCTAACTACCTTGGAATAGGTAAATGCTCGGTGGGGATTCCAAAAAGATGCCCAATCACTTTAGAGTAGGTAAATATTTGGTGATTGTGGTTTACTCACCTTAGAGTAGGTAAATACTCGATGAGAATGTAAAAAGAAAAGTGGCCAAGTCACCTTGGAGTAGGTAAATACTTGGTGACGGTGGTCTATCCACTTTGGAATAGGTAAATACTCGGTGGCGGAGTTGGAATGGTGTGGGAAGTGTCTCAGTTACATGATTTGGTCAAGAATCATGGTAAGGTTTCGAGTTGAGTTCGAGAGAGAGACCGACGTATGATTATTGCTTTCATTTCAAGGTATGAAGCATGATATATGTTTAATGCATATCTATTTATATATGTGCATTGTTGTGGATGAACATGATATATGTTGAATGATACATGTAATGTAGTGGCATGCATCCATGTAGGTTGTGTCTAATCAGCACTTAAGTGGGTTGGGGTATCTCTACTGAGCCGCAGTGGTGCTCACCCCTTTATTCTAAACTCTTTTACAGATAAAGCGCCGATGACGGATGGGACATGAGTGTCCAAGTGGAACTCTAGTAGTGTTTGTGCTATCTCTTGGATGTTGTGTATTTTGTGGCTATCCATTTTGGCTTGTGGCATGTGACTTTCTTTTGAGTTGTGGTTATATTTTGGATAAATGTAACTTTGATGTTTGTATTGGATTATAAACTTGTTGGGTGTGAAAAGACAACAGATTAATTTATGTAATGCCCATGGTGACATTTAGTTCATTTGATGATGTTTTCATTATGAATGGATTGTGGTTGTGAAAGAGAATGATTCATTTTGGTGTATGATTCAATTATGAATATGATTTGGAGCATATAATTGATGTTAAAACCTTTCAAGTATGTTATGGATCATGTATGAGAGGTCCTAGGATGATAGAATGTGGATTGGGCTCCAAATGGACCATGTATAGGGTTGTTGGAGGCCCTGTGGACTGGATTTCGATCGTGCGAAATGTCTATTTCGCACAATCGAAACCCCCATTTCGCATAATCGAAAACCCCGTTTCGATTGTGCGAAGTGGTTGCGAATTATGGTATTTTTAGGGTCCAGACAGGGGCAATTTCGCATAATCGAAACCCCCATTTCAATTGTGCAAAATAATGCAGGTTTAGGGTCTCGAGAGGGTGAAATTTTTGCATAATCGAAACCCCAGTTTCGCACAATCGAAATCCCATTTTCGCACAATTGAAGGTACTATTCACAACATCTGTCCAAACTTCGATTTGATGTAATTTCTTTGTTTTAGATCGGAATTGAGTGTGGTTTTTTTTTAGATCGAGTATTTTTAGATTCTCTATCCAATGGTGTAGGTCTCAATTTCAGAATCCAAACACACAAAGTGTTGATTGTTGTTAAGTGAGTGATTCACGAAAGTGTGGACACCCCCACTAAGGTGATATAATTTGATGCAAGGCCCATTGGGATTGGATGAGATGGAGTTGTGCACACCTATGTGCAATAATAGAGTTAAGCTTTTGCAGTACTTGAGGATAATGAGGATTCATTGGGCTTGATGGAGGGGTTAACCTCCGATTTTCCGGGAGCCGAGAAATCGGGGCATTATAGCATGGTATTAGAACTTGATACTATCCCATGAGTGTGGTTGAGGTCGTTCATGGGGTTGAGTGAATGGGTTCACACTCGGGATTTGGGTCTGTCCGAGGGAGTCCTGGCGGTTCGAATTTCGGGGCGTGACAACCACCAACCTCACAACCAAAACCATTGGAAACCATATCCCACCGTCAACCACTACAACACAACCCACATCTGACCAATTTGGAAAGAGATTTGGTTTATATCAACCCCAAAAAAATAAGAATAGAAAGATGCCTTCATCAGTGCCGGCATCTTCATTAATCGTCACCGGATTCTTCATCGAAATGTTGCCATCATCGGAACAATCTTGCTATCAGTCGATCTCGTTGCTAACTTCATCGTCATCATTCGTCAATAGCTGACGTTGTCCCGTTGTCACGCCCGGGACTCCCCCGGACCAACCCGAATCCCGATTGTGAACCCATTCACTCAACACTGTGAATAACCTTAACCACACTTATACGATAGTATCAAGCTCTTTGATACCATTCTGTGACGCCCTGATTTCCTGACTCCCCAAAGACAGGAGGTTAACTCGTCCATTAAGCCTAATAGAACCTCATTACCCTCAATTACAACGGAAGCTTAACTCTATTCTTGCACATAGACATGCACAACTCCCACTTTATCCAATCCCAGTGGGCCCAACATCAAATCATATCACCTTAGTGGAGATTTTATTTATCCGCACTCTAACAAATTACTCACTTCTAAGACTCAACACTTCGTGTGTTTAGAATCTGAAACTGAGACCTACACCCTTGGATAGAGAATCCAAAAATACTAAATTTTTTAAAAAAATCACACTCAATTTTGATTTAAAATGAAGGAGTTATGCCCGTTTGAAGTTTGGGCAAATTTCGGAGCACGTTGTAAAAGTGACTTCGATGCATTGAATAAGTATCGGCCAAAAATAGCTCTTGGGACTTTTACATTCTAGAATCCTGCAGGTTTTTTTGATGTATCAAACTAGGCACTTCGATGATTCAAACTGCCCAAAAACTGTAACTTTGCAAATGGTCATTTTTTACCTTCTTAGCCTTTTCTACCAACATAATCCATTCTAATAACCTCCAAATCATACAAGAAAGGAGCCTACATCATTAACAAGTTCTAAATCATGCACCAATATGAGTCATTCTCCATCATTAACATACATCATTCATATTAAAAAACATCCATCAACTTCACTAACTCATCAAATGAAACCAAATGTTCCTAACAAGCATTTCATAAACAAGTCTATTGTCTTTTCATATACAATAAGCTTATAACCCAAGTATACCACAAAGTTACATTCGTCCAAAATATAACTACAACTAAAAAAGAAAGGTCTCATGCCACAAGCCAGCATGGGTAGCCACAAAAATATACAAATCTCTAAAATATATCAAAAGCTACTAGAGTTCCACTTGGACACTCAAGTCCCATCTGTTATCGATGCCTTATCTGTAAAAGAGAAAGAGTTTATAATAAAAGGGTGAGCACCACTATAGCTCAGTAGAGATACCCCAACCCACCTAATCGCCAACTCGACACGACCTACACATATGCATGTCACTATATTACACATGTCATCACACATACATCATATTCATTCACAATCAATGTATATATATAAGAATGCATTAAACATATAACATGCTTTGCAATTTAGAATGAAAGCATTAATCATACATTTGTCTCTCTCTCGAACTCAACCGGGAACCGTAACATGACTCTTGACCAACTATGTGACCGAGACACTTCTCACACAACTTCACCACCGTCACCGAGAATATACATCCTCCAAGGTGATTGTCCCACCACTATCGAGGATTTACCTCCTCCAGGTGGTTGTCGTCCCACCACTACCGAGAATTTGCATCCTCCAGGTGGTCCGACCATTAATTTTAATTCTCACCAAGTATTTACCTACTCCAAGGTGATTGTCCCACCACTACCAAGAATTTACATCCTCCAGGTGGTTGTCGTCCCACAACTACCGAGAATTCACATCCTATAAGTGGTTCAACCACTAAAACGTCCTCACTGAGTATTGACCTACTCTAGGTAACTTGGCCACATCTCCCCGTTTTCTCACAACGGTCTCGTATATGCATTTCGAACATATTGCAATCAAGTACTCAATATTCATGTTTCACAATACATTATCTAGTTATAAAGGAACATAGCATGCATTTCATCTCCACAGAACCACATATATAATCACTTATACATGTAAACCCTAGCATACCAATTCACATATGCTCACAAGTTTCACTTAAGCACTTTTTAGTCATGCTTCACGAATGCACACATTTTCTATATAAGGATAGCATACATTTGACACACAAAATATTACATGATACAATTATGCTCATTTAATACATTTTCCACAAAAGTGCACAAAGCTCTAGCGTATAAGTATACATGTCAAATTTTCTCACTCATTCACCCCTCATATCATGCATAGCACCATATACATTCCCATTGCACATAAGAGACTAAAGAGAGTATAAAACACTCACATTCCAACCCTCTTACCACTCTAAAACATGCAATACACAACCCTAGTTCTCACCATTTCTCGTGAAACCCTAGAATCGACAAGTAAATAAGAAGGAGAACCCCTACCTCAAAATTGAAAGCTTCCCAAGCACTCTTCAAGATTCTGGCCGAGTCTTACCTTACAAAAATGCAACTTTGATCGGTTCAAACTGAAGCCCTAGTCGTCCCCTACGTATCTCCCTTATTCGACAAATCCCAAATCCAAGCCTCAAGCCTTCAAAAGCTAGAGAGAAGGTGGAGGGAGAAAGAAGAAAGAGAGAGCAGCTGCGTGAGAATGATAGATATCAAATATCTCTATAGGATCTGACCTTTTAAGGTCCCTAGGCACGAAAAGACCAAAATGCCCCTCGGGCCGCTTAATGAACCTTCCTAGACTCTATTTTTTGATTTCAAAAACTCCTACCGTCTTGAAATCACTTTCTATACTCTCTAAACACTTCATCTAAACCATTCCCTAAAGTAAATATTTTTAAAAAATTTTCAGATTCCCGGACCCTTTTAAACGTCATCTCGGGCCCCAATTTGACCAAAAATCAAAGTTCCCAAAAACTTACCAAAACCTTAATAACACTTCCCAAACATGTTTTTCACACTCAAAACATGTCAAACACTACTAAAAATGCATTTATAGCAATTATGATGCGAAAAAAATACAAAATCGGCCAAAATTGGTCACAATCTCTACACCCGTTGTCTTCACCTATTTGCTGCCTTCGCCATCGCTTGAGTTTTCACCATCGATGGTCTTTTCTTCTTCATTAATCGTTGTTGTCCAGTGTGAGATTAAAGAGAAAATGAAAGAATTGAAAGTAGAGATTAGAGAGAGAAGATAGAGTTTTTGTTTTTTTATATAATAATTAATATCAGCAGCCAATGGGCTGTTAACATGTGGATGAGTGTGACACTCCTCTATCTATATATATATATTGCCTGAGTTTTCACCATCGATGGTCTTTTCTTCTTCATTAATCATTGTTGTCCAGTGTGAGATTTAAGAGAAAAGGAAAGAATTGAAAGTAGAGATTAGTGAGAGAAGATAGAGTTTTTTTTAAGTTAATAATTAATGTCAACAGCCAATGGGCTGTTAACACGTGGGAAAGTGTATATATATATATATTTACACACACACACACATACATATTGATGAGGCACAAATCAACTACGATCTGGGTCAATGCCAACCTGGCAAAAAAGACAAACGAAGGGTAACTGAAAAGGCAACGACGTGGTGCTGGTCGACTACACTCCGACGCTCAAGTCTGATATCAAAAAGGCTTTAGAAAGCTGGAAAGACACTTAGATGGTATTAATTGCGTACTTGGAATATGGGTCGTCCCTTTATTTATATCAGTCAGATGGAAGGTATCCTAGTAGGAGATTGACCCTTTAGTTCTCCAGTCTTACCTGGAGATAGAAGAGTCCTGGCCAAAGTTCATCTCTCATCCACGTCCTACGAATCACCACTGTCCACGTCACATGGCTTATAGGTGAAGTCAAATACCCCATTAGATGCCCCTTGTTCATGAGGGTTGCTTGTCAGACCTTAGGAACATTTTGATTAGCCTGTCATGGAAATGGATCTTTGACCTGCACCTTACCTGAATTTGTAAAATCTTTGCCTTGGACCTTTTGAAGATTATGATCACTTTTACAATCATTTAAAGCAATAATACATTGAACTTACTTGATCTTTTTGGCTTGTTCTTTTTCAAATTTAGCTTTGCTTAAAGAGTGGTGATTGTAGAGCTGAAAAGAGTATTAAAAATTGTATACAGACAACCTTGGGGACGGGCCTTGGCCGACTTTTGAGGGTAGCTTTTGAGGGCAGTCCTCCTCGGCCCTCCTTGGCTAGTTTTTTAAGGACTGATCTTTACTTGTTTGGCCGGCCTGCTACCATTTCTAATGTATTTCCTGAGTTGTGTGGTAACCGTTGCCAGTAGCCATTTACTTTTAGCCGTTTGCTTAAGTGAATGTTGGAATTAGAACGTTGCATTTTGCAATTGGAACGTTGCAATTTGAACGTTGCAATGTGATCGTTGCCCATTAACCTATGCCTATATAAGCCCTTGGCCTTCCTCATTTGTATGCACACCATCAACTATCAGCCTTTATATGTCATTGTATGCAAGTATCCATTACTTTTTCTCTTTGGCATTGTAATATTTTTCCATAATGGCTTTAGCCTAATACTTTGTAATCTCTGCTTTATCAATGACAAATTATCTTTTTCTCATTGAGGTGTCCTTTGGTTTAAGATGTTTTTAGAAAAACCTTCATGGCATAACCCTAAAAAAGAATTATGTGATGGATTTACCTCACCATTTGCTAGAATTCCTCTTGACGAGTTGTGCCCCAATGAGGTCGGTTGACATTGTTATCGAGATCAATTAATCCTGTCTTTTTTATTAAAATCCCTCCAATCGAGGTGTGCCCCCGTGGGGCTGATTAATAATGTTCTCAGAATTAATTCATACTATCTTTTTCATTAAAGGCCCTTTTATCGAGGTATGCCCCCATGGGGTTGATTAATAATGTTCTTAAAATTAATTTATCCTATCTTTTTCATTAAAGGCCCTCTTATCAAGGTGTGCCCCCATGGGGTTGATTAACAATGTTCTCAGAATTAATTCATCCCGCCTTTTTCATTAAAGGTCATCTGAAGAGGTGTGTCCCAGTGGAGTTGTTTAACAATGTTCACGAAATTAATTCATCCCGTCTTTTTCATTAAAGGCCCTCTGAAGAGGTGTGCCCCAGTGGAGTTGTTTAATAATGTTCACGAAATTAATTCATCCTGCCTTTTTCATTAAAGGCCCTCTGAAGAGGTATACCCCAGTGGAGTTATTTAACAATGTTCTTAGAATTAATTCATCTTGTCTTTTTCATTAAAGGTCCTTTGCAGAGGTGTGACCCAGTGGGGTTGTTTAATAATGTTCTCAGAATTAATTCATCCTATTTTTTTAATTAAAGACCTTCTTATCGAGGTGTGCCTCCATGGGGTTGATTAACAATGTTCTCAGAATTAATTCATCTCGCCTTTTTTATTAAAGGCCCCCTGAAGAGGTGTGCCCCAGTGGGGTTGTTTAACAATGTTCTCAAAATTAATTTATCCCGCCTTTTTCATTAAAGGCCCTCTGAAAAGGTATGCCTCAGTGGGGTTATTTAATAATGTTCTTAGAATTAATTCATACCGCTTTTTTTATTAAAGGCCCTTTATAGAGGTGTGACCCAATGGGGTTATTTAACAATGTTCTCAGAATTAATTTATCATTTCTTTTTAATTAAAGGCCCTCTTATCAATATGTGACCCCATGGAGTTGATTGCCAATGTTCTCGAAATTAATTCATCCCGCCTTTTTCATTAAAGGCCCTATGAAGAGGTGTGTCCCAATGGGGTTATTTAACATTGTTCTCATAATTAATTTATCCCATTTTTTCATTAAAGGCCCTCTACAGAGGTATGCCCCAGTGGGGTTATTTAACAGTGTTCTCAAAATTAATTCATCCCACCTTTTTCATTAAAGGCCCTCTACAGAGGTGTGACCCAGTGGAGTTATTTAACAGTGTTCTCAGAGTTAATTCATCCCACCTTTTTCATTAAAGGCCATTTGTAGAGGTGTGCTCCAGTGGGGTTGTTTAATGATGTTCTTGGAATTAATTCATCTTGCATTTTTCATTAAAGGCCCTCTGAAAAGGTGTGCCCCAGTGGGATTATCTAACAATGTTATTGGAATTTTCATCCTACCTTTTTCATTAAATACCCTTTAAAGAGGTATGCCCCTGTGGGGTTGTTTGTTCACCTTTTCAATTACAACAACATACTTTGAAACGAAAAGAACTTTTATTAATATCCTAGTAACAATAGAGACTACTAGAGAAAAACCTCCGAGTTATTACCCTAAGGCTCGGTACTAAACTAAGTTTCAACTAGAACTATCAAAGTAAATCCAACTTATAAAGAAAAAGTCTTACTGATAGTATTTCCTCATATACTCAACGTCTCTGACATCTCCTTCTCTTTCAAACAAGTGGAGTAGCATTCTCGGGCAGTAGCTTGATCTCCCATTAGCTCCCCAATGCCATAGTCAGTAGGGAACTGCATGAGAAGATGGTAAGTGGAGATAACTGCCTTCATAGCATTCAATATAATTCATCCCACAATGACATTATAAGTAGACGGACAATCTACCACAAATAAGGTCATCATCTTCGTGACTTGTCTTGGACTTATATCAGCAGTGATTAGAAGGGCAATGACCCCAAGCAAAATGAGCTTCTCCCAGAGAATCCAATAAGCGAGGACTTAGTAGGCTTGAGTTTTTCCTTACTGATATTCATATGGTCGAAGGCTTCTACAAATAGGATGTCAGCAGAATTATTATTATCGATCAGTACCCGCCTAATTGTAAAATTGGCGATAGTCAGTGTGACCACTAGGGCATCGTCACGTGGCTGCTGAATTCCCCCCACATCTGCCTCTGAGAACATTATGATTTGATCTTCTATGCAAGGGTGCTTGGTCTGAGGTGGTGATTCGCTCACTTTTCCCACTTCGTAGAAATTTCTAACTTTCCTGACATGCGCTTTTCGAGATGCCTTGGATTCCCCACCGCATGCAAATCCACCTGAGATAACTCCAATTTCTCTCAATGGAGGGTTTTTTTGAGTGTTGTCGTCTTTGTCGTCCCGTGGGTGGTTCTGTGCACCCCTCTCATCTCCAACCAAAAATCTTTGTAACTGGCCCTTACGAATCAGACTTTCAATTTACCTTTTTAAGCCAATGCACTCCTTTGTGTCATGTTCATGGTCACAGTGAAATCTACAATACTTGTCATAGGATCAGTTCTTAGTTTTGGGGGCCATGTTACTGTCGGATCATCTTGAATCTAGAGGAGAATTTGGCTTATCAATGTATTTAATAGGATAAAACTGAATCCCTTACTTTAACGCGATGGCCCATCACCCTGATCTTGCGTTATCTTGCCATATTGGGCTCCTTTTCTTCCTGAATGGAATGTCCTCCCCTTTTTTTGTCAATCTTTCTATCACCATCTCCTTTTTCCCTCCGCGCATCTAGGGCATCTTTGGCTTTTATGTATTTTTGGGCCTTTATGAGTAGCTCTGATATGCTTTTTGGTGGATGTTTAGAGATTGAATACAGAAACTTTAAGGGCTGTAGGCCTTCCATGAATGCGATAACTACTACCTTGTTGTCCAAAGCATCAAATTGCAACATCTCTGCATTGAACTGACTGATGTAATCTCGCAATGATTCTCCTTTGGTCTACCTTACATTCAAAAGATAAGTCATAGGTTTCCTATGTCTTCGGACTATAATGAAATTGCTCACAAACAACCAGCTTAACTCTTTAAAGGAATATATTGACGCATGTTTCAAGTTATTGAACCATGCTCAGGCTAGTACTCCTTGTAGGTACATCAGAGCCTTGTAGGTTTCCAGATGGTCTAGTAGGTCCTTGGTCCCGTCAAAGTTCTCAAGGGTGGGCATCTTGAATTTGTTAGGCAAAGACAATTCATTACTCCAGCAGTAAAAGGGAAGTTGGTTTGTTGGACCAGATCCTCTACTGTAGTAAGGTATTTCCTCTTTATAACGTAGGCCATACTTTCTACCTTAGCTCTGAGATCTTGCATCTTCACGTCAAAATAGTTTCCCATTCTTGCCTCAAATCTCCATTATTACGAGCTTGAAACCCTGAATCTCCATAAATATAAGCTATTTCAGACGAAATTAGGTGAATGGGATTCGCCCCACCTCGATCGCTTTCCACGTCTCTGGGTCATGTCATTTACCAAAATCTCAACATCTCGCCTAACATTATTCCTTTCTGGATAGACTGGCCTAAGGTCGCTTTGTGATGGCACGGGTGCCCTAGGAAGAAGGTGTTGTAGGATTGCCGCATTTTGTTAGAGTACCTGGATCAAAATCTGATTTAAGTTCTGAACCTGGTATTCCAATGTTGTGACACACTCCTGATCGTTTAGGGCTCCGGGGTGTACCCTTAGCAAGTCTCCTTGACCAGGGGTTGCATGCCTCTTTTTCCCACTATGGGAAGAATGTGGTTGGCAAGGTCTGGGATGACAAACGGATTATGACCGGCTGATGAATTGTGTCATGCGAGACAATCCTGACCGACTAGATTATAACCGACAGGAGGATCCTGGCCGGCTGGATGGTGACCAGTAGGAGGATCCCGACTATCACGCCCCTACTTTCTTATACCAAGATCGATATAGAAAATGGAGGTGAACAACGAAAGTCTCACCTTGTTCACACTCATGAACCGCTCAATTCCAAAACCTAACTTCCTGTATGTTTAGAATTTCAGAGTAATTCTTAGTCCATTGGAAAGAGGATCTAAAAATACTCGATTTTAAAAAAAATCACACTTAATTCCGATCTAAGATAAAGGAATTACGCCTTTTGAAGTTTGGACAAATTCTAGAGCTTACTCGTAATTACAAGGGCGATTTCGTCCATTTACTCAATCACTAAATCAACGTAGAATCATAATTGCGTATGTACAATTACCTATGCCCTCACACGTGGTCACATATTACCTCCCTAAATAATTCTCCAATTTCATTTCAACAAACACACCCAGCCACACATTTCGACACATCGAAATATTGGTTTTGATGCATCGAACTTACGATATATCAAACAAGATGCGAAATATCCTACAAAACCTACTGGATTTTCGTACGAAACAATCATCCCTAATCTATGATGCATCAACACATTTTGATGCAGAATTTTGATGCATCGAAATCACTTAGCCTAGAACACTAACAAAAACACGAAGTGATTATAATAACCATTCTCCTCCCAATCCACCCTCCTAACAAACAATCATAGAATATAGTTATCTTTACAACAAATCCCCAAACATCCACAAAGTGACAAATCACCACCATTTGATACCACCACATACACTTACAAAAAACAAAAAAAAGAACTTATGCATTATCATACACCTATTGCAAGGAAACATCATTGTTACATAGTCCTCAAGAGTCATCAAACTTATCATACATATTTGTAAGTCTCATGCATGCTTCTCATCCAAAAATAAGTACAATACTTCTAAACTAGTCCATATGTGAAAAGTCGGCATGGACGTCTATACACATGTCTCAAAAGACGCAAAAGTCCAAAAATGATGTTCTTCAACTCTAGGTCCAACTCATGGTTGTGCATCCTCAACCACCTCCTTGCCATGTCCTGAAAGTATTAGTGTACGAGGATGAACAATTTTCAACGAGCTCAAGGTTAATGTATTGTGCAATCCATTCAAAGCCACATTTCATCTTCAATGCATAAAACACAACTCATGTTCGTCAAATACATGTCATGCTCCCTAGCATTCTAGTTACAAGCTTAAAAGCTCAATTCGATCATGCCATGGCATGTACATCAATTATAACTTGAAAACCATATAAAAACACATTTCATGTATAAAGCATACTTTCATCATCTATATAGCATATGACATAATTGAAAATAGATACACATCCACATAAGTCATGTAATTTACTTAAGTTACACACAAGACTCAATACACACTATCGTTTCTCAGATTTGGTTCACACTCACCAACATCCAAGATACGTACCGAAGTCCCATATCTCAATCCTAGTTATTTTAAGGCTACTAGCCCACCGGTAACCAACCCTTCTTGCCCAAGTTTGAGGTTTTTCAACCCTCGGAGATATGTTTCCCGATTACTTTTTCATGAGCCACTTCTGAGACACACCCCACACTCACACAAAATATTTCACATTTTGCATACATATTCACAAATTCGATGCATTGCACCCATCGTATGGCCTAGTTCAATTCTAGTATGTCACACAAGAATCATAAGACACACGTATACATAAGCTAAACCCCCAAATTAGGTTTTCATCATTTTTCCCCAAAAATCCTATATATGCAATTCATGCCCCCATATTACACATATAGACCATTTATGCAAAATAAAGCATATACAAAACATTTCTAGCAAGAGAGACTTATATGCATCACTTTAAAACATAATTTTTATCACAAAACATACACTTTGATATATCACATGAAAAGAAAACATCCATTTTATGCTTAGACATAAAATTTTACTTGAATTAGAAGATAAAACACACACCCCCTACCTCAATAGATTTAGTTTCAAGCTATCCCACACTTTCACCAACACTAAATTTGTCTAATCACGACTTCATTCGATTCAAAGTGAAGCCTTTAGTGTCCCCCCCACAATTCCCTCCTTCGGGAACTTCCAATTCACACCCTAAGTGCTCCAAAATCAAGAGAGAATGGAGAGAGATGAAGTGGGAGAGCTAGAGAGAGAGAAATATATAAAAGTGAAATATCTCATATCCTCATATATTTATTTCACTCTTAGGGACGTGAAATGATCGATTTGCCCCCATGCCCACTTAACATACCCTCTTGACCTCCGATTTCGATTTCGAAAACTCCGATGGTCTCAAAATCACTTTCTTAATGCTCTAAATATTTCATTTAGTCCATAACCAAAAAAAATATTTTCTGAAATTTTCGGACATATTTGTAAAAACCGTGACCAATTTTGGCCGATTTACCAATTTTTCATCATTTTCACTATAAATGCGTTTTGAATGATGTTATGGATGTTTTGAGGGTGGAAAACATGTTTGGAAGGTTAATTTGAGGTTTATAGAAGGTTTTGGGATATTTGGAGAAGTTTGACTTTTTGGTCAAACCGGGGCCCGGGATGCAACTTATGTGGGCCCGGGAATTTGAAAATTTTTAGAAATATTTATTTTTGAGAATGGATTAGATGAAATATTTAGAGAGTTAAAGAAGTGATTTCGAGACCATAGGAGTTTTCAAAATCGAAAACGGAGTCCGGGAAGGTGCGTTAAGTGGCCTGGGGGTATTTTGGTCCTTTTACGGTCTATGGACTTTAAACATCAGATGTGGCAGAGATATTTCATATCTCTAATGTCCCAACAGCCGGCCATGGCTCCTTTCTCTCTCTTCTTTCTCCCTCTTCCTTCTCTCTAAGTTTTGGAGGCCTTCGGGTGTGATTCGTGATCTGCCGAAGAAGGGAGATACGTAGGGGACGGCTAGGGCTTCGGTTTGAACCGAACAAACTCATCTTTTGGCAAGGTAGGACTCAGCCATAATATTGGAGAGTGCTTAGGAGGCTTTCAAACTCGAGGTAGGGGTTCTTCTTCTCTTCTAATTGTTGATTCTAGGGTTTCGGGTGAAGAAGAGAGGTGTAGGTTGTGTTTCACATGCTTTAGGATGGTGAGAGGTGTGGAAAGTTGTGTTTTCTCCTTCTTTAGAGTCCTATCTTTTCACAATTGTGTCCATTGTGTTGGTGGTAGCATGTGAGTTTGAAGTGTGTGAGTGTAAGAAATTGATACATAGGCATTATGTGCTCAATTTGGTGAATATGTGGAAAATTGTGTACCAAGTGTCATATGTGATTATATGTGATAATGTGATTGTTGAATGCATGTTAGTTCTATGTGCTAAAATTATGCATTGAGTGTAGCATGAGTAAAATATGCTAATTTTGAAGTTGTATGCATATGAGATGATATATGCTTGTGTTATACATATATATGCTATATGTGGTGTGTGGTGGTGAGAAACATGCTTTTTACTTCCTTTTAGTATCAATGAGCATGAGTAGAGCATGAAAAATAAAATGCCATGTGTTTATGCATTCATATTGCATATGTGGGAAGTTGCGAGAAAAATGATGCAAATGAGGTACACGGGGCTTCGGAGTGGTCCAACCGTGTTGTAAAATGTGGTAAAATTATCCACTACGTATGGCCCTTGGAGTGGACCCACCATACTAAGGCTTAATGCCTAGGATCGGAGTATGTCCAATACTAATGACCCCTCAAAGTTGTCTCGGTCATTGGATGGTTATCGGAGAATGTCCAAGATTTGTGAGCCTCGGAGTTGTCCCCTCACTTTATGGCAATCCTATACATTGCTATGATAGAATGACCCTTCGGAGTTGTCCCGGTCATTGGATGGTTATCGGAGTTGTCCAAGGTTACATGATCCTCAGAGCGGGCCAATCATGTAGGGTATCGGATGAGGACACAGAGAGAGAGCATTTACTTTCCTTAATGCTTTTATGTTTGAACATGTTATACATGATTCGTGAAATATGCAATCCTCTTTAATTGCATTTGTTGATTGGTTTGTGAGATTGTGGATGTGGCATGTAGTGTATTCATGTGCATTCCATGTAGGTCGGTGTCAAGTCGGCACTTAGGAGGGTTGGGGTATCTCTATTGAGTCGTAGTGGTGCTCACCCCGCTCCCCCAAACATTTTTTACAGGTAAGGCAAGTATGGATGGACGAAAAAGGACTCGCTTGGTCACTTGGAACAAATTGGAGCATTTTGGTGTATTTTGAAGTTTTGAGGGTGAAATATGTTTTTGGCTACCCATGTAGGCATGTGGCATGTGGATTATGTTGAGTTATAGTTACATTCATGTTATATGTAACTTGTATGTTCATTTGGACCTTGTATGTATAACAAATAATGTTGGTGTATGGACATTGTGAATGTATGCAATGATATGTGCATTTTGATAAAAATGTATGAGGATAGTGAGATCATAATATCCAAATGTGTGATTTGGAGTTTGTGTGTGATGATATATCATGTATAGATGATCTTAATGTTGAGGGAATGGTCCTAGGTGGTTAGGATGAGATTTGGACCCAAAATAGACAAAATGTGAAGTTGCAGGAAATTCTGTAGAGTGCAATTTCGATTGTGCGAAATGGCAATTTCGCACAATCGAAATTTCCTATTGTGCCCAAACTTCAAGTGGGCATAACTTTTTCGTTTTAGATTAGAATTGAGTGTGATTTTTTTTGAACTCGAGTATTTTTGGATTGTCTATCCAATAGTGTTGGTGTTAGATTCAAATTCCAATCATAATAGGAATTGAGTCCCGGGATTTAGTGATTCCCATGTGTAGAAGGTTTGTAACCCTTGAGAAATGTACTAATGTAAGTACTTGGACTTCATGAATGATGTTATAGCATTCCTTGATGTTTGAGAGGTTGTATGGATGTATGTGAATGATTCTAGATGATTAGAGTGGGAGTTAGGATAAAAAAGACCAAGTTGTGAAATAGCAGAAATTCTCAACAGAGAGAATTTCGTTCGTGCGAAATGACCATTTCGCATGATCGAAGTTTCGATTGTTCAAAATGGCTATTTCGTACAATCGAGATAATGCAGGTCTTGGTACTGGACAAAAGTCTCGAGAGATGAAGAATTTCAATACTACTTTGCAAGCACTTTGATTGTGCGAACACTTCGATCGTGCGAAATTCAGGTTTCGCATAATCGAAGTTTCGATTGTGCGAAAGGAACTTTTCAATTGATTGAAAAGTTGTCGGTCCGGATTGTGAGGAACATACAAATGTGGCTTGATGTGGGGCCCATTGAGGTTGGTTGAGGTTAAGTTGTGTGCATTCATATGCAAGAATTGAGTTAAGCTTCCGCAGTAAATGAGGGTAATGAGGGTCTGTTGGGCTAAATAGACAAGTTAACCTCCGGTTCTCCGGGACTCAAAAATTGGGGCATTATAGCATGGTATCAAACTTCGATACTATGGTGTAAGTGTGGTTAAGATCGTTCACGGGGTTGAGTGAACGGGTTCACATTCGGGATTCGGGGTCGGTCCGGGGGAGTCTTGGCGGTCCGGGTTCCGGGGCGTGACAATATTAAACTTCATCTTGGGACCCTAGTTGACCAAAAAGTTAAACTTTTTCAAAAGTTTTCAAAACTTCCCAAAACCCTAAAACAACTCTTTAAACATGTTTACCGCATTCAAAACACGTTAAATATAATTTAAAATTTATTTAAAGAAATAAATGATAAAAAAATAAAAATTGGCTAAAATTGGGCACGATTTCTACAATCTCTCGTTCCTACCTTGTGGAAGAAGCAAATCCAGATACTTGGATCAAACTTCTTGCTCCCGTTTCCAAGTAGCCTCTTTTAGTCCATGGTGTCTCCATAAAACCTTAACTAATGGAATTGTTTTGCCCCTCAACACTTGATCTCTAATGTGAAGAATTTTTACCGGTCGCTCTTTATATGACATGTCTTCCTCAATCTCAATGTCTGTCCAACCCAAAACATGTGATGAATCTGGCTCATATTTCCTCAACATGGAAACATGAAAGACATTATGAACTCCTTCCAATTTTGGCCACTTCACCCACGCACTCTAAAATTTTGAAGGGTCCAATAAACCTTGGCGATAACTTGCCACTCTTACCAAATCTCATCAGTCCCTTACATGAAAAAATCTTGAGAAACGCATGGTCCCCCACCTCAAATAACAAAGGTCTCCTCTTCCGATCGACATAGCTTTTCTGTCTACTTTGTGCCGTGATCAACCACTGACGAATCAACTAAATCTTTTCCATTGTCTCATAAACTATATTCGGTCCCAAGGCAGTTATCTCCCTTACCTCAGTCTAACAAATCGATGACCTACACGGCCTACCATACAATGCCTCAAAATATGCCATCTCTATGCTAGCTTGGTAGTTATTGTTAGAGGCAAACTCCACCAACGGCAAATAGGCTTCCCAATTTCCTCTGAAATCTAAGATACAAGCTCTGAACATATCCTCCAATATCTAAATGGTATGCTCCGACTGATCATCAGTCTGAGGATGAAAAGTTGTACTGAAATGTAACTCTGTATCAAGGGCTAACTAGAAACCCTGCCAAAATCGTGAAGTAAACCTAGAATCTTTGTCTGAAATAATAGAAATTGGCATTCTATGAAGCTTCACAATATGCTCCACATATAGCTTATTGAGATTCTTTGCACCATCCATGACTCAAATAGGCAAAAAATGAGCCGTCTTAGTCAATCTGTCAATTATGACCCACACAACATCATGTCCCCTCTATGACCTCGAAAGTCCCGTCATGAAGTCCATGGTGATATGCTCCCATTTTCATTTTGCCACTGGTAAAAGTTGTAAGAAACTAGCTGGCTTTTGATGCTCGGCCTTTACTTGTTGGCAAGTAAGACACTTAGTCACAAATTCAGCCATATCCTTTTTCATCCCCTTCCACCAGTACTGTCGCTTTAAGTTATCATTTTTGTCCCACCAGGATATACCACAAGTCTAGAACAATGGAATTCCTAGAGAATGCTCTCTCTACACTGAATAGGTACATACATATTTCCTTTAAACCACAAACTTCCATCCGTATGCAAGGACCAACCTTCTACAACTTCACCACTTGAAATCCAAGTGTGAATAGCTCTCATCTCCTCATCTTGACCTTGTGCCTCAATCACTTCATTAACTAAAGTCGGTTGGGCAATAAGGCTAAACAAGTTGGTTGGTTCACTGCTATCACTGAAGTATAAGCCCAAATCCGCTATATCCTCCATCATCTTCCATTCTGGAATGACAATGCTAGCCAAAGTCCCATGTGATTTTTTACTCAAGGCATTGACTACTACATTGTCCTTCCTCGGGTGATACTGAAGATCAAAATTATAATCTTCCATGTACTCAACCCATCTCCGTTGCCTAGAGTTCAAATCCTTTTGTGTAAAGAGATATTTGGGACTCTTGTGATCGAAAAAGAATTCAAATTTCTCTCCATACAAGTAATGTCTTTGCCTCTTCAAGGCAAAGATAACTGCCGCTAATTCCAAGTCATGAGTCGGGCAACTTTGCTCGTGAGTCTTTAATTGTCGTGACCTATAAGCAACAACTCTTCCCGTTTGTATTAACACACAACCCAATCCATCACGTGAAGCATCACAATATATAACATACCCCAGCCCATGTTCTGGAATTACTAAAACTAGATCGATAGTCAATCTCTTCTTTAATTCCCAGAAAGTAAGCTCCCAAGCTTCATTCCATGCAAATTTAACTCCCTTACGAGTGAGTCTTGTCATAGGTGCTGCTAACCATGAGAAATCCTCCACAAACCTTCGGTAATAACTGGCTAACCCCAAGAAACTCTGAATCTCAAATACATTCTTTGGACATTCCCAATCCATTACAGTCTCTATCTTGGAAGGATCCACAAAAACTCCCCCTCCCGAAACCACATGTCTGAGAAACTTCACTTTCGATAGCCAAAACTCGCACTTCTCATATTTGGCACACAATCGATTTTTCCTTAGAATTTGTAACACCGTCCTCAAATGATTCTCATGTTCCTATTTTGACAAAGAATACACAAGAATATCGTCTATGAATACCACTACATACTCATCAAGGAATGCATTAAACACCCAGTTCATTAAGTTCATGAATGTCGCTGGTGCATTTATCAAATCAAAAGGCATCACAAGGAATTCATATTGACTATATCGTGTTTGAAAGGCTATTTTTGAAACATCTTCTTCCTTGACTCTTAACTGATAGTACCCTGACCTCAAGTCAATCTTGGAGAAACACTTAGCTCATTTAAGTTTATCAAGCAAATCGTCTATCCTTGGCAAATGATATTTGTTCTTGATAGTCACACTGCTTAGCTTTCTATAGTCAATACATAACCGTAATGACCCATCTTTCTTCTTAACAAATAGAACCGGTGCTCCCCAAGGTGATACGCTAGGACGTATAAAACATTTTTCCCTTAGGTCCTCTAATTGCTCCTTTAGTTCCTTTAACTCCGCCGGTGCCATTCGATATGATGCTATCAAAATGGGTGCCGTACCGGGTATGACGTCAATGGCAAATTCAACTTCTCGCCTATGAGGTAATTCTGCTAACTCCTCTAGAAAAACATCCTCAAATTCACACACCACTTCAAAAAAGATCCCAAGATCTATGGCAAATTTAACTTCTCTCCTATGAGGTAATTCTACCAACTCCTCTGGAAAAACATCCTCAAATTCACACCCCACTTCAGGAAAGATCCCAAGATCTCCCCCTTTTTCACCGATCATAAGGTTTTATAGGAAAAAGTCATAACCATCCTGACCCGATAGTACGTATAGTGATGAAGAACGAAATTCACTCCGTTCCCCTACGAAGCAAAAGCAATCTCCTTCTGGTGTACACACTAACACTCTTCCTTGGTAGCAATCTATGTTGGCTCTAAATGAAGACAACTAATCCATTTTGAGAATGACATCAAAACTTGTCATCTCTAAGAGCATGAAATCAAATACCAACCGCCAGTTCGCTATCTCTATCTCACATGCCTGACACACCATATCCAGAGTCACCCTACCCCTAACTGGCGTATCAATGCACAGGGCTCTATCCAAGGTAGACACCTCTAACCCCGATGTAGAAGCAAAAGTAGTTGACATAAAGGAATGTGATGCTCTCGAGTCAATTAAAACTTTAGCCTAAGAGCTAGATACAAGAAATATACCTCTCATAACTGATGAACCCGCAGAAGTCTCAGTTGGAGTAATAGCGTAGGCATGACCCTATATGTCCCGTCCTGCTTGACCACTCCCCTGATGACTTGATTGTTGCGTAGAGGCAGTAGGAGTCACTCCTCTCCTTGGTTGTGAACTCCGAACAAACTGTGCAGGCTGTGGCAATTGTGGAACTCTAAAACCTGACTGTACCCTAGAAGCCTGTGAATACTGTTGCTGTGACCCCGCAGCACCATAAGACTTGCTCTTCTCCTGAGGACAATCTCTCACTACATGCCCCACTTGTCAACACCTATAGCATTTTTTTTGCATCCCCATCAGGAGCGGTTTGTAACTGTGGGCATTCTGACTTGTAATGACCCATCTGTTGACATTGGTAGCACTTCACCTTGTCCTAAGATGATCCAGTAGGCATCGACACTGTAGAGAATGACTGTGTCTGTTGAGGCCCTCTAGGGAAAGAACTACTCCCCTTATGCTTCTTCTTCGGATTGCTCTCCGAATGAGAACCCACATTTCGCGACTGACTTCTCAAGTCCCGTATCCTCCATATATCATTGTCATCCACTTTCGCTAACAGTGTCCTTCTCACCACCTCTGCATAGCTCGGTAGTTTAAGATAGTGACCTTGGCCCTTAGCTCGAACCAAAGACCTTTCACGAACCTCCTTGCCTTGGCTTGCTCATTTGCTACCATCTCTGGTGCAAAGTGAGATAAGGCAATAAATTTATTTTCATAATCCATTACACACATCTCTCCTTGAATTAAGTGTATGAATTCATCGTGTAAAGCTTATTTGATCGTGTCCAAAAAATACTTCTCTAGAAATAACCTTCTAAAGGTCTCCCACTCCATGTTCCTCACATCATGAGTGTGAGTCATGGATTTCCACCATAGGTTCGCTACCCCCGTCAATTGGATAGGAATCATTGACATCTTCAACTCATCTTCATTTATTCTAAGCACATCAAATACTTTAGACATCTGTTCGAGCCAATCTTCTGTAGCCATAGGATTTACGTTCCCATCAAACATGGGTGGGTTCATTTTCATGAACATCTCAAGGGCTTTCATTGCCCTATTTCCACCTCCATCAGCTTAATTCTGTGAACCTTCATTGGCGGTCCCAGCTAATAATTAGATGGCAACAGTCATTGCTCAAACTAGCTATGCTCCATCTATCAATAGTGGTGGTGGTGGAATTTGATCCACACCCCTACCACATCCTCGTCTCGGTGGCATGATTCTAATAAACATTCCAATCAAAGATTAATCACATATATATAGCAATTAATCAATTCTACCCACTTATAGAGTCATGTCAAAGCACTTAACATAATTTAAATCACATAACACGTAAGAGTCGCCTAGACCCAACCATTACCCTATGTCTTTAGATATTGTCACGCCCCGATTCCCGAGGCCCAAAAATCGAGGTGTGAACCCCTTGAGATCACCCCCACAACGCAACCATCACCTGATCATACAACCTCAATTTCCTATTATTTTTACGAAAATTGGGCATGACTCATTCTAAATAATCAGCTCCTGGCATGATACACCTGCTTTACAATTCATATGGACACTTCTGGGCACATGTCCCCCCAGCATTTATATCTAACAATAAAAATGGACACTTCTGGGCACGTGTCCCCCCAGCATTTCTACAACATGCATAATATAATAAAAAATATACATGTCTCAGTCCTTGAATGTCCGTATTACATACATACATCACATGAATAAATACAATTGAAGGATTGAATCAACATAATCGCTTTATACATTTAATCCAAATGTAAAGCATCTATCTATCCACTATCCTGGACATACATTAGATTCTAAGGAATCTAATTACTACCTCTGTAACTGGTGCTATCAGTTCCCCAACTGACTCCAAAACTAGTAACACCTGCAAAACCTGGGAGGGGATGAGCTCAAAGGCCCAACAAGGTATGTAGAACCATACTATCACCGCTGCAGCAGGTCGATCCTCACATATTCTCAAAAATATACATGCACTTAAATATATCACAATATTTAAGACCAAGCTCTACCTAGCATGCATGAACCAACAATGTATGTGGCTACTCTAGCACATATGAACATACAAAATCTGCAACACATGATTTTAGAAATCATTCTCAACATGCTTGAAAGGAGTAAACATTCAGCACCAATATGTATATAGAACATATATATCAACACATTTACATGAACGATGTAAATCAACTACCACATCTTCTACTCATCAAGTAACTCATCTCAAATGCAATACAGATGCATTTAAACCATATAACATGCACCAAAGTAATAGATATCCAACATATATCATGTTTTGTCACAAACAACGCATATATAAGAATGCGTTAAACACAAAGCATGCTTCACAATAGAAAATGTAAGCAAGTTCACACACTTGTCCTTCTCCCGGACTCAACCCGATATTTTGACATAATTCTTAACCAATCATGTGACCGAGATGCCTCCCACACAATTCCAACACCGCCACCGAGTCATCACATACTCCAAGGTGATTAGTTGATTTTGAAATTCATCACCGAGTCATCACATACTCCAAGGTGGTTAGATAGTTTTCCTCGCCGAGTCATCCATACTCCATGGCGGTTAGATAGTTTTCCTCGCCGAGTCATCACATACTCCAAGGCGGTTAAATAGTTTGTCACCGAGTCATCACTTACTCCAAGGTGGATAGACCACCGTCACCGAGTATTTACCTACTCCAAGATGACTTGGCCCCTGTTTAGAATTCTCACCGAGTATTTACCTACTCCAAGGTGAGTAAACCACAATCACCGAGTATTTACCTACTCCAAAGTGATTGGGCATCTTTTTGGAATCTCCACCGAGTATTTACCTACTCCAAGGTGAGTAGACCACCGTCACCGAGTATTTACCTACTCCAAGATGACGTAACCACTCCAGTGCCCTCACCGTGACCGAGTATTGACTTACTCTGGGTGACTTGCCCACTTTATGACCACAACCACAACCGAGTATTGACCTACTCTAGGTTACTCAACCACACTTCCCCGTTTTCTCACAACGGCACCATATATGCATTTCGAACATATAACTACCAAACATTCAATGTTCATATCTCATAATGCCTAAGCTAGTTAAAAGTACATAACATGCATTTCATCTCCACATAAACCCACATAATACCACATATGTGTCATTTCCCTCCCATATATGCAATATGGATGCATATATACCTAGCATAATATTTTCATGCATCAACCCATGCCTATGAATACTAAAGAGAAGTATTTAGCATGCTTTTCATCACATTCCAACACATATAGCACATACATGTTCAAAGACTTGCATAACACCTCACGTATGCAAAACACCTCAACTTTAGCACATTTTTATCATGCTATAACCAATGCATACATCCGATATATATATATATATATATATATATATATATATATATATATATATATATATATATAAAGCTAGCATGCATCTCACGTCCACATCACCACATATAAACACATATATGTTAAGTCATGCATATACATCACATATGCACATATGCTAGCACAAATATAATCATGCTCACAGTTAATGCATGTATTCACTACAAGTAGCTAACATACATTCCAATCACAATATATAAACACATATATATTACGTCACCCACCTATGTACTGAGAACATATAGACACCTAGCATATCATAGTCATGCTTTGCAAATGCCCGCCAAAGTTACATTAATACTTAGCATGCATTTCTATCACTGCAACCATATATATAATCACATATATACACCGAACATCATGCATAAGAGCCACATATGCATACAAGGCAACACATAGCTAAACAGGTACGTAATTTAGCATACTTTTTACATGATCTCAATCAATACTGCACATGCATATCACGATGCAAATAGGCGATAAATCTAACATGTTATCGCTTCCCAAACCCACACATGCATATATATATACACGCATATATATATATATCCTCTCACATCCCATGTATGTACAACATCTACCTATACCCACATATATATAAGCACTTATATATACATGTATATACACATACCACATATGATCAAATTAAGACATATGTAAATTACTCAACGTAAATAAAATATACGTAAGAGATAGAGGCAAGAATCAACTTGCCTTAGGTCCCGTCTCGTCAAGTCTGCGCTTGCAAAGCGATCCATACCAAGCCCGGTCCAGTCCCGTGTCATAATCACATATGAACTCACTTTCTTCTCTTTTTGTTTCCATGCTTGGTCCAATTGATTTGACAAGTCCAAGCCTCAAAACATAGGTGCCCAAATAAGAACTAAATTTCACAGCAGCCTACCCTCGTTCGAGACCAAACCCAAATGCCACAAATCAGCCCACAATTGCTGAACCCAATATAGGAATCCACTTTTGGTCACTATTCGAACCACAAACCAGCCACTACAGGCTGCTCAAACCACACCAGCAAGGTACTTAACCCACCATCGGCCGAGCCTCCACCATGGCCGACCCCATGCAAGCCTAACCCAACCTTCAATGGCCACTACAATAGGCTGTCCAACAAACGTGTGGAACCATTGTCGGACCATCCGAAGCTCGCTAGACCAACGTCCGCCATTCACCATCCCACGGCTAACCACCATCAGCCGCTAACCCAATCGAACCTCCACCTTCCTCGACGAACAGCCCTCCAAATTCCATGTGCACACCGACTACACCCTCGTTCATGGAGGATCAATCAAAGCTCATCATGAACCCACCAAAAATATAAGCAACCACTTCTACCCCGAAGCACCAGCAGCCCGAACCGAAGCCCCCAATCGAGCCAAACACGACCCAATCGTGCTCAGCCGAACCACCGAGCAACTCCACTGGCAGACCATCGCGAGCCAAGGACCATGGCTGTCCAACACAGCCGAGCACCACGTCGGCATCGTCGCCGTTCGAATCCCCCACCGAACCAGCGAACCCAACCTGCAAACCCCAGCCGCGAAACCCCCAGTCGCGGCCAGCACTCATCACCTGCCGTCGGCCCACATTAACTGCCGCCCTAGCCTCTTCTTCCCCTCAGTTTCTCTCTCCCTGATCTCCTTTTCTCTCTTCTTTTCATTTTCTTTTTCTTTCTTCTTTTTCTTTTTTTTTCTTTTCTTCTTTTCCTTTTCTTTTCTTTTCTTTTCTTCCTTCTCGGCTGACCACTCATTCTCTTATCTTCTCTTCTCATCTTTTGGTCCACACATTATATATATATATATACCACACAATACATGTATCCCATGTATTTTCCCACATCTACCTACAATCATGTATATGCACCACATTTCTTTATAATTGCATATGAGCCCACCATATATTTATAATTAAATATAAATATAGGTACTGTGTATATATATATATATATATATATATATATATCTATACACCATCCACTTGTATGAAAATATATCCACACCCTTTCCGGGATTTAAGTAATCCAAAAAAAAATTTAATCCGGTCAAAATCGCCCGAAATCGGTCAAAATAATTCCGGTCCTTACAGATATTCCAACCCAATACCGACATTCGACCCTTAACCTTCGTCCTCAGGTATTCAAACTTGGTTATGCTCTGATACCATATTTCCATACCCCTACTTTCTGATACCAAGATCGATATAGAAAGTGGAGGTGAACAGTGAAAGTCTCACTTGGTTCACACTCATGAACCGCTCAATTACAGAACCTAAATTCCTGTATGTTTAGAATTTTGGAGTGATTCTTAGTCCATTAGAAAGAGAATCTAAAAATACTTGATTTTAAAAAAAATCACACTCAATTCTAATCTAAGATGAAGGAATTACGCCCTTTTGAAGTTTAGATAAATTCTGGAATTTACTCGTAATTACAAGGGCGATTTCATCCATTTACTTCTAATACCCCACCTCAATCATTAAATCCACGTAGAGTCATAATTGCATACGTACAATTACCTATGCCCTCACACGTGGTCACGTATTACCTCCCTAAATAATTCTCCAATTTCATTTCAACAAACACACCCAGCTACACATTTTGATGCATCGAAATATTGGTTTTGATGCATCGAACTTACGATGTATCAAACAAGATGCGAAATATCCTATGAAACCTACTGGATTTTCGTATGAAACAATCATCCCTAATTTATGATGCATCAACACATTTCGATGCATCGAAATGGGAATTTCGATGCATCGAAATCACTTAGCCTAGAACACTAACAAAAACACAAAGTGATTACAATAACCATTCTCCTCCCAATCCACCCTCCTAACAAACAATCATAGAACATAGCTATCTTTACAACAAATCCCCAAACATCCACAAAGTGATAAATCACCACCATTTGATACCACCACATACACTTACAAAAAACAAAAAAAAGAACTTATGCATTATCATACACCTATTGCAAGGAAACATCATTGTTACATAGTCCTCAAGAGTCATCAAACTTATCATACATATTTGTAAGTCTCATGCATGCTTCTCATCCAAAAATAAGTACAATACTTTTAAACTAGTCCATATGTGACAAGTCGGCATGGACGTCTATACACATGTCTCAAAAGACGCAAAAGTCCAAAAATGATGTTCTTCAACTCTAGGTCCAACTAATGGTTGTGCATCCTCAACCACCTCCTTACCATGTCTTGAAAGTATTAATGTACGAGGATGAACAATTTTCAACGAGCTCAAGGTTAATGTATTGTGTAATCCATTCAAAGCCACATTTCATCTTCAATGCATAAAACACAACTCATGTTCGTCAAATACATGTCATGATCCCTAACATTCTAGTTACAAGCTTAAAAGCTCAATTCATTCATGCCATGACATATACATCAATTATAACTTGACAATCATATAAAACACATTTCATGCATAAGGAATATTTCCATCATCTATATAACATTTGACATAATTGAAAACAGATACACATCCACACAAGTCATGTAATTTACTTAAGTTACACACAAGACTCAATACACACTATCGTTTCTCGGATTTGGTTCACACTCACCAACATCCAAGATACGTACCGAAGTCCCATATCTCAATCCTAGTTATTTTAGGGCTACTAACCTACCGGTAACCAACCCTTCTTGCCCAAGTTTGAGGTTTTTCAACCCCCAGAAATATGTTCCCCGATTACTTTTTCATGAGCCACTTCCGAGACACACCCCACACTCACACAAAATATTTCACATTTTGCATACACATTCACAAATTCGATGCATTGCACCCATCGTATGGCCTAGTTCAATTCTAGTATGTCACACAAGAATCATAAGACACACGTATACATAAGCTAATCCCCCAAATTAGGTTTTCATCATTTTTTCCCCAAAATCCAATATATGCAATTCATGCCCCCATATTGCACATATAGACCATTTATGCAAAATAAAGCATATACAAAACATTTCTAGCAAGAGAGACTTATATACATCACTCTAAAACATAATTTTCATCACAAAACATACACTTTGATATATCACATGAAAAGAAAACATCCATTTTATACTTAGACATAAAATTTCACTTGAATTAGAAGACAAAACACACACCCCCTACCTCAATAGATTTAGTTTCAAGCTATCTCACACTTTCACCAACACTAAATTTGTCTAATCACGACTTCATTTGGTTCAAAGTGAAGCCCTTGGTGTGTCCCCCACAATTCCCTCCTTCGGGAACTTCCAATTCACACCCTAAGTGCTCCAAAATCTAGAGAGCGATGAAGTGGGAGAGCTAGAGAGAGAGATAAATCTATAAAAGTGAAATATCTCAAACCCTCAGATATTTATTTCACTCCTAGGGATGCGAAATGACCGATTTGCCCCCGGGCCACTTAACGTACCCTCCCGACCTCCGTTTTTGATTTTGAAAATTCTGACGGTCTCGAAATCACTTCCATATTACTCTAAATATTTCGTTTAGTCCATAGCCAAAAAAGATATTTTTTAAATTTTTTCAAAAATTCTTAGACTCATTAAACCTCATCCCGGAACCCCAGTTGGCCAAAAAGTCAAACTCTTTCAAAACTTCCCAAAACTTTCCAAAACCCTAAAAAAACTCTCCAAACATGTTTCCTGCATTGAAAATATGTTAAATATCATTTAAAATATATTTAAAGCAATAAATGATAAAAAAAAATAAAAACTAACCAAAATTGGGCACAATCTCTAGACTGACCGTGATGGTCTCTAGCCCAAATCGTAGGTGCATCGTGCTTCGTATAGAACAATTAAGTTTGTGAATTTTCTCACAGATGACACCAATTGATGAAGCACAAATCAACTGTGATCTGGGTCAACGCTAACCTGGCAAAAAAGACAAACAAATGGTAATCGAAAAGGCACCAACGTGGTGCCGGCCGACTACACTCCGACGCTTAAGTCAGATATCGAAAAGGCTTTAGAAAGCTGAAAAAAACACTCAGAGGGTATTAATTGCATACCTGGAATATGGGTCGTCCCTGTATTTATAGTAGTCAGATGGGAACATATCCTAGTAGGAGACTAGCCCTTTAGTTCCCCAATCTTACCTAGAGATAGAAGAGTCTTGGTCAAAGTTCATCTCTCATCCATGTCCTACGAATAACCACTGCCTAAGTCACATGGCTTATAGATGGAGTTAAATACCCTATCACATACAATAGATTGAAAGCCATTCGGATGATCTTGGACAATAATGATGAGGGGTATATTAGAGATTTAGCAAACATTGATATTTTCATTAAATTTTATTAAAAAATTCAGGGTATATTAGACATTTTACATCTATTTTAACGAAGTTAAGGACGAAAATATCATTTGGGGTCTCTATGATAGTTATAAGCAAAATTTGTATCCACGTGAAATAAGTCCAAACCACAAGAGGTGTCATTGTAATTTGCCCAAATTTTTTTTATGAAATGTCTATATTACCTCTAATTATTTAATTATTTTTTGATATAAAAATATCACACAATCAAAATGACAAAAGTACTCCTAACTAATATCCACAATTCCCACCCCGCTATCTCCTTCCACTCGTACATCTCCCCCTCTCTTTTTCTCTACGCACCCTCTCTTATCTCATAAATTTCCACTCACCCTCAACCCTAACCCAAACCCAAACAACAAAAAATTCACAACTTGTTCCACAAATTTCCTCTTTTAATGTTATAGAATGTACAAGTATGTCATCCCACTTCAGTCGAAACTCATCATCTTAAAAGAAGTCCCTCAACAATTCTAGTATGGCATCCTTATAAACAGTTTTGCTACAATATTGAGGAGGACCCGTCTAACAAACCCACCAACACAAACCATCAAAACAGATTCACATGCACAATATTGCAAAAGACAAGTAAACAATTATCTCTGGAAAGCCATTAATTATCAAGGAAGATGAAACCTCCAACCAAGATAGAGATTAGTGGATAGAGAAAACCAAACCTCAGGATCCTCTGCTATACTTGACCAAGCTATTTTTTATTTACTTGAAAGGGTAAAATGGAGTTAAGGGATCACTTGACCAAGAACGTTCTCCAAATGGGTTTGCTTAATAACCAAATTGAGGCTTTCATTTCACACACACACACACACACACACACACACATATATATAAAGAGAGAAAATAAGAAAGAGAAATGGAAAATGAAAGAGAAAGAACACAAATGGTAAAGGTTATTTTGGTCCATTAAAATTGGTTAGAAAGGGTAAAAATGGTAATTTCATGATTTAAAAGGATTAGGTCAAAAGTCAAAGGGCACTAAGGTTATTTTACCGTGAAAAAATAGATGCACTTTTCACATGAGGAGTGTTAGTGATATACGGAACGAACCATAGGGAATGTTTGTGACAAAATTTCATGAAGTTGTATTCATGTGAAATAAGGTCAAACCTCATGGGGTGTCAATGATATTTACCCTTATACATGTTATTTTGACATAAACATGACTCAATTATTAAATAGACAACATGACATCATATGCATAATTGATTTCATAAGTGAATTATGATTTGACATAACATGAAATAACATAACTTGTTTAATAAATGGATCAAAATTTGACATCACACAACAAGACATATTTAATTAAAATTTCATATTATTAAGGTCAAATCAAGAACACGATACATTTTTCTAACACATTTAGTTAAATGAGTCATTTCCAATATGAACACGGCACGTTTAGTTAAACGAATTTAATTAAATTAGAAATAGGTTGGTGGGTTAAATACAAAGACGACACGTTTAATTAGCGTATTAATTCAAGTTGGCATAATCACGGCCCGTATACGATTAAGCTAAACCAAATTAAGATATCTTATGTCATATTCAAGTCATAGTCGTGTCAAGTATCGTTACTCCTACTCTTCAGTGCTTCAAAGCGACCTAATTTTGAAACTCTTTAAATGATTTGTTTAGAATTGTTAAGGTTAATAGTGAGAAATCAAATTTCAAATAAAATTTTTATATTTTCATTGGCTTTCTCTCTCCAAGGGCGGATCCAGGAATTGTCAATGAGGTGAGCTAATATTAAACATAAATTTAATAACACAATTTCTTAAGAAAAAAAAAAGTTTTATAACATAATCTAAATGAATATTTGAATTCAAATATTACAATATATAATTCTAAGTTGTGCTCGACGATCTTTAAATACTCAAATTCGTCAATAATAGACTTCAAGTCAATTTTCCAAACAAGGTCTCATTTAAGGTTGATGATCATGCAGTTAGCAAGAAATTCATCTACCATTGTGCTACGCATCGCTGTTTTAATACATCATATGCCTGAAAATGCTCTCTCCGTAGTTGTTATAGAAACATGAAGAGTCAACACAAGACGGATCAATTTGTCAACCAAAGGGCAAAGGCACTGGTAGTGGTAGCATATCATATGAGATACTTTTTTTTTTTTTTTAACAAAGTAGCGTATGAGATACTCAAGGTGGGCACGTGAAAGTTGTCAAACACTGAATTGAAGAATTGGTATAATATATTTACTAGTATTTCACTTTTATTATATTATTATAGTTATAGTTTACTAATTATTAGTATATTGACTTGGTGTGTGCATGATATAGTTATCAAATATTGAAGCACAAGTCATAGATTTTGCATTATAATAAATAGTTCAAATTTGGCGATAGTGAGTGGACTCCCTATCGAAGGAAGAATTGAACTGGATTGATGATAAGCTGAGAGATTGCAAAGTCCATCATAGCAATATTCTCATTGTCAGTGTTATACCGATTTTACTCTTAAGCATGAGAGGTCTATGGACCCTAGCCTTGGTTGGTGATTACTTTGATTTATTTTGGTGGGATCCAGGACCTAAGATCCAAGTATTTTGGGTAATTACTAATCATTGACTTTGGAACATATTTTCAAGAGTTGCATCTACGCTAGCTAATTTATTTTTGATTTGATTAATTTAATCATGGTTGAACCAAAGTGCTTGGTGGGTCTTTAATTTAATTATCAAAGTGATTTTGTGATTAAATAAGTATAATTAAGTGCACAAAAATAAATAATCAATTGTAGAATTAGATTGATGATATTATCTTATCCAATAACCAATTGTTCGTAGAGGGGCAATTTCATAAATTAACACGATTGCTTAACCATTCTCAAATTGGAGTGCAACCACACTTATATAGTAGAGTTAAGTTGTAGTTAATGAAATATTTGAATTGAGGTCATAAGATGACCAGGTCAATTAATAGTCCATTGGAGCTAATGAAAGAATGAGCCCAAATAATGAATGAATTTTCTATGTCAATGTCATATATGTAATTACTAGAAATAGCTACTAGCATTTTTTTGCTAGGGGCATTTCTGTATATTTACACGCTAAAGGCATTTTTGTAAGTTTATATACTAGGGGCATTTTTGTAATTAAGAATAGCTAAGTGCATATATGGAATCTCACATATATTTGAAATTCAAATTATTTGAATTTAAATTTAATATTTTGAATTCAAATTATTTAAAATTCAAATTTGACCTTAAAATTATTTTTGAATTTAAAATTGAATATCTGATAACATATTTATATATGTTAAGATATTTTATGGTGGGATTGAGTTTGAGTAATTACGATAAAAAAGTATACACACAAATTTCGAGTCTGAGAATAAGATCAAAACATGTGAACAAATAAATCAAATTTATTAATTTCAAGAAATATGAGTTACAAACAGCTTGACAAGTGCTGTAGAGCTTGTTTAGAAATTCTCGTTCGATTTGTTCCCAACTATCAATCGATTCGGACTTTAAATCAGTATACCACTCAAAGGCATTCCCCTTAAGGGAACGAACAAACTGTTTATCCAATAAATCCTTTTCAGTCCCAGCATTGTTGCAAGTTTTGACGAAATGAACGATGTGTTATTTTGGGTTGTACTTTTCGACAAACTGTTAGATCTTTAGAGGTTGGTACCCTATAGGCATCTTATATTATCAATTCTCTTCGTGTAAGGCTTTCAGTACATGAGAGCGCTTTAAGGGACGCCGCCATACTGTGCTCGAATTATTTTCATTATTGTATCCTGCAATTGTTGGACAGATAACGAAGTAACTAACGATGCATGGTTAGTTAGTCAGCCACATGTCCTGACGTAGATGTGTGACGACAATCTTTTGATTGGGCACCTTGAATGGCTGAATTTGAAGTTTTCACAGGCATTTGTGTTGACTCATCAGAATTTTGAATTTCAAGCTTACTCATTAGCGCGACGATATGTAAGTCATTCTCTTCAACAGTTTTTGTGAGGTTTTCGACTGCACATGCTATCACTGCAAGTTGGTCTTTTACCGAGGTTGTTCCAGTTATCATAGTTGCGACTACATTCGAATAGGAAATTCCTTGAGAACCAACATTCTTTGAAGTGACCGATTGTTTGAAATCTTAAGTAACAACTCTGAGAGCGAACCAACACTAGAGTTGGCATCAAAGATGGAGTGGGGTGAATGTGGTGGCGTCGACTTTTCTGAAACAAAGTTAGAGTTCTTTGCCTCCTAAGGATCAATGGTGTTAACGTGTTGAATTTTCACATCCATTGGTTTAGTAGGATTATTTTTCACCAAATCTTGCTGGTTCTTGAGCGAAACAATTGCTTTAGTCTTGCTACGCATCATAGGATATGCTGAAGTGCTGCTAGCACTTGACGGGTTCCTACTGTTCTTGCCACTGATTGCGGCAACTTTGATGTTGGTCAATGCAATAGCGGTGTCTTTTGAGGTTTCCTTGTTTGTAATATGAATCTTGGGAGGAGACATAGATTTTGATGAATGGAGTTTTGGATATATGATGTAGGAGACAGAGATGAGAGGTAGAGATGGTCTCACTAGGCGTGCCACAAAAATTTGTACACACAAATTTTGAGTATGAGAATAAGATCAAAACACGTGGACAAATTTATCAAATATATTAATTTCAAGATATATATGTTACAAATATCTATAGATCGTTACAAAAAAAAGATAAATTCTTTTGATTCGATCTCCTTGGTGATCCAGATTCAAGGGCTGCTAGAGCTTAATCTTGAATTGGATTAAAATTTTGGTGAATGATGTGCTTATTGTTCCTCTCCTTCAGGGTTTTAGATGCTTTGGAGTTTTGAATTTTGAGTGAAGAATCCTACAGAGCTTCAGCGTTCTGTGAGTGCCTTCTTCCTCCCTTTCCTTCTTTCCACCTCTGAGCCTTTATTTATATGCTCACCGGAGTAGTAGATTGGTAACTATCTTCCCTTTTGATACTTATTCTATTAATATATATAAATATGATTGATAGAGTATTTGACTCCAATTGTGAAACGTACAATGTGGAGGTTGAGTTCAAGGTGACGTGGATAAAAAGTCTACTTTGACCAGGACTACTATATCTCCAAATGAGTCTGGAAACTGAAGAGTCAGTTTCCTACTAGGACATAGTCCCATTTGACCACTATAAATACAGAGACAGTCCATATTCTAAGGTACACAATGAATACCCTCTAAAGTGCCTTTATAGCTTAAGAAAGCTCTTTCGATTTCTGACTTGATCGTCGGAGCGTAGTCGGCCGGCACCATGCCAGTGTCCTTCTGATTACCCTCTTCTTATCCTTTTATAGGTTGACATTTGACACAGATCGTGTGTCAAGTTTTGCATTATTAGATGGCGCCATATGTGAGAAACGATTAGTTTTCTAAAGAAATTACAGTCACGATCCGGTTAAAATATCGCCAAGAATAGATTGGCACAGGCAACCATGTTGTTGTCAAATTCAGAAACAATCGCTAGAGGATTATTATGTTCAACAATTATTTTGGTCTATAATGGTATAAGCCATACACCATGTTAATCTCTGGCAAACATACTGACCTGTTGTAGGAATGCATTCAACCAGCGGAAACAATGATTTTGATTTATTGGTTCACGGTTCCCTTCAACTACATAAATCGAGACCCACACGAGCATATCAGTTCCTTTATTTATTATCAAAAATTGGTGCATATACAAAGTTTTTTCTACAAGGTATCATGGTTCTGATGGTGTTGGAGGCTAAAACACGGTCTATCGTTCCATGTCTCCTTAGTCCTTAGCGAGATCAACAACAACCAATTTAGTGTTTTTCCATGGTAAGTTTAGTTTGGTGATTCGCTAGAAGAACCCATTTGATGACAAATGTTAATATTCTTAACATCCAAAAGTTTAGCAACTTTATTCATCCAGACTGTTGGAAAAGCCCCCATATATATACATATGGCTACCATGTGTCAAGAATTTAGATTATAATGGGAGGCATGAATCTCCATACCAAACCCATTTCTTGAATTGTTCAAAGCCCACTACTCGTCATCAAAGGGTTAATGGGTGCAAAGCAATTTTGAGGCCACCTAGTAGGCACTCCGTTTCATCACCTTAAACAGATCCATGAATACCTAAATTGTATTTATCAATTATTTCAAAAATAGATAGCTTAAAAGGCAAGGTGTCCAACTTGGATGGATCAATTTCTCTTCAACACGGTTCATCATATCGACACAACAATAGCAACGATACATGTAATGAACCAATGGTTGCGTCAATGTAGAGTCCAAAACTATGGGTATCGATCGCTCCACTATAGCAATTGAAATGATAGTCCAAATGAATAGAGTAGCGTTCAATTGTATATGCCATTCTCTTCACATGGTTGGTATCAACTTGGAATCACCATGAGTCACCAACCCGAAGAGAGTTGCCAGAAGGCCCAAAAAAACCACCATCCAAATACCGTCACGGTGGCTAAACCACCATACCCATAGCTTCATCGGCAGTTTGCTGCTGCCCGTGACAAGCACCATTGCCCGTTAGGTGCTCTTGATTTTCTCTCTCCTCTAAGTTCTGTGTATCAAAAGAATCCCAAACAGATGACCAAAATGGCAATGGACTATTGTGTGGATTCCGCAATTGCGATCAATTGATAGCAACCCAAATACAAATGATATTTGACTCGAAAAAGACATGTGCCACAATGGGCATACAACCGTGAAACCAAAAGATATTTACTGTTCTTTCAATTGCAACGGGACTCATCAGTAATTGAAAAACATGCGATCCAAGTCTTATACTACCAGTTCTATCCAGAGCATCCTTGATTGGGTTTTAAGAAATTTAACTAGCGTTATCCTCCTCAAGTTGACCCATGTAGTGATCCAATTGAAAAGACTCCCAGACAGCGATCTACTAGAACGATTTATACAATAATCAGCAATTCAAGCATTACGATGGGTTTGACAGACGCCTTAGAATCAATTTCAATTAAAGCAACAGATGCCTCGGATCAATTTTGATTGAAGCATTCACGATTAGTATTCTTTTGTGGTTATTGTGTCAGGGTCAATTTTAATTGATATATACTTCTTAGACGCCATGTGTCGAGATAATAGCATAAGTCAAAAACTTAATATCGAATTACAACAAGTAATTTGTTTTACAAATGATCACATGTTATTAACCTTAGACAACAATCTGGGTGGTTTATAGACCTACATGTTTGAGTGAATTACTCTGCCACACCAAAAAAAAAAAAAAAAAGATTAACAAAGAAAAATTGTTTAAGATGGAAAGCCAATCTCCTCTCTTTCTAGTCGAAGCAAGAACGAACAAATAGGTTTACCTTTATGAAAAAGATTGCTTTTTAGAAAATAATAGAAGAGAAGGACAATGCTTTGCAATGCACTCAAGAAAAGGAAAATTAATGGTAGCTTCACATGTAGGATTTAAATCTGCACTTAATGCCAAGTGCCAATAGTCCTTTCCTTAGTTATATTAGCAAACAGTGGCCTTAATGAGTTTATCTTTCCTTTTCTAAACATAAGGGAGGCAATAATGAATGCATGCAAAATATAAGTTTTTGGTTTCTCGGCTAACCAAGTTTCAATTCGGATATATGGATCCTGATTTCAGTAAAGATGGGCTACAATAAAAAACTATAAAGCTTTGAAGTTGAAACTGATGCATCATTGATTGCCTATTGCTTTGTCCAAGAAATATTATAAATCCTTCAGTGCCTTGCGTCATTAAATCATTGTTCCCTTATAGCAGCTGCATGTATATATGTACACCAAATTTAATTGTTGGTTAAGTGAACCACTAGAATAAAACTTTTAATCTTTGATCTTGAAGATAGAGATCATGCGTACAGAAATTTGTGAGATTTTTATTTTTTTAGAGAATGAGAAAAAATAAAGTAACATAAAAAAGCATGCAGAATGATAAAATTTGCTTGAAAAGACCACTAATGCAGGAATAGAATTGTACATATATACAGTTGCATAAGCACGCATCATTAACTCATATGAGTATTGAGAATGCTATTTACTATCATATTGATTTCGCTTATTAGTCTAAAGATTCAAGTAATTTGATTATTTATTGAACAGTTGTATATTATAAATACATCAAGTTGCTAAGATTTTTCTAAAAATCAAGATACATAAAAAATTGAGATTTATAAATCATGATTTGGGCCTGCATGTTGAGCTAATCCTATATAATTTGTAGAGACCGTGACCAATTTTGGCCGATTTTGCAGTTTTTGCACTATAATTGCTATATATGCATTTTGAGTGGTGTTTAATATGCTTTGAGTGTGGGGAACATGTTTGGGAAGTGTTTTAAGGATTTTAAAATTTTTTGAGAGATTTAGAGAAGTTTGACTTTTTGGTCAAACCAGGGCCCGGGATGCGATTTAAGTGGGTCCGGTAATCCGAAATTTTTTTTAAAATAATTATTTTTGAGAATGGCCTAAATGAAATGTTTAGAGAGTTAATGAAGTGATTTCGAGACCGTAGGAGTTTTCAAAATCGAAAATGAGGGCCGGAAAGGTACGTTAAGTGGTCGGGGGCATTTTAGTCTTTTTGTGAGCCAAGATATTTTAAATATCAAGGCTGAGAGATCTCAACCATTATACACGACTGTTTCTCTCTCTATATTGCTCCCACTTCTTCTCTCTTCCTTCTCTTTAGGTTTTGGAGGTCTTAGGGTGTGATTCACGTTCCGCCGAAGAAGAGAGATACGTAGGGGACAACAAGGGCTTCCCTTTGAACTGATCAAAGTTGTGGTTTAGTAAGGTTAACATTGCTGGTATTTTGAGAAGTGGTTGAAAAACCTTCATTTTCAAGGTAGGGGTTCTTCTTCTCTTCTAATTGTTGATTCTAGGGTTTCTGGTGAAGATGAGAGGTGTAGATTGTGTAATACATGCTTTAGGGGAATGAGAGGGTTGGGAAGTCAAATTTTCTCCTGCTTTTGAACCCTATCTTTACACATTTGGTGTTCCTTGTGTTGGTTTTAGCATGTGGGTTAAAGTGTGTGAATGAGAAAAATTGGGTATATAGGTGTTATGTGCTCAATTTGGGGTTTTAGTGCAAATGGGTAAACTTGTGTCATATATGTGATTATATGTGGGATATGTGGTGGTTCAATGCATGTTAGTTCTATGTGCTAAAATTATGCATTGTGTGTAGCATGAGTAAAGTATGCTAATTTTAAAATTGTATGCATATGAGATGATATATGCATGTGTTATACATATATGTGCTATATGTGGTGTATGGTGATGGAAAACATACTTTTTACTTCTTTTTAGTGTCAATGAGCATGACTAGAGCATGAAAATAAAATGCCATGTGTTTATGCATTCATATTGCATATGTGGGAAGTTGAGGGAAAGTGATGCAAATGAGGTACACGGGACTTCGGAGTTGTCCAATCGTGTTGTGAAATGTGATAAAATTATCCACTACGTATGACCCTCGGAGTGGACCCGCCATACTAAGGCTTAATGCCTAGAATCGGAGAATGTCCAAGAATTGTGAGCCTCGGAGTTGTCCCTTCACTCTATGGCAATCCTATTTATTGCTTCGGAGTTGTCCCGATCATAGGATGGTTATCGGAGGTGTCCAAGGTTACGTGATCCTCGGAGCGGGCCAATCACGTGGGGTATCGGATGAGGACCGAGAGAGAGAACATTTATTTTCCTTAATGCTTTTATGCTTTAACATGTTATACATGATTTATGAAATATGCAATCCTCCTTAATTGCATTTGTTGATTTGCTTGTGAGATTGTGGATGTGGCATGTAGTGTATTCATATGCATTCTATGTAGGTCGATGTCGAGTTGGCAATTAGGAGGGTTGGGGTATCTCTACTGAGCCGCAGTGGTGCTCACCCCTTTATTATAAACTCTTTTACAGATAAGGCATCGATGACGGAAGGGACTTGAGTGTCTAAGTGGAACCCTAGTAGCATTTTGCTAACTTTTGAGATGTTGCACATTTTGTGGCTATCCATGCCAGCTTGTGGCATGTGACTTATTTGTTGTGGTTATATTTTGGACAAATGTAACTTTGATGTATGTATTGAATTATAAGCTTGTTGGGTATAAAAAGACAATGAATTAGTTTATGTAGTGTTCGTGCTAGCATTTAATTCATTTGATGATGTTTTCCTTATGAATGGATTGTGGTTGTGAAAGAGAATGATTCCTTTTGATGTATAATTGAATCATGATTATGATTTTGAGCATGTAATTGATGTTGGTATCTTTCAAGTATGTTATAGATCATGTATGGGAGGTCCTAGGATGATAGAATGTGGATTGGGCTCTAAATGAACCATGTATAGGGTTGTTGAAGGTCTTGTGGGGAGCATTTTGATCTTGTGAAATGCCCATTTCGCATAATCGAAACCCCCATTTCGATTGTGCGAAGGGGTGGTGAATTATTGAGATTTTTAGGGTCCAGATATGGGAAATTTTGCACAATCGAAACCCCCATTTCGATCGTGCGAAATATTGCAAATTCAAGGTCCTGAGAGGGTGAAATTTTCACACAATCAAACTTTTTTTCGCACAATTAAGATGCCAGTTTCGCACAATCGGAATCCCATTCTCGCACAATTGAGATTACTATTCACAACATTTTTTCAAACTTCGTTTCGAGGTAATTTCTTCATTCTAGATCGGAATTGAGTGTGGTTCTTTTTTTTGAAATTGAGTATTTTTGGATTCTCTATCCATTGGTGTAGGTCTCAGTTTCAAATTCTAAACATAGTAAGTTTTGAGGCTTGAAAGTGAGTGATTCTTGAGAGTGTGAATAAATAGAATTCCCACTAAGGTGTATGACTTGGTGTAGGGCCTATGGGGGTTGGTTAAGGTGGAGTTGTGCACACCTATGTGCAATAATAGGGTTAAGCTTCCGCAGTACTTGAGTGTAATGAGGATTCATTGGGTTTAAATAGACAGTTTAACCTCTGGTTATCCGGGAGTCAGAAATCGGGGCATTATAGCATAATATCAAACCTTGATACTATCGCATGAGTGTGGTTAAGATCGTTCATGGGGTTGAGTGAACGAGTTTACACTCAGGATTCAGGGCCAGTCCGGGGGAGTCCCGGCAGCCCGGGTTTGGGGGCATGGCATAATTTCTTGATGTATCTAAGGAAAGCATTACAGAACCATCCACAGTCAAAGACCAAGGGCATATTTGTCTAAACCTTGAAACCAAGCCTCCCCCTTACTAAAGGGTAGAGCCTACTCCTCCCCTTATTAAAGGGTGAGCCAATTCCTCCCCTTTTTAAAGGATCGAGCAAATCTTCCCCTTATTAAAGGGTCGAGCCTATTTTTTTACCTTCTTAAAGGGTTGAGCTGACACCTCTCCTTCTTAAAGGGTTAAGCCATCAATTCCTCCCCTTACTAAAAGGTCGAACACACCTCCCTTTATTAAATGGTCGAGCCACAAACTCTCCCTTATTAAAGGGACATTAACAACGGTGATTTATAAATCTCCTTTTTAAATAAGTGAGCTCATGAAGCTCAGAACTATTAAACCCCACAAGACACATACACCTCCACAGAGGACCCTTGTTGAAAAGGGTGGGATGAATTAATTCCGAGATCTATGCAAAACTACTTGCTACGACAAAACACATACACCTCCATGGAGGACCCTTCTTGAAAAGGGCGGGATGTATTAATCCCAAGATCCATGCAAAACTACTTGCTACAACAAAATGCATACACCTCTAAATAGAGCCTTTAACGAAAAAGGTAGGATGAATTAATTTCTATAACATTGTGAAACAGCCCTACGGGAGCACAACCCTATGGGGACACACCTCTAAAGGAGGGCCTTTAATGAAAAAGGTGAGATGAATTAATTCTAAGAACATTGCCAATTAGCCTTATGGGGGCATAGCCCTATGGGGACATACCTCTAAAGGAGGGCCTTTAATGAAAAAGGCGGGATGAATTAATTTTGAGAACATTGTCAAACAGCCTTACGGGGGCAAAGTGATTCGTGTGTGAGTGTGACTCAAAAAGTATATCAATTAAAATTTTCCACACTTCGCAATAGAACGAATTCCTTGCAGAATAAGGCTATCAAAAGGGGTATCGTACCTCAGGGATTATGGTCTGATGAGTTGGAATACGAAATTAATTCTAATTAAATTTAGAAGAAAAGAATTCTAATTTTTAAACTAAAATAATTAAAAAATAAAATAAAATAAATCAAAGTAAAATAGATATTGAAGATAATAAGAGAGAAATCTAGGGTATTTGACTTCACCACTAACTCCACAATCAATGGTCAATTGAATCAACTGTGGGGAATTATATCATGCATAAGTGGTGTCGGTGGCTACAAGCTCACCTTCATCCGTCAAGAAGATAACATATGATTAAGGCTAAGCCATGGACTATCTTCGATTGGCATGGGCCATCTGCCTAACTACTCTAATCTAGGGTGCAGTATGGTTCATCTTCTCTAGGCATAATCCATCAAAACTCTTAATAATATATTCAGTGATTACCATTGTGTAATAATCGCTCTCATAATCACAGAAAACAAGAGAGATTGAGTTCAATAACAACAACTAAATATCTAAGACAAGATAATAAATCATTGAGATTGAATTTACAAGACTTTTATTGCACAATTCTATAATAAGAATCCTCTGAATTACACAATCTATGCATGTATATAAAGGTCCCCAATAATTAAAACAATCAAACCATTGATGCTTTGTTAGGGCTACATCAAAACCCTAGTGAATGAACTAGCCGCTCATGGTAGAAGAAAAAGCTTCAACTATTGAGGAAGAAGGCATCATCTTCATGAATTACGCGTATGACTTCGTTCTCCAATGGCTCTGCAAATATGTTTCTGTTCTCTTCTCAGCCCTCTCAGACTCTCCAATCTCTCTGTCATCTCCCCAAACTCAGCCTTTTATTCTTCACTTTATTCCCCAAGAGAATACACCAAAGTCCTAATCCAATTAGGAATAAATTAGGGTTTCCCGTAGCACTAATCAGGTGGGTTTTTCTTGCTGACTTTGGCCCAAATTTTGACCCACTAAAAGTCTGATTTACGGAATTTTCGTGAAATACAAAAGTGTGCAGAATCAAATTTTATTCAACTTTTTGTGAAAATTATGTCGATTTGAGGCTCAGAAATAAGACTTCTGGTCTGTTTTCCAAAATGGGATTAAGACTATATTATGCGCAGATTTGGGCTTCAGGCCCGAAACCTTCTTAAGCAACTGTAATTCTCTTGGACCTCTTTCTTGGGCTGAATTGAGTTAAAATAAATGGTTGAATGATTCTCCTTGGTGTAGGCTTCATCTAACCATCTTGGATGTCTTCTTTAAAAGCCCAAAATCCTAGTTTTAACTGAAATAATCATTAAGGCCCTGAAAATACAGAAAACACTAAAATAAAGTAAAATAACAAAATAATCTATCACTAAGAGAATAAAATACATAAGTTAAGAGGTTAGAATGCGTAACATTCAACGCCTATCACAAAGCCCTACAGGGACAACACCTCTAAAGGAGGACCTTTAATGAAAAAGGCGGGATGAATTAATTCTGAGAACATTGTGAAATAGCCCTATGGGGGCATAGCCCCACGGGGACACACCTCTAAATGAGGGCCTTTAATGAAAAAGGTGGGATGAATTAATTTTGAGAACATTGTTAGAACATCCTCACGGGGGCACACCTCTAAAGAGGGTCTTTAACGAAAAAGGTACGGTGAGTTAATCCTGAGAACATTGTCAAAGAACCCCACAAAGGGATGCCTCCAAAGGGGAATCTTTAATAAAAAAGATAGAATAAGTAAATTCTAAGAACATGGTCAATTGATCCTGTAGGGCACAGCCCGCCTAAGGAAACTTTATCCAATAACAAGGTGAGTCCATTGCGTAAGTTCTTTTGCAGGATTATTCCATAAAAGTTTTTTCTTAAGAACTAGAGGACACCTCAGAGAGAGAGAAGTCTCATAAAAAGTAAGCCGACCAAGGCTGGTCCCCTAGAAGTCGACCAAGTCCGGCCACTAAGCCCAACCCGAGCTGGTCCCCAAAGGCCAGCTTAGGAGCTTAACATGTTCGGGTTCGAACCCATGGGCTAAGATGGAAGGTCAATAAAATTTCTTAAAATAGGAGTCTGTTTCTACAACCCAACAGGCCAGCCAAAACGTTCCTAAGGCCCGACGAGTGACCCTCATGAACAGAAGGCATCTGATAGAGTATTTGACTCCAATTGTGAAACGTACAACGTGGAGGTTGAGTTTAAGGTGACGTGGATAAGAAGTCTACTTTGACCAGGACTTCTATATCTTCAAATGAGTCTGGGGAACTGAAGAGCCAGTCTCCTACTAGGACACAGTCCCATTTGACCACTATAAATACAGAGACAATCCATATTCCAAAGTACGCAATGAATACCCTCTAAAGTGCCTTTATAGCTTAAGAAAGCTTTTTCGATTTCTGACTTGATCATCGGAGAGTAATCGGCCGGCAAGATGCCGGTGTCCTTCCGATTACCCTCTTCTTATCCTTTTACAGGTTGGCATTTGACTCAGATCGCGTATCGATTTCTGCATCATCAATGATAATTATCTTTTGTGATAATTATTCAATATATATATATATATAATTATCATAAATATATATATGTAATAATTATCTTTGATGATAATTATATATATATATATATATATTGCTTAAAAAGAATTCATGCAAGATAAATACATTACCCAACAAAAAGAATTATTTTCTTCATATTCTCCTCGAGAGTTGGCCCACATGGAAGAAAGTTTTTATAACCACCTCCAACTTATCCAACATTTCATCCCATTCTTTAAATGGAAAACACAATGCTATGATCAAGGAGTTATAGTCTTAGAAGAACATGAAAAATTATGGAAACCTTTCATTGGTCCACATGAAAAAACAATTCACCCTCCTTTCAAAGTACTTACGATGATAGGAGACTCTAATCAATTTGTCAAATTAGCACCTCTCAAAATTCTAGACAAAGGAGAACATCCAGTAACGGCTAAACAACTTTCTATGATCTCTGAACAAAATAATTTTTCAAACACCATACTCAACACTATTGGAGCACAAACCAAAAGAATAGAAAATTTTCTTGACTTAATAAGAGATAGCTAAAAAAATCATGTCAGGATATCTAAGGGGTCCCAAAATATGGTTAAGGAATCCCAAAATATAGTCCTTGATGCCATAAAAAATTTTCAAGAAAATATTGAGCCATCTCACCAATTACCTATGGAAAAATCTCTGGTTCTTCCCATAACACAGTTACTCATACTCTAGTCAAACCTGATATACAAGTAGAACCTGACTTTAGCCTCAAGACTAGCCAAACTCAATTCATGGATGAATTAATCAAGAGGTACAAGACTGCTGAATCAGTTAATCCCATTACATCAGGTTTAAACCTTATCCTTCAATTGATCTTGATAGAACAGTCATGGCTAGTTCATCTTCTTCTTCAGAACAAGAAGATTTGAAACAAAAGAAAACCCTCTCTGTTCTTTCTAAACAAGAAAATTTTGGATTAGAATTTGAAATTAATCAATTAAAACAACAATTTGACCTTTGTAATATTCAAAATCTCAAGCCATATTATCCCAGGCCAACCCCTGTTGACCTACAAATAAAAGAAAAATTACATCCTACCACTTCGTACAATGGATCAGCCATTTACGAATGAAATCTCGATGGACTAACTGACTACCAAATTGTCACCTTATTACAACACATGATGATGGCAGCCAATTCAGCCAGAAACTGTAATCTTCATAACTCTAAAATTGGAGTTACAAAATACTTAATTGTTGGATTTTCTGGTCAGTTAAGAGGATGGTGGGATAATTATCTCACCATAGATCAACAAAATGCAATCATTTTAGCCATCAAACGAAGACCTGATAATTCCATCATCCTAGATGACAATAATCAACCCATTCCTGATGCAGTTACTACCTTAATTACTGCAATCACATAACATTTCTTAGGAAATACTCCAGCTCTTTATGAAAGAGGAAAAGAGATTCTAATTAATCTCAGATGTCCTACCCTAACCCATTTTAATTGGTACCGAGATGTTTTCCTTTCTAAACTCTACCAAAGGCATGATGCTAATCATGACTTCTGAAAAGAAAGGTTTATCGTAGGCTTACCCACCTTATTTGCTGAAAAGGTTAGGACAAGAATTAAAATTAAACATAATGGAGAAATCCATTATAATCAATACACTTTTGGGGAAATTATTTCTGAAGTCTGTGCTAAACGACTCAATTTATGCACAGATATTAAATTACAAAACCAATTAAAGAAAGAAAGAAAATCAGGCCAAAATGAATTGGGACAATTTTGCTATCAATTTGGATATGATACTTTAAAATCCTCTATTCATTTAAGCCTAAAACAAAGAAAGGTAAAAGGTTTAGAAAATCTACAAAAACCTTTTTCAAATCCAAAATTCCTACACAACCTAGGAAAAAATACAAAAGGAAACCCATTTCCAAGAAAAAGATTCCTACATGCTTCAGAGGATCTTGCCAAGGGAAAGGAAGAGGTGGAGTTTCAAAGGGCTTTAGCTGAATCTAGAGTGTCCGAGTCTGAGCTGAATGTCAAGTCCTTGTAGGATAGATCGCTGAAGCTGGAAATAGGTGCCAAGGCATTGTTTAATAGGCTCTCCCTTACGGTCCAGGTCAGATATGCTGAGGCTTATCGGCAAGGGTTTGAAGATGCAATGGCTCTCGAAGATGACAGATCATACCGGGGAGACCCATCTAATTATGATCGGGAGATGGGCTTAACTGGCCCCCCGTATCAGGATCCTGAGGAGGGGGATAAGGAGAAGGAAATTGCCAACATTTTTTAAGAGAATGCTGAACCTGTTCAGACCATTGTTCCTGAAGGGTCTGTTAATGCCTCAGTTGATCCTTCTGCAAATGTCTCCTGATTTTTCTTTTTGTGATGCCCCTTGTCACTTTTCATTGTAAATGCTTCATTGTAACACTTTTTAATGAATGATGATCTTTTTGCATAATCACTGATTTGATTTGTATGCGACTCACGTGTTGGTCTAATTTTCACCATCACATTCTAAAATGAAGAATGTATGTATAACATCCAGCATTTTTGTAGACATTCAGTCAGTTATCTGAGATCCTTACTTATCAAAAAATTCTACTGGCCACGCCGAGGTGTCTTTTGTTAGTGTTCGGCTGGTCCTGCCCTATAAGATTTATTCTTTTACAATGTTTGGCTGGTCATGCCAAAGTCTTTCTTATTCAATTTTAGCGTTTAGCTGGTCATGCCTTTAGCTAAATTGATCTTTTACAACGTTCAGCTAGTCATGCCGAAGTCTTTTTTATTCAATTTCAGCGTTTGGCTATTCATGCCTTAGCCACATTCGTTCTTTGGGATGTTCGGCTGATCATACTGGAGTCTTTTTCATTCGAGTTGGCATTCACTGGTCATGCCATAGTCAAATTTTTCGAAGTATTTTTTATTCAAGTTTGGCGTTCGGCTGGTCATGCCTTTAGCCAAATTGATCTTTTACTACGTTCGACTGGTCATGCCGAAGTATTTTTTATTCAAGTTTGGCATTCGGCTGATCATGCCTTTGCCACATTCGTTCTTTTTGCGATGTTCGGCTGATCATGCCGAAGTCTTTTTCATTCAAGTTTAGCGTTCGGCTGGTCATGTCATAGCCACATTCGTTGAAGTAAAGTTTGGCGTTCGGCTGGTCATGCCTTTAGCCAAATTGATCTTTTATTACGTTCGGCTGGTCATGCCGAAGTATTTTTTATTCAAGTTTGGCATTTGGCTGGTCATGCCTTTACCACATTCGTTCTTTTTGCGACGTTCGGCTGATCATGCCGAAGTCTTTTTCATTCAAGTTTGGCATTCGGCTGGTCATGCCATAGCCAAATTCATCGAAGTATCTTTCATTCAAGTTTGGTGTTCGGCTGGTCATGCCTTGGCCAAATTCATAATGTGAAGTGATTAAGACAGTAGCATTACGCAATGGCTTTTGCTTCACTGCGCAATCCCACTGTCTTTATGAATGATGGTTGCAATACCTTATATAAAATGAACTGGAAGCTTTTATTCATTCGATGTGGGATAAGATACCCTAAGATTATACGTAATACCTTTTCAGGTGCATTGCGTTCCAAGGTTTTTCTACTATGGCCTCGTTACCGTGTACCCTTCATAGTCTGTAAGCTCCTCTCCCAATGACTTCGATTACCTCGTACGGTCCTTCCCATTTTGCTGCCAATTTTCTAACGTTCAACTCCTTAGTGTTACTGGTTACTTGGCATAAGACCCAATCGCCTAGTTCGAATGTTCGGGGACTTACTTTTTTGTTATAAGCCCGGTGAAGATTTTGTTGGTATGCCCCCGTTCTGATCTGCGCGGCCTCCCTCTTTTCTTCAAGTAGGTCGAGGCTGTGCCCCATCTGAATTTTGTTTTCTCGCACATTAAAAGATTCAGTTCTTAGGGTGTGAACTCTAAGCTCAATTGGCACCACGACTTCCATTTCGAAAGCCAAGCTGAAAGGACTGCTTCCAGTTGGGCACCTAGGGGTGGTTCGATAGGCCCAAAGCACGTTCGATAATTCTTCCAACCAACGACCCTTCCTGTCCTCTAGCTTCTTTCGGATGTTCTCAAAGATAGTTCTATTAGTGATTTTGGCCTGTCCGTTTCTTTGTGGATACAACCTGGAGGAGAGCTTCTGGTTGATCCCATACTTCGCAAAGAACCTCTGGATAAACTGGTTATCCAAGTTATTCCCGTTGTCTATAATTATCGAGTTGGGGATGCCAAACCGGTATATGATGTTATTCCAGATAAATTTCTCAACTTGCGAATGTGTGGTTACCGTAGTGTAGGCCTCTGCCTCTACCTATTTGGTGAAGTAATCTGTGCCCAGGAGAGCATACTTCTTTTTTTGTGCGACAGTTGGCAACGGTCCTACCATGTCCATCCCCCATTGGGTGAAGGGCCATGGGCTGGTTATCAGATTCAAGTTCCCAAGTGGCTGGTGGAGCAGTTGGACGTGCCTTTGGCATTTATCATAGTTCTTGGAGTACTCCACCGCATCTCATGACATGTAGGGCCAAAAATATCCTATTATCAGAGCTTTGTGGGCTAAGGATCGGCTTCCTGAATGGTTCCCACAAACTCCTTTGTGGATCTCCTTCAGGACTTTGTTTGCTTTGGATGGTGTTAGACATCTTAACAACGGCCCAGAGTATGATCTTCAATAGAGGTGGTTGTTGATAATAGTGTATTTTGAAGCCTTCATTCTCAGCTTCTTCGATTCTCCCTTATGTTCTGGAAGGATCCTATTTTTTAGGTATGCTTCGATTGGATCAATCCAACTTGGCTCCCTCAAAATTATGAGTACCTCTGAAGGCTTAGCGATAATTGGACTCTTTAGTTCTTTGATGGAGGTTACCCTGGTCAAAGATTCCTCCGTAATGGAAGCCGAGCAAGCCAACCGATCGGTGACCTCGTTTTCCTCCCGTGGAATGTGATTTAGTCTTACTTCATTAAATTCTTTCATGCTCTCGAGCACCACCTCCTGGTAAGCGTTCATCTTGCCTTCTTTGGCCTGGAATTCCCCATTAACTTGGTTCACAACGAGTTGCGAGTCACTGTACACAGTTAACCTCATAATTTGTAATGACTTTGCTAACCGAAGTCCCGCAAGGAGAGCTTCATACTCTGCCACATTGTTGGAAGCATCGAAATCAAATCGTACAGCATGATTTAAAGCTACCCCATCTGGCATCCTAACTTCCACTCTGGCCCCTGATCCTGTTTGGCTTGACGATCTGTCAACATAAATCTCATACTTTGCGGGATCCTCTCCATCTTCATCTGGTTCATCATACTCCAATAGAAATTCGGCCAACACTTGACCTTTTTGGGCAGTTCAGGGCTTAAAATGAATGTCGTAAGCGTTGAATCCATGGCCCACTTAATCAATATTCCCGTCATGTCTGGCTTGCTGAGGATTGTTTTGAGTGGCAGATTGGTCAGAACGATTATTGGATGCAACTCAAAATAATGCCTTAGCTTCTTCTTTGCGTGCACCAAGGCCAAGATCAAATTTTCTGCCTTCGAATATCTGTTTTCTGCATCCACCATTATCTTGCTGAAATAATATACCAGTTGCTGCTTCCCACTCTCTTCTCGGATTAGAGCTGCACTCGTAAATACTTTCGACACTGCCAGATATAGATATAACGGCTCCCTAGGCTTTGGTATCGAAAGGATTGGTGCAGAGGTCTTATATTCCTTCAGCTTCCTCAGTGCCTCCGATTAATCTGCCTCCTATACTTCACCCTTCTTCTTTTTGATCACATCGAAGAACGGTTTGCATTTGTCCGAGAGGCGAGATATGAATTTACTGAGGGCGGCAATTCATCCGATTAGGATTTGGACTTCTCACTTGGTTTTTTGATTTTGACGTCTGGATCAACGCTGTAGCTTATGATAGGCTCATCTCTATTCCTGTTCTGCTGACCATATGGCCGAGGAACTGACCAGATGATACTCCGAATGAACATTTTGATGGATTTAACTTCAGCCGATATCTCCTGAGGGTTTCGAATATTTCTTGTAAATCTCAGAGATGATCTTGCCTCATTTTACTCTTGACTACCATATCATCAATGTATGCTTCCACGGTTTTGCCGATCTATTTTCTGAAGACTCGATTGATCATTCACTAATACATTGCTCCTGTGTTCTTTAAGCCGAACGACACTACCTTGTAGCAGTAGGTACCTCATTCAGTGATGAATGAGGTTTTCTCCTCGTCCTTTTGATCCATCGGGATCTGATTGTCACCCGAGTAAGCATCTAGAAAAGATAGAAGCTTGTATCCGGCGGTTGCATCTACCATCTGGTCTATCTTGGGTAGTGGGTATCTGTCCTTTGGACAAGCCTTATTTAGGTTGGTGAAGTCGATACACATTCTCCATTTTCTATTTTTCTTCTGTACCACCACCACATTAGAAAGCCATTCCGGATACCTTACTTCCCTAATGAGGTTTGCTTGAAACATACGGATGACCTCCTCGGCTATTATCCTGTTTCTCTCTGGGGCGAACCTCCGCTATTTTTGTTTGACAAGAACGCTGTTGGGGTTCACGTTCAATGTATGTTTTGCCAGGTAAGGATCCATACTAGGCATGTTGAGGTGAGTCTAGGCGAATACGTCTTGGTTTGTTCTCATTATATCAATCAGTTCTTCTTTCTCCTTTTCCTATAGAAATGTCCCGATGTGAGTGCTTTTTCCTTCATCTGATCCTCCGAGTTGGATTATCTGGAGTGTCTCCACAGGCTGGATATTTCCTATGTCGTGCTTCTCGATTTGCCCCGGCTTCTGTGATTGCTATTGGATTCCTGCCCCCGCGCGGGGATTTTCTCTTTTGGGCGCGCATCTGATGGCTAGTGAATAACATGTCTTCGCCACCACCAATTTCGATGGGACGCCGTGCATCCTATGTATCCATCCTCTCCCCATGATGAGGTTATATGACGATCGGACATTGGTTATCACAAACTATTATCTTAGCGTCCTCTGTGCAGCTGTTACTGATAGTGATATTGTTCCGATTGGGTCAACTTTGTTTCCATCAAATCCCACCAACGGGCCCTCTACTGGCTCGATCCAAACATTGTCGATTCTTATTTGCTCGTATACTTCGAGCGTCATTATGTTAGCACTTGATCCTGTGTCAATGAGCACTTTCTTTATCTGGCAATTTTTCATTAGTAAGCTGACAACCAGTGGATCTTCATAGGGGAGTTGTACCCTTATGAAATCTGGATCTCCAAACGTGATTTGGGCATCAGTCTTCTCACCTTGGATTGCATTGACCTCTCCCAACTTCTATAGCTTCTTGCCCTGACGGGTATGAGATATGCTCGTGTTCCACTCTTCGTAAGTCGAATAACCATGTATGGTGTTGATCGTCCTTACCGGGTTTAAGTTATGTTTTTCTACGTGCTCCGGGACCTGTTGCCTGGTTGGGCCAGGAAGATCTTTCGCCACATACTCGGCCAGCCCCCCTTTGGCTATAATTGCCTCTATTTGACCCCTTAGATTTTAGCACTCATTGGTAGTGTGCCCATAGTCATGGTGGAAGGCACAATGTTTGCTTTTGTCTTTTCGCCCGTTCGGGGTTCGGATAGGTGGTGGGATCTGAAATATGCCTCAACTTTTTTTTCTTGGTATAGCCTCGCCAACATGCACTTCAGCAGAGTATTTTTCTCCTTTATTTTAGGACGTTTATCGGGCCTTGGTGGGGTTGATTGCGCTTTGCCCTGCCCCTTTGATTTAGAGCCATTTTCCTTGGATTGGGCGCTGACACTGATCAATGCCGATCTCTGCTGATGAAGTGCTTTATCTTCTTCAAGACTAAGATACCCCTGCGCCTTGGCTTTTAGATCGCCCATCGATTGGGGGTTTTTTCTCACCAAGGATGAGTGGAACTTAGTGCCCAGGATCATTGCTACTTTGAATGCTTCTACTGCCGCAGCTTGGTCACAGCCATCGATCAGGGACATCGCCAAATTGAATTTGGTCAAGAAGGATTTCAGTGTCTCCCCCCTAGATTGTCTCATCGTAAAAAGGGAAGAAATGGTTTTTTTTTGGTCTCCTGTTGCCTATATATTGGGCAATGAAGAGTTTGCACAGCCTAGTGAAACTGGGAATTGTGCCGGAGGGCTGTTGCTTGAACCAAGTCAGAACAGCTCCCAATTGGCTAGTGGGCAAAATTTTGCACATAAGGTTCTCATCTTTTGCGTGGAGTGTCATTCTTTGTTGTACGTGGAAGAGATGGTCAACGGGATCGATTATTCCATCAAAAGTGATGAAACTCGGGAGTACGAATTTCTTTGGGTTCGGCGATTTCCTTATTGCTTCTGAAAAAGGGGACTGTATCACTTTAATAGTAACCTGGGTTGCCAGATCCGCTGGGTCAGATTCTTCAGGTCCTTAATATCGGCGTTGACCTCCTCCAGGCGTCTAGTTATTGTATCAAAATTGACATTTGGTCGGGTGGTTTGGGACTCCGGTCGCTCCACAGTTCGACCTCCATCCCGAGTGGAATCGTATTCCACAGAGGCCTCCTTCTCGGGTGAAGCATTCTCCGGTCATTTTCCAGTGAGCCGGGCGATCTTCTCCCGGAGTAGGTCGTTTCTTCGGTTGGATTCCTCCAATTATTTTTGCATTTCCTGTAAGAGCTGTTCTTGTGTTTGATTCTGTTCCATCGAGCGGTTATGTACGGGCGACTGTTGCCCCGTTATGGTTCCAGAACATAGTTGTACAGGCATAAACTCCTAAGGAATTTATGGACTATTTCATTCCCACAAACGGCGCCAAAGTGTAGGTATCGAAAAATAGTCACTACACTTTCAGAAGAAATTTTTGTATATCTTTTCATTCTTTCATCGTTCCCTTTTATAATTTTGAGAATACAATGATTGTGCCTACAATCATTCCCTTTTTCTTGGGATATTCCTGTGATATTGCCTTAGTTTATTTCCCGAATGGTGGCGTCATCTCTTGTTATTAGGGGAAGATTTGGCTTTCTTTTAGTCTTTGCTGCGCAGTGAATGATGACTTGGAAGGTGGTGACGTGGCTGCCCTGTAATTCCTGAGCTGTCATGTCCACGTATCTTCATTAGTTGGATAGTTTTCTTATACGATAGTTCAACTTTTTTGTAAAAATTAACCATTTTCTCAATTTGGCCAAGATTGACATGATCATAATTGAACTTGTCCCACCATTTTGAGGCAATTTGTCGGCACAAACATATATATATATATAATTATTCTATGACCTATTTTCAAGCAGGTTTGTACTTCTTAGATAATTTGAAACGACTATTAACTTATTTATTTGTGGTGGATCTGAGTTTTGAATTATCTAACTTATTAAGCCACATTCTCAAAATAGGTTAAATATAATATAAGAGTGAATTCCATTTATGTAATTTTTTAATATTTACAAGAAGAAGGAAAACATGGTGTGGCGGACCCAGCACTCGTGCTTGGCTGGGGCCGGCCATGGATGGTGGTATATCTATATATATATATATATATATATATATATATATATATATATATATATATATTTGGTACTGGTCGCGTGGAACAGGTGAGGGAAGAAGATGAAAAAGAGTTTTGATCCGATGTGTCATGGGTGCATAACATTCTAGATTGACGACTGAGATTAATGGTGTTGAAAGCAGATTAATTCAGTGCTTCTCGATACAGAAGATTCATTGTGCACTCTAAGGGAGAGGATTTAGTGCTTCTCCGTGTATAATTAGCAAAAGAATCAAATTATAACATTAGGATGCATATGGTGTTTGGAATGCCATAGACTCGTAATTCATTTTTTCATTAAATTATGAGAGAAATTAGTACCCTAATTTTATTGTTTTGATTTCTTAGTAAAATAAGATATTTTGATTATGGAAGTAAAGTTCTGGAATTAATCATAGAAATAACTTCTTAACTTCCAAGTTGACCAAGGGGATAGGATCTAGGTTGATCATGAAATTTTTTTCTAAGCGATCATAGAAGTGATATCCAAGTTGGTCAAGGAAGTGGTGTTTAATCATGAAAATATTTTTCGAAATGATCAAGGAAAAACATTTTTATCAAAAAGAGTTTATTTTTAAATATTGAAATTTCCATGAATGGAAAAAAGGTTTTATTATTTTTTGAAAATTAACTTAAACCATTTTATTATGGGAAATCATTTATAAACTGAGACCACCTATCTTTGTAAATTTAATGAAAGATAAATTATAATAATTTTATTCATGCAATGAATTTTGTATCTGTGTTATATGAAATGCATGAGATGGTTTATATCTATTGTGATATATGAAATGCCAAAAAACCCTCAAATGTTTAAAATACCAAGTGGGAGCGGGGTCTTATAATACAAAGTCCCAGACCTTCATTTTTGATATTTTTATTTTAATCCCCCCTCAGGGATTATTTTAAAACATGGATATACATGAATATTCCTCAATATTATTTCATTAGAAATATTTTTCTCCTCGAAAAGGCAATATCTCTTTTAGAAAATACTAAGATCAATAATAGTATACACTTGACTTAGAATAATAATATTTTCTCCCTCAGTAAGGCAAATATTATTCATTCTAGTGAGGCCAAAGAAAATTAGAAGTTATTTATATTTGGCATGAGGTGCGTAGATAATATTAAATAATGGTTAAGACCAACTAATTAGTGGGAGTAGTAAGGGTATTACTTTTGCAATAATTAGTATTCTGATTTATCATGCGAAGTGGTTGAGGGATCCACAGGGTTCTTTAAAAATGCATGATCTAGTTCACCGTTTTCATGTTTGTATGGATGCATTTATTTCAAATTCTCAATGTCTAAATTTTTTCAATTCACTTGCCGGTATTCCTTATGAAAACAAATTGACTAGACCTAAATGTGTTGACTAGAGGTATAATCTCGATATTGTGTTCACTGTTGATTATTCTATTCTTAGCCCTTCAGAAGCTCCCAAAAGGGCTAATGAGAGGATTAAGGGAAGGGAAAATTAGAGGATTAGTCAAACAAAAGGGAACATGTTTTCTTTGTGGTGAAGAGGAACACAAGTAGAGGAAAAGTGTTAAGCATTTGACGTGTAGATATGGGTATGTTTTTCATTGAATCATGTTATGTGGTGGAATCTACAATTTTCTGATGTGTAGATTTCGGGCTTACTAAACATGTTTGTAATTTATTGCAAATGTTTTAGAAAAATTGGAAAAACTTAATGATGAGGGGATACACTTATATCTTGGGTTACTAGCAGGAGTTGCTAGAATAGTTGTGTAATTGCAGTTAAGTAGTGGGAGGACTTCTAATATGAGACAATTGTTTGTTTGCCCTAGACATAAAGAGAAACCTCAATTGTGGCCTTTTGCCTTATAAAATAAATTGATTCATTTTCTTTGAAAATAAAGTGTTTTGTTAAAATGGTTTCTCTGGTGCAAAGAAAGATAATTTATACTTGGTTACTCCTAACTCTTGAGCACGCATGACACAGAGTTATATAATTCATCAAATGATTTAAATGTCAAAGAAAGATTCCTTTAATTTAATGTAATTTTTGGCTTCTTGTTAAGGTTATTTTAATCTGGATAAGATTCAAGGATTAGTAGAAGAAGGTTTATTACCTATTGTGGCAGATGAGCATATACCAATAAGTGAATCTTGTTTAGAGGGTAATATGACAAGTAGGTCTTTCATAGGCCAATGGCATAAAGCCAAAGAACAATTGAAACTGGTACATACTGATGTTAGTGGTCCTGTGAATATCCAGGAAAGAAGTTGTGGATACTTCTTAGAAGACTTCAATGACTACTTGGTATCAGTTGGGTTGATGTATCAATTATCTGTCCCAAACTGTTTACAATAAAATGGTGTAGCAGAAGGATAGAATGAGACTTTATTTGACATGGTTTGATCAATGATGAACTATTTTTTCCTTTTGGGATCTAGCCTTGGATACAATGATATACATATTGATTTGTTTTCCTTCTAAGTTAATACATATGACTCTTTGTGAGCTTTAGACAAGGCTCAAGCCTAGTCTTAGGCAGTTCATGTATTGGATTTCTTACACTCGTGTGGAAAGGAAAATGTGACTAGGATGAAATTAAGATCGGAAGTATGTTTGTCTGTGGGTTATACAAAAGGGACACGTGGTGTTATATGATTTCAAGAAGTATTAGTGATAACTAGTATTGCATTCTTGGAGGGTAATTATATTGAGAATCACAGACTTGGTATCAAACTTGTTTTGTAACAAATGTTAAATGGTGCTTGAAGTCCTCAGTTGGAATTAACTTTTATAGAAAGTGGGAAAATGGATCATTCGATATATCAGTCATTCCATCTCTATTTTTAGTACACTGGTACACCGTCATAGTGAGAGAGTATTACGACTGTTAGGCAGATATATGTTCTTGGAAAAATCTTATGAGGTAATCTCGATAAACATGTGTGGGGTCTCGGGAACTATACGGAGTGTTTCCAATATAGATGCAGGTTGCATAGGTTCATTTATGGACTTGAGCAAGCATATCAGAATTGGAACATCCATTTTTGGTCAGGTAATCAAATCTTTTGATTTTGATCAAAACGTTGATGAGCCTTGCTTGTACAAGTAGATTCAGGAATGAGTGGTGATTTATCTAGTTCTCTATGTTGATGGCATTCTAATCATTTGAGATGAAGTAGAGGTATTATCATTGGTCAAGGTATGGATGTCCAACATGTTCTAATATAAAGGGCTTGGGAAAAGCTGGGTACATCATTAGGATTGAGCTTTTGCAAGATCACATGATAAGGAGGTAAAGCTTATCTCAGACTTTGTATTTAGTTTAGATACTGGCCAGACTTACTATGCATGACTCCAAGAAGGGTTTCATACCTTTTAAGTATAGAGTGACTCTTTCAATGGCTTAGTGCCATAAGACACCTAAGGAGGGAGAGGAGATGAGACATGTACCATATGTTTCAGTAGTTGGTAGTCTCGTGTATGCTATATTATGTACGAGACTAGATATCTGTTATACAATTAGTATAGTTCTCAATCACTTGAGAAAGGCTAGAGATTACGTGCTCAATTTTAGAGGAGATGAGCTGGTTTTAGTCAGGAAACACATTTTCTAATTTTCATCAGATAGAGGTCCCAGAAAGTTAAAAGATTGTTATATGTTTACGCTTAAAAGAGGAGCTTTTAGAAGGAGTATCAAGTAACCTTGCATTGTTGATTACACCAAGGAGGCTGTAGTTATCCCCCCTTTGCGTGAAGCTTAGGAAGATTTTTCTCCCCATGGAAGTCATAGTTGTTTTCTTTTTGAAAAGAACTAAGGAAGCCATTTTCTGCTGATAAAGATAATATACATTTCCTTTAGAGTTATATTATTATGGTATTAGTTGAAAAATTCTTTCTTGATTTGGGAGTTGTACCATCGATTAGTTTCATTATTTTGGTGGAGCAGTTGATCATTGGGAGGATCCCAGAAATAATTAGTATGGAAAATACATTAAGAGAAAGGGTTTTATTGGAAAAAAGTTGTGCATTATTGTGGTATGATAATGACTAATATAGCATTAACAAATAACCTTGTAACTCCTTGCACATTTTTATATGAAGGAAGGGCATAGGTGATTGATGTAAGGTTAGTTGGCTATGAGGGTAAGTGGGAGATTGTTGGGATTGTATGCCCTACATAGCACTAATTGGGGTGTAATAAATATTGGTTATTAATTGAATATGTGATTTTAGATGTTGTATGAACATATAGTGAACATGTTGTATTGTTTGTTTCATGAGATGAATCAAGGTGTCCATTGATTACATGATTGACTTGGTGCTTGCATGACATAGTTATCAAAGATGGGAGCACAAGTCATAGATATTGGGTTATCATAAATAGTTCAAATTCGGCAATAGTGGGTGGACTTCTTATCGAAGTAAGAATTGAATTGGATTGACAATAAGTTGAGAGATTGCTAAGTCCATCATATCAATATTCTCCTTATTAGTGTTATAGTGATTTCACTCTTAAGCATGAGAGGTTTATGGACCCTAGCCTTGGTTGGTGATTACTTTGATTTATTTTGGTGGGCTCTAGGGCCTAAGATCCGGGTATTTTGGGTAAATACTGATCATTGACTTTGGAACATATTCTTAAGAGTTGCATCTACACTAGCTAATTTATTTTTTATTTGATTAATTTAATCACGATTAAACCCAAGCGCTTGGTGGGTCTTTGATTTAATTATTAAAGTGATTTTGTAATTAAATAAGTATAATCAAGTGGACAAAAATAAATAATTAATTGTAGAATCGATGTTATTATCTTATCCAATAACCAATTATGCGTAGAAGGGTAATTTCATAAATTAACACGATGATTTAAACATTCTCAAATTGGAGTGGAACCAGTTATATAGTGGAGTTAAGTTATGGTTAATGAGATATTTTAATTGAGGTCATGAGATGACTAGGCCAATTAATAGCCCATTAGAGCCACTAAAAGAATGGGCCCAAATAAGATCCTTACTACTAGCCCTATAGAATGAATGGATTTTCAATGCCAAGTGCATATATGTAATTACTAGAAATAGTTAAGGGTTGTTGATACAAAAAAATTGCTCGGTCAACTTTACCAAGACAAATTATTGCATACACCCAAAAATCCTCCCTTTTTATTAATTTCTCTCCCTATTTATACAAGTCAAAATTCGAATCCTTCTAGGATTTGAATTTCTTTATTTACACTTTCTTTTCTTCCAAGTTTACCAGATTCTTAACAGGACTCGATTTTTTTTTGGATTGAGCAAGCCATCCTTTATTATGGGCCACTTGGGCTGCTTAGCCTGCTTTTGTGACATTGGGCCAACCTGGAAGCCTATTCATTTGTGAGTGGGCCCAAACCCTCTCTGCAAGCGGACCCACCATCTGTCTTATGGGCTCACTTTTATTTTTTATGGGCTGGGGGATTTTTTCCCCTACACTTTTCCCCCAATTCCTTTTAGTTTGCACTCGCTTCAACTGGAGGGAATTCCTTGAGAAGTTGGTTCAAATCCCTTGTTACACTTGAGAGCTTTCATTAATTAAGAGCAGTAGAGGCGGCGCTATGCTGAGTAACCGTACATCTTATTTTATAGTAACCCTGACTTGATGTCTTATCAATTCTCTGCCACAAGTTTCTGCAACCTTCTATTTCCTTTCTTCGACTTTTCACTTAACATCTCCATATTTTTTGTGCCGATTCAACTTTCTAAGCCAGTTCATCCCCTTTTTGCATATATATTTATTCTTTTATCATGTCTTCAAATGATAGTGACCGTACTTTGACTGATAATCATGAAGCCACCATGTCTAGCTCATCAATCCAAATTATTGAGCATACCCAGCTTATTTCTGCTGTCGAATGAGTAGTCACATCTGACCAAGACGTCGAAATTGTTCCTTTGGTCAGATAACTAGTTGATGTTCAGAAAATTAGGAGGGAATGCTTAATTCCTAGCGATGTCATAGTAGAGTTACCCTTTGGATTTAGACTATAACACTGGTGAGGGAATTAGAAAGGATGAGGTCTTGTTCACAGCTTCTCACCTAAAACCATTCAGATTTCCCCTTCACCCATTTTATAACTACGTTCTTTTCACTTTAGGGCTTGTACCGCTTCAACTAAACCCTAACTTTTTTCATATCGTAACCTGTTTACTTTCACTGAACCGTATGAATAAGCTAAACCTGAATTTGAGTGATCTTCTATTATGTTGCTCCCTTCATAGAGTTAGGTCTAAGGATAATCGTTATCACCTCGTTCCCCAAAAAAACAGAAAGATTTGCGTTGATGCCCCCAGGCTCCAGAATAGAGTTAAGGCCTCCCAACGTTTTCCCATTCCTAAAGTGTTTGGTGATGCGTTGATTCATTTTGTCTCTGTGTCTAGCAAGTCCTTCTTAAGTTGACCCACAAAACTTCTAACACTTAATTTTTTTTACTGATATTCTTCTTATATGTATTTGTTTTACTTGTTCCATCGATCAAATCAGCTATCTAAAGAAGAACATTTAGAACGTTCGTCCTTCAGTAAAGAAGTTCCTAACCCCTCTCAAACTCTAAGCTTTTGTAGCCGAGGCTATGATAGAGTATTCTCCATTGTACATTGACTCTTACCAGTCCTCTGATTCTAATATGGAGACGCCCAAGCCAAAAACCAGGAAAGGGTCGTCCACCTCTACTTAACACAAAGCCAATAACAGCGAGGGAAGATCGAAGGCCAAACATAATAAGCAAAAATCTACTACTATTTCTCCCTCTCAGAAGAGGCCTTCAATAGGGATCATTCCTTCCTCCAAGCATCAAAAATTGATGGCAAATGCAATGAAGGGACAAAGCTCTTTCTCCTCTGCTCTGGTATTAGCCGAACATGTTTGTAACGATGTTGATGAGCTATTCATAGGTTTAACTGAATGGTGGATCCCTAACCTGAGTAAATTAGATGGGTCTTTTTTAACGGTTGGGGATTACGTCGCCCTTGATCGTGACGTGATAGTTATCCTGGCTCGAGGAATTTGGACTCCTCGCGATGAACTTCGCCAGTAGGGGGTTGATAGGGATGAACTCTTAGCGAACGCTCCCCTTCATATTATGGAGGTCTATTCAGTTTTAACCTATTCCCCTTTTTTCTTTCTCTTCTTTCTTTTTCTTTTACTTACACTTGATCTTTGGTTACACAAACTGTATACATGACCATTTCTCTTTGCAAAGCTCTTGAAGTCGAGCGATTAAAAGGGAACAAGGCTAAACAATTTGAGGATAATGTGAAAGTCCTCAACAAATATCTTGCCCAAAAATAGAAAGCAGTAGAACATTTCGAAAAGAGGGCCATGAATGCTGAATTGAAGGTTGCTAAACTTCAGGCCCTTTTACAAGTCTACAAGTCTAGTGGCCTTGATATGCACCGGCACTTCTTGAAATTTTCAACTTTGAAGCTTGCTGACAGCTTTAGATATGGTTTTGAATAGAATGAGAAGCCTAAAGTCGAACAGGATAACCAAAACCCTGATGACTGTGACATTGACTAGGGGATTGATCCACTCGGTGCTTACAGCATTCCTGAAACCAGTGATGCAGAAAAGAAGTTTGCTAATTTCCTCAAGAGGTCTTGCTCTACTTCTGTCGCTGCTACTGCTCCTTCTGTTCCCTCTCTATCTGATCAGACTCCCTTGAGGCATCAGTTCAAACCAAGAAGGGCACCGAAATAGTCGATGCCTTTGAACAAGACTTTAACAAAGAAGATGGGGTAGCTGCAAAGGAACAATAATCTTTTCCTTCTTTTTTAACTACATTTGTACTTGTTTTGAAAGTTATTTAATGAATATAACAATTTTTAATCTGTGTCAACTCTATGAATACTTTGTGCCAATTATGTTAAGTCAAATAACTTACGTTTAGACTCATTATAAAAATGAATAAGCTAATTATTTGGACCTCAGTTCAGTTCAACAAGCGATTAGCATTCAAGAACCCAACCTTTTTTTTTGTGCCGATGATCCTACCTTTAACTAATCGGCATTTAGGATCTTGGTTTGGCCTGAGCAAGCGAACGACGTTTGAGGCCTTAGCATGATTTTATAAGCGATCGGCACTTGAGCCTTAGATTTTTATAAGCGATAGACACTTGTGGCTTTAGCTTCATTTTGTAAGCGATCGGCACTTGAGGCCTTAACTTTTTTTTTTTGTAAACGATCGACACTTAAGACCTTATCTTGATTTTGTAAGCGATTGGCACTTGAGGCCTTAGCTTTTTTTTTTTTTTTTTGAAAATGATCAGCACTTGAGGCCTTAGCTTGATTTTGTAAGCGATCGACACTTGAGGCCTTACCTTTTTTTTTTTAAGCGATGGACACTTGAGGCCTTAGCTTAATTTTGTAAGTAAAAATCGACAATAGAGTGGCACTACGCATGCCTTTTTGCTCATTGCCTTGCCTTACCGCAATCATGTTTGTTTTTAATTTTTATTTATTATGAAATATGGAACTTCTTTTTCGATGTGGGACTATGTTTATTTTCTCTTTCTCTTTTTTGACAATGAGATTCTGATTCTTATCATTTTAAAGCCAATTCTAGCTTAAATTTCATTTAGAAATTCCCTACCATTGAGCACAGCGTGGACTATATTGCCAAAAAAAAAAAGAATCTAACTCTAATAAAGTAAAATTAAACATAATACCTCTTCAAATGAGTTATATTCCAAGGTTTGCAAATTGACTCGGCTTCACTAACTCTACGAAGCCTGTATGCCCCCTTTCCAACCACTTTTGTGATTTCATATGGTCTTCCCCAATTTGCTCTGAATTTTTCAGCGTTAACTTCTTTTGTGTTGTCAGTGACTTTCCTTAGCACCCAGTCTCCAACTTTGAATACTTGGTGTTTCACTTTTTTGTTGTAATTATTTTTAACCTTCTTTGAGATGATGCCAGTCTAATCTGAGCCACCTCCCTTCTTTCCTTTAGCAAGTCTAGCTTCTGTTCTAGCTACTGATTATTATGTCCCTTCTCCAGCACCTGATCTGATCATTGGGACAGATAGCTCAAAAGGTATCACTACTTCGGATCCATAAGTCAAGCAAAATGGGCTTTCTCTAGTTGGCCGCTTAGGGTTCGTTTGGTATGCCCAAAGTATTTTGGGCAATTCATCTAGTTATTTTCCCTTCCGAGCTTCTAGTTTCTTTTGGATGCATTCGAAGATAGTTTTGTTTGTTATTTTTACCTGGTCGTTCCCTTATGGATGCAATCTTGAGGAGAAACTCTAATTAATTCCATATTCTCTGAAGAATTTCTGTATCGACTGATTGTCAAAGTTTTTAGCATTATCCATAATAATGGATTCTGGTAGATTAAATCGACAGATAATGTTACTCCATATGAATCTTTTCACTTGCACGTGAGTAATTATGGCATAAACTTCTGCCTCAACTCATTTTGTGAAATAATTCGTAGCTAACAGAACGTTCTTTTGCGAACGGTCAGGGGAAACGAGCTTTGCTAGTCCTCTAGCAAATATAAGCAAAAGAGATTAGTGCATAAAACTGCTACTTTTATTTAACTCCTAACTAAAGATAAGCCATTTTCGCAGGCTATTCTCGATTGCATTTACCATATGCAATAAGGCCTTAAACCCCTAGGTTACCCCTAGTGGACGACCTATAGCCTCGTGAGGGTTTTAGTGATGATACCCACAAACATAAAAAAAAAGGTAATTAACACTTAAAGATTTTTTTTCCATTAATGTGTATAAATCAAGAATAAATCAATCATTCCACTTTAGTGCGTAACAAAAATTAAAAGAAAAGATTAAATAATATTCAAAAGTTAAAAATTTTTATTACTATTCTTGACTTAGAGTGTGTGTGAACAATAATACAATTCTCATTTCTAAAGTAACTGCATTTCAGATTTTCTTAGAAAATTAGCTTTGATTTCAAATCTCACTTATGGTATTTCACTCAAAATTGAACACTAAGAGATTGGCTAATTTCGCACTCAAGTATATGTGAGTAGAATAATGTAGAACAAATACAAACTATCTCACATATTTTTCAATGAAGAACGAATTTTTCAAGAAAATGCATATAGTCTCATGAAAGGAATATTAGAAATTAAGAATTCATACCACACAACAATATAGCTTTGTCATATTCGTATCCAAACTATACTATCCTTCGGATCAAAAAGGACTTTTATTAGGATGTAACTTTAGGTAGAATGAAGACAAAAAAAAAAACAGTGATATCGATAATGAAAAGGTATATTCGAGAATGCTTGGGAAGAACTAACTCACTTAGAGCATATTACTTTCAACTTTTTCTTCCAAAATTTTGTCAATTGAATGCTTTCTATTTCACTTCTTTTTATATACACTTCCTAAAATCTCATCAACAATTATACTCCCTCTTTTTTTCTTTTTTTTTTCACCCGCTTGTACATTGATCACATCCATTCTCGGAAAACCTAAAAATGGTTAGAAAAGAAAGGTTGGACCAAAAAGCTTTACTGATTATCACATCCATTCTCGAAAAACCGTAAAAAAATATGGTTATAGAAGAAAAAATGGGCAAAAAGCTCAACTAGTTAACAAGTGGTAATTCATTACTAAGAAAGAAATTTTTTTTTGAAAGGCTCAAACAATGAAAGATGGCCTAAAATCATTTCTCAAGGATAGGTATAGTTCTTCAACATACATGAGCTCAAAAAAAAAAATTATGTGGCATAACATGATGAATTCTTAGTATTTGACCAAAAGAACGAAATAATGAGACTAATCAACAAAATTATGTGGATTTTAAAAAAAAAACATAGAGTAATTAGCATATAACTCTCAAATAAAAAGAATGGTACAATACCTTACTAGGTTAAATCTCCACTTTTATTCATCGGATCTTTAACATGCAGTCACTTATCAATTTCAAATCATATTACAGGGCTTTAGTGAATTTTTTTTCCCTGAGTTTTAGAAATTCATGAAATTGTTCTAACTGAAAGAAAGGATAAAATTTTAACTTTTATCAACTTATAAATACACTAAACCTTAAAGATTTTATTTTAAAAATTTATACACATTTAATATAAAAAAAAATCAAATCATAGTGTGAGAATTATCATTATCCCAAAAATATTTCTAAAAAATTGCAAATTCAACATTTTTTTGAAAATTTAAAAATTTAATGTCATACCCCCAAACCTAAACTCAACATTATCCTCAATGTTGGACAAAATAATAATTAAGCACAAATAGAAGGTTGAAAGAATATCACCTTAATCACAATGGCTTGATTTGCTTTAACTTTCTATAAAACAAAAATGAAGTGTTCGTAATCACACAAAAAGTTGAATATTATGTACAGGAAAATGCAATTTTGTTTCTTTTTTTCAACAAAAAAAATTACAACTCCTACAATTTTTTTATTAGAGTAAATCGAGGATTACCAGTTAAGGTATGCCAACAACACAACCAGGAAAGTGTGGAGAGGCACTTGGCCTGCTTAATGACGGTACGTCCACACTCCTTAGACAAAACTTTCCTAGACATTATGAAGTTAGAAGGTGCTCACTGGAGTTACCAAGAGTTAGCTCTACTTTTATAAATATTTTTAAACAACAAAAAAAATATATTATTAGAAAAATGTTAAATTAAAATTCACAAAAAAAAAAATCTATGTGTTAATTTAAAGATGCACAAACAAAAGAAGTAATAAAAAAAATGAGTGAGTGTGTGGTCTTTCTTCTTCTTCTTCTTCTTCTTCTTCTTCTGCTTTTTATAACAAAAAGGACAAAAAATAAAAGAAAAAAAATGAAGAAAGTGTGACCTTAGGGATATTTCTAGGTTATTCTATCCTAGAGTTTGCATGCAAAAGTTATCAACCTAAAAAAAATTATGTTTTCCTAATCTAAAAAGAAAAGAAAAATGATGTAAAAGAATTAGATACTTACCTAGATGACAAAGCTATTGTTCCTCTTGCAAGAGTGTCTGATGGTGGCATCAAAAGAAGCATTATTTCTTTTTGAATATCTTGGTGAATTCATCCTGATCTTCATTGCTTCCTTTTTTGATGTCGATAGAGTTTCGTTGGTGAGATAAGTCTTTATGGGATCCATCCAGCTAAGTTCTACCTGTAGAACCATTATTTCTTTTTGGGCATGAATACTCGGTGCATCCAATGTGTCGATCAAGACCACCCTAATTAGATCGGAATGGGTTGCTGAAGTCGAACATGCTAGCTTGTTAGCTTCTAGATTCTGCTCCCTAGGGATTTGAGAAACATTGACTTGGTTGAATCCTCCGAGCACTCTTTCCGTCAAGTCTTTACTCTCATGTAGTTATCCTTTGGAAAATAATCTCCACTGATCTACCTTACAATCAACTCAAAGTTGCTAAAAACTTGCAGATTTTTTACCTGGAGTATCTTTGCTAGCCTGAGTCCTACCAAAAGAGCTTTATATTCAACTTCATTGTTTCATGCAAGGAATTCTAAGTGGATTGCTTAGTGTAGAGCAATTCCACCAGGAGTTCGAATTTCTATTTCGATGCCCGATCCTCTCTGTGTTGATGATCCATAGACGTAAAGCTTCCACTCAGATGGAATAGGGACTCCTGGTTCCACATCATCCTTTGGCTTATACTCAAGTAGGAAATCAGCCACTGTCTGCCCCTTTATTGTGGTCCTGTCATGCCTCAAATCCCAATACCCAAGTCAGTATAGGAAGCGGGGTTGAACAGTTAAGTTCATTACCACATGTCATCATCCACATGCCTTGAATGATCGAAAAATCCATTACTGAGTCCCAATTTAATTACACCAACATCTAATCCAATGCAGGAGCTTAAAAATATGCATACGTGTACCTACGTATGACTTAACATCCATCCCTAACTAAGGTCCCACACATGGTCATACATGCACAACACTAGCTGTTGTCCACTATTTTTTGCACAATCGAAATATACATTTCACACAATCTAAATGAATATTTCAATTAATCAAAAATGGACTTTTGTATGATCAAAATTTCGATTATGCGAAGTACTATCGAAGCTCTCAGTACTTTTGGACACCCAACATCTTTGTAATTTCTCGCTTGATTGAAAGTTTGCTTCCGTACAATCAAAATTTTACACAATCGAGATGGTGTTTTTGCACAATTGAAGAATTTAGATTGTGGGAAATAGGCCTTTCGCATGATCGAAATGGCCTTCAGCAAAATTTTTTGCAATTCCACCCTTTATCCGCTTTTCGTCCCAAATTCATTCTAACAACCTGAAATCACCATACATCATCCCAATCATCTATAACATGATAAATCATCAAAATTATACTCCACAACATACATTTGAAGCTCAAAATGTTAAATCCCATGCATTCCATACATATATTTCAAAAAACACATATTCTTATACAAGCCTCAAAAGTTGTAAACTTACTATACATGAAGAGAACATTAAAGTTCTAATACATATCCATAATCCAAATGTGCAAACACAGCCTTTAAGCTAGTCCACACGTCACAAACAGGCATGGGCACCTATATACAAGTCTTAACCAAAAACACCCCAAAAGGTAGAGTTCTTCTACTCTAAGTCCAACTCACGGTTGCACATCCTCAACCACCTCCTTGCCATGTCCTAGAAGTGTTAGTGTAGGGGATGAGCAATTTCAATAGCTTAAGTGTAATGTATTGTGCAATCCAATCAAGTCCACATTTCATATTCAATGCAAAAACACAAAAGCATGCTTTAACAACCATTGTCATGCTTTCTACCATTTCTAGTCAAAAACTCTCATTTCTACTCATTTCGTGGCATACACATCAAATTTAACTTGATAACCACATAATAACAATTCATGCTTAAAGCATATTCCATCATATTTATGACATATGAAATAACAGAAATTGGATTAAAATCCACCAAGTCATTTAAATCACACAATTACACTTAAGACTCAATTTACTCATTCTCTCGGAATTGGATCACACTCACACACGCAAACAAAATACATACCGAAATCCCATATCTCAAGTCCTAGTTATTTTAGGGCTACTAACCCACCGGTAACCAACCCTCTTAAGCAAGTTCGAGGTCTTTCAACCTCCGGGGGTATGTTCCCTGTCTACTTTGTCATGAGCCCCTTCCGAGACACTACCCCCACTCACACAAAATATGACACATTGTGCATTTATAATCGCAAGTCTCGATGGTTTACACCCATTTCTTATCCTAGTTCAATTCTATCATGTCACGCAAGAGTCATACAAAATATAAGTATACATTCGACCCCTGAAACTAGGTTTTCATCATTTTCCCCAAAATCCCATATATGCACCACATACATCATTTTGCACTTATAAGAAATTAATACATTGTAAAGCATATGCCAATCGTTTCTAATAAAAGGAAACACAAATATATCCGTATTGAACAAAGAATTCAACCTAGAAAATTTAGATATCACATTTAACATAAAAATCATCCATTTTATGCCCAAGAAATGAAATTTAACTTAAAATCAGAAGACACCTACCTCAATAGCTATGGTCTCAAGCTATCTCACACTTTCACCAACACCAAATTTGTCTAACCACGACTTTGTTCGGTCCCAAGTAAAGCCCTTGTTGCATATAACACACTTTCCTTATTCGACGTCTTCCAAATCAAACCCTAACACCTTCCAAATCTAGAGAGAAGAAGAAGAACACAAAGAGGAGAGAAGAGAGAGCTTGGACGGCTATTTAGAGGGAGAAAAAGTGGCTAAAATATCTATCTCCTGATATTTATAAGCCCACACCGTAAAAAGACTAAAATGTCCTTACTCACTTAATGTACCTTTTCGACCTCTGTTTTCGAATTCGAAAGAAGTTATGGACTCAAAATCACTTCTACATATCTCCAAATATTCTAATTGGTTTATAACCAAAAATATAATTTCTCAAAAAAAATCCGAATTCCCAGGCCCACCCGACCCCTGTCCTGGGTTCCAACGATCCAAAATTTTAAAATAAGCCAAATGGCTAGCAAATATATCTAGAACTCTAAACCAGTCCCCACATATATAAATTATACTCCTAACATATGGAAAATATTTAAATTCCTATTTCAAAAAAGAAAGAAAAAGAAAAAAAATGAATCTCTACAACCTCCCCACCTTAGGAGATTTCGTCCCTGAAATCGAACATACCTTGTGAAAGAAACAAGTCAGGGTACTCGGATCAAATTTCTTACTCTCGTTCCCAAGTAGCCTCTTCTAGTCTGTGATGTCTTCACAAAACCTTGATCAAAGGAATGGTCTTACCCCTCAACACTTGATCTCTAGTGTCAAGAATCCCTATTAGTCGCTCTTCATTCGACACGTCTTCCTCAACCTCAATGTCTGTCCAGCCAAAAATATGTGATGGATCTAATTCATATTTTCTCAATATGGAAACATGAAAGACATTGTGAACACCTTTTAATTATGGTGGTAGAGCTAACTGATAAACCACTTCACCTACACACTCCAATATCTCGAAAGGTCCAATAAACCTTGGCAATAACTTGCCACTCCTTTCGAATCTCATTAACCCCTTGCGTGGAGAAACCTTGAGAAACATATGGTCTTTCACCTCAAACGATAAAGGTCTCCTCCTCCGATCAACATAGCTTTTCTGTTTACTTTGTACCGTGATCAACCGTTGTCGAGTCAATTTAATTTTCACCGTAGTCTCATGTACTATATTCGACCCTAAAGCAGTCGTCTCCCCCGCCTCAATCTAACAAACTGGTGATCTACATGGTCTACCATACAATGCCTCAAAAGGTAACATCTCAATGCTAGCTTGGTAGCTATTATTATAGGCAAACTCCACCAACGACAAATGGTCTACCCAATTTCCTCTAAAATCTAAGATACAAGCTCTTAACATATCCTCCAATATCTAAATGGTACGCTCCGACTGACCATCAGTCTGAGGATAAAAGGTTGTATTGAAATGTAACCTCGTATCAAGGGCTAACTGGAAACCCTGCCAAAATCATGAAGTAAACCTAGGATCTCTGTCTGAAACAATAGACACTGGCACTCCATGAAGCTTCACAATCTACTCTACATACATTTTACTAAGTTTCTCTGCACCATCCATGACCCGAATAGGTAGAAAATGAGTCATCTTAGTCAATCTATCGACTATGACCCACTCAACATCATGTCCCCTCTATGACCTTGGAAGCCCCATCACGAAATCCATTGTGATATGCTCCCATTTCCATTCTACCACAGGCAATGGTTGTAACAAACCAGCCAGTCTTTGATGTTCAACTTTCACTTGTTAGAAAGTAAGACACTTAGCCACAAATTTAGCCACATCATTTTTCATTCTTTTCCACCAATATTGGCGTCTTAGGTTGTGATACATTTTCATCCCACTGGGATGTACCGCAAGCCTAGAACTGTGGAATTCTTGAAGAAATCCCTTCCTACATGGAATAGGTACACACATCTTCCCCTTGAACTATAAACTCCCATCCTTATTCAAAGACCAACATTCTCCAACTTCACCACCCAAAATTTGAGTGTGAATAGCTCTCATCTCCTCATCTTACCTTTGTGCCTCAATTACTTCATTAACCAAAGTTGGTTGAGCGACAAGTCTAAACAAGGTAGCTGGTTCACTATCCTCACTAAAGCCCTACTCTGTTATTTCTTCCATCATCTTCCATTCTCGAATGGCAATGCTAGCTAACATTCCATGTGATTTTCTACTTAAGGCATCGACTACTACATTGGCCTTTCCTAGGTGATTCTGAAGATCAAAGTTATAATCCTCCATGTATTCTACCCACCTCCGTTGCCTAGAGTTCAAATCCTTTTGAGTGATGAGATATTTGAGACTCTTGTGATCATAAAAGACTTTAAATTTTTTCCTGTACAAGTAATGTCTCCACCCATTCAATACAATGATAACCGCCACTAATTCCAAGTCATGAGTCAGGTAGTTTTGCTCGTGAGTCTTTAATTGTCGTGACCCATAAGCAACAAATCTTCCCGTTTGCATCAACACGCAATCCAATCTGTCACGTGAGGCATCATAATATATAAGATATCCTAACCCATGTTCTAGAATTACTAATACTAGAGTGGTAATCAATCTTTTCTTCAATTCCTGAAAAGCTAGCTCACAAGTTTCATTCTATGCAAATTTGACTCTCTTACGGGTGAGTCTTGTCATAGGTGCTGCTAACCTAGAAAAATCCTCCACAAATCTCCGGTAATAGCTGGCTAACCCTAAGAAACTTCATATTTTAAACACATTCTTTGGATGCTCCCAATCCATTACGGTCTCAATCTTGGAGGGATCCATGAAAACTCCTCCTCCCGAAACCACATATCCGAGAAACTTCACTTTCGGTAGCCAAAACTCACATTTCTCATATTTGGCATACATATCAAATTTAACTTGACAACCACATAGTAACAATTCATATTTAAAGCACATTCCACCATATTTATGACATATGACATAACCGAAATCGGATTAAAATCTACCAAGTCATGTAAATCACACAATTACACTTAAGACTCAATTTACTCATTCTCTCATAATTGGATCCACTCACATACACAAACAAGATACGTACCAAAGTCTTATATCTCAAGTTCTAGTTATTTTAGGGCTACCAACTCACCCGTAACCAACCCTCTTGCGCAAGTTCGAGGTCTTTCAACCTCTGGGGATATGTTCGCTGTCTACTTTTTTATAAGCCCTTTCCGAGACACTACTCCCACTCACACAAAATATGACACATTGTGCATTCACAATCGCAAGTCTCGATGGTTTACACCCATTTCATATCCTAGTTCAATTCTAGCATGTCACGCAAGAGTTATACAAAATACAAGTATATATTCGACACCCGAAACTAGGTTTTCATCATTTTTCCCAAAATCCCATATATGCACCACATACATCATTTTGCACCTACAAGAAATTAATGCATTGTAAAGCGTATACCAATCGTTTCTAATCAAAATAAACACATATATATCATATAGAACAAGGAATTCAATCTAAAAAATTTATATATCACATTTGACATGAAAATCATCCATTTTATGCCTATGAAATGAAATTTAACTTGAAATTAGAAGACATAACACACACCCTAACTCAATAGCTATAGTCTCAAGTTATCCCACACTTTCACCAATACCAAAGTTGTCTAATCACGACTTTGTTTGGTACCAAATGAAGCCCTTGTCGCGTAGAACATTCTTTCCTTCTTCGGCGCCTTCTGAATCAAACCCTAACACCTTCTATATCTAGAGAGAAGAATAAGAACAAAAAGAGGAGAGAAGGGAGAGCTGGGTGGATGTTTAGAGGGAGAAATAGTGGTTGAAATATCTATCTCCTGATATTTATAAGTTTCACACTGTAAAAAGACTAAAATGCCCTTACTCACCTAACGTACCTTTCTTACCTCCATTTTCGATTCGAAAGAAGTTAAGGACTCGAAATCACTTCTATGTCTCTCCAAATATTTTAATTGGTCTATAACCAAAAGTTAAATTTTTCAAAAGAATATCCGGATTCCTAGGCCCACCCGACCACTGTCGCGGGTCTCGATGACCCAAAATTTTAAAATGAGCCGAATGGCTTGCAAAACTCTTCAGACCTCTAAACTAGTCCCCACATATGTAAATCATACTCCTAATATTTGCAAAATATTTAAATTTCTATTTCAGAAAAGAAAGAAAAAGAAGAAAAAAATGAATCTCTACAGGTTCGAGGCTCATAATTTATATCGTAGGCTCCTAACTCAATTGCCAATTTGATAATTCGTCCTGACTGATTAGGTTTGTGGAGAATCACTTTGATCAAAATTTTAGTTGGGAGAATAATGGGATGAACTTCGAAAGAATGCCTCAATTTCCTTTTTGCTTGGACTAGGGCTAGCACTATCTTTTCAACTTTTGAGTACTTCTGTTATACTTCAGTCATGATTTTTTACTTGAGTAGAATACTAGGTGTTACTTTCTATTGAATTCCCTGATCAGTACTGCACTTGTGGCTGTTTGGGATATCGCAAGGTATAAGTACAGTGGTTCTCCTGCATTAAGCGCTAAGAGTGTTGGCAGATGAACCAAATACTGTTTGAGCTTTGCCAAAGCCTTATTTTTTTCTGACCCCCATACTTTTTTACCTTCTATTCTGATACTGTCAAAGAAGGGTTTACTTTTATCAGACAATCGAGAGATAAAACTGCTCAAAGCAGTAATGCGCCCTGTTAGGATCTGGATATCCCTATGAGTCTTTGGTTTTTTATTTAGAATGAGAGTTTTGACCTGAATTGGGCTTTCTTTTATTCCCATTCGGCTAACAATGTACCCCAAAAATTATCCTGAAGACACTCCAAAAGAACATTTTGTGGGGTTCAACTTCATGTTATAGCTCCGTAAAGTGTAAAAAAATTCCTGGAGACGTTTGGATTCACTAGAATTTGATTGTATCTAGAGTACACGTCAAGGAACGTCATTCGTTCATAACCAGTTGTGGCATTAACCATTTGATCAATATTGGAGAGCGAAAAACTATCTTTAGGGCAAGCTTTATTTAAATTGGTGAAGTTAATGTAGATTCACCATTTGCCGTTCTTTTTTTGTACTACCACCACATTAGAGAGCCATTCTGGAAATTGGACTTCCTTGATGAACCCTGCCAGAAGAAGTCGATCTACCTCTGCTGCTATGAGTTGATTCCTCTTTGGAGTGAACTGTCTTTGCCTCTGCTTAATAGGAGGATGGTTTGGGTTAACATTAAGTGTATGACATGCCACTTAGAAAAGTCCCAAGACTCATGGGGTCTTTCCTGGGATGATCTCAATAGGTTCAAGTGGTTCTTCAGGCAGCTTGTCATTCTCTTGCTCTACTGATATGCTATTCAACAGGGGTTTCTGTTATTGCTATTTGACATGTCTGTCCTCCACCATCTTTTCTTTTAGTGCAAGAGTGTAGCATTTCTTTATAGCCACTTGGTTCCCTAGGATATCAATCGTACCTCTTTCGTTCGGAGCTATACATCTCATCAACTGGTGAAGTGTTGAGGAAATTCCTTGCATACGGTGTATCCAACCTTTCCCCACTATCAGATTGTACGAGGAATTGAAATCAACAACAACAAACCCTCTGCATCTGTGAAGATGATTGATATTTTGGCAGATCGATTATTCACTGAGTGAACTTCACTAACCCTCTGTATCTTTTGGACATTCCTTAGGTGCGATCGTCTCTCTGATTAACTTTCTCAGTCTGACGTCGGTCGACCATGAATGGCGTCAATGATTTAAATGGGAGCAAGATTTTGCTATTTGTTCGGCTTTTGCTGAGATTGGTCGGGCGATTTGGTTCGGTCCCATGAAGGACATACTCTGACACATCGTAAGTGTTTCTTCGTGTGTCTACCATAGTTATGACTTCTTCTAGAAAATGTTTTAACGTTTCCCACAGACGGCGACAAAGTGTTGGTTCACAAAATTGCTCAATAAACTTTACCAAGACACTTATTGCATACACCCAAAAATTCTCCCTTTTTATTAATTTCTCTCCCTATTTATACAAGTCGAAATTCGAATCCGTAGGGTTCGAATTCCTTTATTTACAACTTTCCTTTCTTCCAAATTTACTGGATTCCTAACAGGACTTGGATTTCTTTTTGGATTGAGCAAACCATCGTTTATTATGGGCCACCTGGGCTGCTCAGTTTGCTTTTGTGACATTGGGCCGACCTGGAAGCCTATGGCTTTCCATTTGTAAGTGGGCCCAAACTCTCTTTGCAAGTAGGCCCACCGTCTGTCTTATGGGCTCACTTCTACTTTTTTTTGGGGGGGGGGGGCGGATTTTTTTCTCTACAAGAGCATTTTTTGCTAGGGGCATTTTTGTAATTTTACATGCAAAGCACATTTATGTAATTTTATTTACTGGAGCATTTTTGTAATTAGAAACAGGTAAGGGCATATGTAGAATTTCACGTATATTTGAAATTCAAATTATTTGAATTTAATAATTTGAATTTAAATTTAATATTTTGAATTCAAATTTGATTTTAAAATTTAATATATGATAACACAAAATGGGATGGTGTAAAATATGAAAAAAACGTAGAGAAAAGAAGACGACGAGTTGTCTTTCTCTATCCATTATCTACCATTAAAAGGCTCCCCCACAAGCTTTTTCCATGGCATTCGGTTGATTCTTCTGGGCAAGAGGAAAAAAGTGGTTGCTTGAATATTGAAGAACAGAAAATTTGACGGAGGAAAGTTTTAGAGGGTTCTGATTTTCATCCCTTCTCAGTATGTTTTCTGATAATCCACTCTCAATGTTGATTGTTACATGAAATATGAAAATTTTAAAAGATTGGTTTTTTCAACGAAGTCAGTTTCCTGGCTAAAGTTCCCCTAACAATAACTTCAGGGTTGGGGAGAAAAAAGTTGTTTTGGGAGTGGAGAAGCCATGGTCACAACTGAAATTGAACTCTTTTGAGATCCTTTTCAGGCGCAGAATACCAGTTTGGAGATCTCAAAGTTAAATTGGATTCAATTCTCGTCAAACATTACATGGACAATACTTGCCAAAAAAAACCATTACATGGACAAGGTAATTTAATATTTTGCAGTTTCTTTCCCTTATCCTGGAGAGTTGATAATTGAACCATAAATTGATTAAGTTTATATTCATGTTCACATAAATTGAAATTATCACCCTGTTGGTTTTATGTTTCTCCCTGGTTAATCCTTCCTTTTTACCATATCTTCAGGAGCTTCAGCTGGATGAATTCGTCACACATGAGGGGAACTTTAAAGACATCAACAAAGCTTTCGAATTTCAATTCACTTATTGAAGGAAAGTGCCTAATTAAGATGTGTGATTTGAATGGCACATGAGTAAGTTCGTCTTTTGTAATCTTATGCGTACTTTGATCACAAGTTTTGGTGCTTGGTCTAAATGTTCTTGTTCTGTGCATATGTTCTAAATCCATAATGATAAAAAGGTGAAACTGCTCTTATTTTTTGTTTCTGCGAGAAGGAAATGTATATGTACTTCTTTTTAAGACACTGTAAATGCACTAGATGCGCCCATAAAGTACTTGACGGGGGATTCTTTTGTTTCCTTATATGACCCAAAGTGCCTTAACCGGTAAACGCCGGAGGTGGCCTCCTCTGGAACTTCCCATTCAATGGTTGCTAAGCCGAAAAAGCTGTCATCTACTTTCCACTTAAAATATAAGCTGAAATCATCATCATCATAAGCTGAAACCCACCGTTCCCCTTGAAGAAGCTTCTCTACCACTGCAAATGTCCCTTCTGTCAATAGGTCATATCTCGGGTTTGCGCTCCAAAATGTGGCATTTGGCCTATCTCCCTTTTTGAACGAACCATTTTCTGGCAAAATTATGTCTTGTTGCATGTCACCAAAGTTTCTACCCGGGGGAGGTGAGTCACCAGAAGGATCAAGTAAGAGGATGAGCTGATCAGAGGTGAGATCCGGCGGTGTTGGGCCTCCATTGGGGCTCTTTTCTCCTTTTGCCATTGCTTTTGCTAGTTTTTTGAATTCTTGGATATATGCAGATAGTGTATGTGGACCATATAGTGTTGAAGCAGCCTGCACATTACAACTAAGGATTTATTGTGTTGTCAAATTTAGACGGATGTGTTGCAATAAATTCTGATGAGTCAGTAGAAACCAAAAAGCAAGTATAATAAAGGACTCGTATTTATACCTAAATTTCTTCATATATATATATATATATATATACCTCGTATCGTTGTTGCTGGTATTCTTCAATAGTTGCAATGTACTGCGAATATGTGTTTGCAAGGCCTGCTATTACAACGTGGGTTTGATTGTCAAATTCCCCATTTCCATTACTTATCAACGTCTCCTTAACCGCCTCCCTTAGTCGCCTGCCAGCCATTGTTGTGAACTCTGCAAGTCTCAGACATTGAATTACCATTCAATTCATGTTAGTGCTCAGTAGCTATAGGCCTAGGTTTGGTGAACTTTAGAAGAAGGTGTGACTCGGTAGCTTGTGCTATACAGGGCACTAAGTTGCAATTAAGAATTCCCTTTACTTGTGAGAGCCAAGCCTGAGCTAGGGAGGGGGAGGGAGAGGGGGAGGTCAAAATGTTATACTGTATTAAGTAGCTTTCTGTGTGAATATATGATATAAATAGTCATTTATACATGCTGGGTTGGCTTCACTAACGCACATATTCAGTTGGGACAGTGTTATTTCATTTAATATATGAGCAATTAGGAAGAGGAAAATGAGGCATTTTATTGAAGTTTGATGAGAAGAAAAACAAACCTCCTGGTACAGAGAGTATGATCAGTTTACCCAACCTGAGCATTTGAATTGGGAGAATTGCCGGCTGCATTAATTAAAAATGAAAACAAATTATAAAATTAATCTGCCACTGAAGCAAAAATATAGAGTGGCTTGAAAGAATACATGGTGTAAAGGGCATCATTTTTTGAGATACATAGTGGGAGTATAACCTCAATCCTTGGAGAATAACTAGGAACTAAGAATGTGAATTGCTTTAATTTTTGTCTATAGATTTCTGTTTTTGTTTTTGTGTTTGTTTTTAAGAAAGTAAATTTAGGGAAAGTTTCCCACTAAAAGAAGTAATAATTATGAGGATGAGTTGATTAGAAAGGTCAATGTTTGTGTTTACGATATTACAATTATCAGTATGAACTTTGAAAATGTGAGAAGAAAAGTGTCTTTTTTCTATGCATAATAGTGACACAGTTCCTTTTCTATACTGTTTAATAAACTGAAAATGAAGTAATGAAAAATTTTACTATTGATTTTGTAATCTTGAATTTGTTCTGAAAACTTTAAGTAGCTAGGAAATTCAGATTAATTTTAAGAATTACCTTTCATTTAGTGCATTCAACATTTAGAATATTAAGTTTTTGTACCATAAAAAACCAGTCTTTTTTAAAACAAAGTTAGTCACGATGCAAGAACATGAATTTTTGAATCTGAAATCATGTGTTTTTGATAAATTCATTTCTTGTACAAATTTAAGAAGATCGGTTTGGTTGAAAAGTTGAAAGATAGAGTGTGAAAGTGGGGCTTACCGCCCATGCGTAGGGTTCAAACATTTCACCAGTGTCAAGCAGGACGGCTTTGGGTTGTTGACAGTCCACCTGATATTGGCTTGGTTCTTTCAGTAGATCCCTTACTCTTTTCCAGAACTCGTTTATCTGCAGATATAAATATATATATATATATATAAGTAACATCTCTTTAAGACTTGTTGTGATGGTGGTAGTAACCGTGGTACGTAATCTAATTTAGCCTATAAACGTTTTAAATGCTATTTTGCCCACTTATTTGGGGTCAATATCTAACAATGGTTGACCCCATTTCAATGGGACCAAGACAAGAATGATGACGATGATAAACACAGTCCTGGGGCTGGAGAAACATTCTTAAAATATTGGATTTCAATAAAATGGATGGAGTTTTAAGTTGACCTCTGTATCGCCTTGTTGAAATCCGAATGCACCAGGCCCATCTGTAGTTCCAGCAGCGAAACCTGGGCCGAGGGCAGCAGGACAAGTTTTGACTACCTTGTTTCCATCTATCTCCACCTCCAGATTTGTGAAATTCAGATAAACATGTCGATAATCGATTTTCCCACTTAATTGTTCTTCAGCGGATGTGAATAGATCAATCGCCTTTTGGAACTGTCTCTCCCCTATGATCTTTGTGCTTAGTGTTTCATCTGGATATCTATTAACAAAATTCACAAAGGCCATGTAAATGTTAGTATTGATAACGCTCATCTGGACACAAGCAAAGATTTAGTTAGATTAGATTGTGTATTATAATACCCCGGTCCACGACCCACACAAAGCTGATCATTTCCATGGCATGAGGAGTGATTGAAATCACAAGATAAGCCACTGTCAGTGCAAAATGCTCCTAGCACATTGGGGCTCACATCGCCAACATTTGATTGGCAAAATGCTCCCACGAATTGGGATCCGTCGTTCTTCCTCACCTTGAACTTTTGGCTGGTTGTCTTGCTGCAGGGTTGCCCTCCAGTTGCTTTGATTTTTAATGTTTCCTGTACTCTACTTTTAATCTCTATTGAACATTCATATATCAAAGGAATTTACATTAGTTTACTTATATATGGATTTGACATTTCTAATTGGAAGAGCAGCTAAACTTGAGGGTAATTACAACTTTAGGAGGTGAGATCAAAGATGTACTTACTAGTTGATGTGTTAGAGAAGTAGGTGGTTGTTGTGGAGGGATTTTCTGCGGTGGAAGAGAACCAGTCCTCGAAGAACCTAGCAGCGGCACCCTTGTTGTCTCCACTGATGAGCTTGTTGTCTTTGCTCATAGAGGTTCCGTGGGTTGCAAACCAGTTGAATGCTCCAATGCCCTTACCACTCTTTCCATCCACAAATTTGACAAGGGTCATTTGGGTATCGACGTTGGTTCCATATCTTGCTCTCTCCTCCGGAGGATTGAACAGATACGCACTAGGGCTCCTATTTATTCCAGCATTCTCAACATCCCCTGCAAAAACCATCCTAGTCTTTCATGATTGTCCGTCCATTAGGCATTCAAGCACCCCCAACAAATAATTGATAGCTCACCTTTATTGATGTAAATGGAACCTGGCTTAAGATTTTGGTGAGCCTGAACAATGCTCAACTCGATTGCTGTGACAATGACATCAAACGATTGTGGAACAAAGCCAAGAGAGGTAACTGAGTAAACCACATACTGCAAATAACCCCCCGGACCAGCATGAGTGTGGGTACCACTGATTGCTACATTTTCTTCATTATATAAATTCCCATACCTTCAAAAAATATATATATATATATATATATATATATATATATATATATATATATATATATATTATTCTGAATTTATTGATTAAAGTAAGAATGTCATTGTGGATTACAAACCTTGATCGTAGCCTCTCAAGCACTTTAATAGTGACAAGCTGTGAAGCCATTCCTGCGTCGAGATTGACAAATGCAAACCTTGCAGCTTGAGAACTGTCAGCAACAACAAATGCTCTTGCCCTTAGCCGAAAATGTACACCTGCTGTCACTTGGTCAATATTAGCATAACCCATCATGTTCACACCAGCAGCCGGACCGGTCATGTCGTAGCTACCCACTCCGATCAAGTAGTCACCATTAGCAATATTAAGGACCATGCCACAGAGTATGATAAGTGAACCAAAATATTGGTACAGATACATTTTGCTTCTTGTCAGTTTTTTTGTCTGATTAATGAATTCGATTTAAATTATATATAGAGAGGTTGTTGCATGGGAATTTCTTATTGTTCGCAGTAAACTAGATGGACTGCTTGTTTTTTTTAGGAATTGCAGATGAGGTTTGAGTTGGCACAAGAGCATCTCTGCTTAGGTTGCTCCGTATGTGACAGTATTGACAAGGCAATCTCCTGTCTGTTATGTATACACTTGCACAACAAACGCAGGCGCACGCAACACACAAGTTATACTCCCTGCTGATTTCTGCTTCCTAACAAGACCTGCTGATTTCTGCTTCCTAACAAGACAAAATCAAATTATACACTGGACTCATGTTTCATATCAAGTTATGTATAGAGGACATGGTTCATGGAACCAGTACCCACCCGTGGGAGTTGTTGCGCTTGTCAAAAGGAGGATCAAACCATTGCACATTTCAAAGAGCCGTACACTAGTCCAAAGATGTTCATTCTTATATTGACACAAAAAGGCCGAAGCATGGACACGGACACGGACACCGGACACGGGTACGATATGACACAGACACGGTGATACGGGAAATTTTAAAAAAATAGGATACGGACACGGCGAGGATACAGCTATAAAATAATAATATAATATATTAATATCTATTAATTATTCAATAAAAAAATACTACATTACATAAATATTTCAATTCATCATCAAACAATTAAAAACCAAACAAAATTATAAACAAAAATAGACAAATAGATTAAAATAAATTAAAGAACTAGACTTATTTAGTCTTCTATATATATTCAGCTTAGATTTTAATCATAACTTAGTATCATATAATTTTCATTCGAAAAATTTGAATATATATCACTGCTATGAAGTGTCCGATACGTCTTTGAGGAGTGTCCAAGAAGTGTTCATGGAGTGTCCTAAAAAGAAAAATATCAGGACACGGGTACGAAGTATCCGACACGTGTCCGACACGGTGTCCGAGTGTCCGACAAGGGTACGGCACTCTCGGTGAAGTGTCCGTGCTTTCTAGCACAAAAATAATATTTATTAGGGTGGCGCTCCTAAATTGTACTAATGCCCTCCACTTTTATTTATTCATAAATTAAATGACAAAAATAACCCTGAATTGTTCCAACACGTTTTCTCCTCTCTCTCTCTCTTCTCTTAGGCATTGTTTGGTTTGAAGGATTTGGAAGGATAAAAGGAGAAAAGGAATGAGAGGATATTGTGTGTTTCTGTTTGTGTATTTTAAATGAAGAGAAATGAAAGGATTGGGAGGGATTTGGAGGAATAGTTATCCCTCCTAATCTCTCATATTCTATCCTTTCAAAATGAGAAGATTGGGAGGGAAAGAATAGTGAGTTAAGTAGTAGTTTCATAATTCCGAAATTGTCCTCAACAGTTAGAAAAAGAAAATTGTTATCGTACTCATGTCTCATTAAATATAAAAGGGTATGATAAGAATTTGGTTGCTATCCTTTCTTTTCTTTTCTCTTCACTATCTTATTCAAATAAGAATATTATCATTTTTTTTCTTTTCTCTTCTCTATCTTATTCAAATAAAAATATTATCATTTTTTTTTTCTTTTCTCTCATATTTATCCAAACATAAATAGAAGTTATTGTTATCCTCTCATTTTTTTTTCTTTTCTCTCATAACTAAAGTTATTATTTTTTTTCTTTTCTCTCATATCTATCCAAACGGAGCCTTAGGAACGCGCGCAGCTCTCCCAACTCACCCTGTTTTCCGTCTCTTTTCTTTTCTCACTCTCCTTTCTTTTTTACTCACCGTATACTTTCTTTAAAAGGTAATTTTTACTCTCTGTATGCTTTCTTTAAAAGGTAATAATCAACCTCGTGGATCTGTCTCACTTTTTTTTTTTTTTTTGTGTTAATTACTACTGTATATATAATTCCATAAAACCAATGCCCAAATTTTAAGATTTGATGCAAAATATTTATGAACATTGATGAGTCCTTCTTCTCCTTCTTTTTCATGTCCAATTGAAATTTGTCTGCTTCATCTATTACATTTTTGAGCCATCATGCATATTTCTTGCATTTCACACCGCTCTTACGGGAATTTTTTTTTTTTTTTGAGAAAGGTGCACCACTCTTGTGTTTAACTGTTGAAGAGGCGTAGAGTAGCCTTACTTTATAAGCAGAAGTTCTATATCTTACGTATCCAATTTCAAGACAAATACAGATTTTTTTGACCAATCAAGATATATGAAGTAGGCAAGAGTTTAGTAAAAATTTAAAATATATCAGGAAGGATTATCTCAACTTACTAGCTTTTCTTTCTGCATTAGGATTCATGAAATTACAAAATAATAATAATAACAATAAAAAGAGGTATCACCTATGCATTATCAACTGGAGGCATGCTCTAATTAATCTCTCTTCTTTAATTTATTTCAAGTGGATGATGTTCGAGGGAATTAATTTACAGTGTTGAAAGTTTGAAACATAAATTAAAATAGATGCTCAACCTGAATTTAAGGTAGCACAAATTTTAAAACCAAAAACACTTTCGAATATTATATTAACTAAATAATATAATCAATAACACAACTTTCACTATCTTCAAATAAAAAAAATCAAGTAAAAACATTTATCTCACCCAAATAACAGAACATTCAAAACAAACATTGAGTCTCCATCTTAATGAATGAATTTTTTCTTTTACATCTAAATTTATATTTGTCTATGTTAATATACATAGAAACTTTCATTTGATCATTAAAACAAACTCATTATATTAATTAAAACTAAACAAAAATGGACATAAATAATTAATATAATCATATATTATATATGTGATATAATATATATGTTAGGAAACGTGTAAATCTGACTTGTATATTGTATTTTTTTTCCTCTTCTCGTGTGTTATATATGGCATGAGTTTTCATTTAATTCATGCATAAATCTATAATCATTTATTAATTTCATAAAAAATAAAGTGACTTAAAATTCATAAATAGGCCATTACTTGTTTTAGATTGTCTTAGAAAATCAATAAAAATCACTAAAATTCATCTTTTTTGAATTATATGGTAAAAAATTGCGTATCGATTCATTTTGGGACATATGTGTGTTCGAAAAAAATTCATAACTGCAGTAACTGATTTCATTACGTAACGTTGATACACGTCTAATTCCGTTACACCGCGACTGCAAACCTTGGTATTGGACTACCTTTGTGTGTGTATATTGTTGATGCAAAAATTCGCACGATCTAGCTTGACGCGAACTTCCTGCAAGACAGAGGAGTTAGGATCATGACCTACACCGGCGGAGTGCCAACTGGGTGCACTCCGATGATCAAGTTCGTATTTGTAATCATACAAAAAAAAAAAGTAATTCGATTTGTAATCAATATTTTGTGTACCTTTGGATGAGTCTATTTCCTATTATTTATAGGGTAGTGCTGGTAGTGGTGTTCTTGTAGGAAACTTGTACCAATCTATTGTTGGTGGCATCCAAACTCCGATCGTGTTTGAACCACAATTTTTTTTGAAAATTAACGATGCCAATTGTTGATGCAAAAATTTGCACGATTCGGCTTGATGCGACAGAGGAGTTAGGACCGTGATTGGCACTAGATAGTTGCCGACTTGGTGCATTCTGACGATGAAATTAATACTTATAATCGTATAAATAAAAAAATATTTCTGTAATTAATATTTTGCGTAGCTTTGAATATGTTTGACCCCTCTTGTTTATAGAAAAGTGCTGATAGTGGTGTATAGTGGTGTTATTGTAGAAGACCTCTTCAATTACATTATATAATACGTAATCTTTGTCTTTTCTAATAAATAATTATCTTTTTGGGTTTTATCTTGTTTTTTTTACCTTCTTTTGACATTTGAAGTTTCTATCAGTTTCAATTTCTCATATCATATATAATCATTGGAAATATCACATAAATCGAAAGATAATATTGTGGAAGTTATTTGCTCTGAGAAAGAAAGAAAGAAAGGGAAATGTCAGACAACATGTCATTACACAATATATTATATATAGAGAGGCATACACATATAAAGGAAAGAGAACTTGAGCCTATTTTAATTCAGGACCTTTTCTGGTCACTTAAAACTTAAAAGTGACTAGATAACCGGCCAATTGATTTTTGGATTCAGCTAAATATATATAACACCAATGTGTAATGTGTTAGGGACTAATAGTTTTATATGTCACCAATCTGTTAGGTATTCTGATATATATATGTATGTTACCAACGAAAGTAAATAATAATAACTTCAAGAGTTTGACTCTAGTAGTGAAGCTTTTGGACCGAATTACCTCATGAAACATCAAAACACAGGTTCAAATCCTTTACCGACCCATATGGAGGGAGCACAATTTACTAAAATGATTGCTGATGTGGTTAATATATGAGTTCAATGTATTTTAACCTTGTAGGTGATCAATACTTATATTTCACTTTTTTATTTTTCAAATTAATTCATCTGATGTATTTTGGATTTTCTTTTATTTTAAGAATAATATTCTACAATTGGCCCATTTCATTTTTCTTAAAAGAGATAGCAACCTCAAATGCACGAGTTGTGAATTTTGTTTTTTTCACCCATAAACTACAAATGTTAACTTGCCCCTTCTAAAATTGTTTAACCTTAAAGACAAGTAAGTTCTATAATTCTTTTTATAGGACCAATAATCCTATTTTTGAAACTCTTTTACATTTAAGTTCTAAACCACTCAACACTCCATTTATACCCTTACAAAATTAGACTAAAATTTTTGCAATTATAATTTCGTAAGCCAAAATTTTATATTTGAATATTTAAACATGTCTAAATTTTTTCTATTAATAGTTAGATTTTTTTTCATTAATATATTTTTTATTTTCAAAAAAATTAGTTTTTTTTCCCAAAAGGATAAAATTTTATTCAAATTGTTTCAATAAAAATAAATTATAATATTTTATTAATTTTGAAATAAAATTTTTATTTTTGTATATGAAAAATTATTCCCGTAAAATCTTTAAAAGATTTTTGGAATTAAATTATCAAAATAATTAGTCCTTTTTTTTCAAAAGAATAAAAGATTATTCAAATTGTTTCAATAAAAAGAAATTATAATATTTTATTAATTTTTAATATTTGTATATGAAAATTTATTGGAGTAAAATTTACACAAAAAAAAAAATTAGAATTGAATTTTAATTATATTAATTTTAAATCTAATTTGGTAAGGCTATAAGTGAAAAGTTAAGTGGTTTAGAACTTAAATAAAAAAAATGTTTCAAAAGTAGGACTTATTTTTGCATGAAAAAGTAAGAGTCAGTTATAATTTTTCCCTTTTTTTATGCTCTTCATTCTTAGCACCTCACCAATTTCATCATCTCTTTTTGGCTATCATTTTCTCTCTTTATAGTCCATCAATCTCTCTCCAAAGGAAAATCAAACTTTATTAACTTTCAAACTTTATTTTTATTAATTGATCCTAGCTAATTACTTCTTATTTCATAACGTCTTTCCACTTATGTGAGTTTGAAAAGGACATAGCACTGCAAGAAAATTAGTCTTTTACGACGGGCCAAAACTGCCTTAAATGACTTTTTAAGGCGCTCCATGGCCTGTCCTCTATTAAGGCGTTATGATTACTAAGGTTTTTTAAAGGCATGCGGAAACTTTTTAAAGGCAGTCCGAAACTGCCTTTAATAATTTCATAAGCGCCTTTAAAATAATTTTTCAAGGCAGTTATTTAGTGTCTTAAAAGTTCCATTATTCAAGGCGGTTATTTAGTGTCTTAAAAGTTCCATTATTCAAGGCGGTCGTTACACGTCATAAAAGTGTAATTATTTAGGGCGGTTATTTAGTGTCTTAAAAGTTCCATTATTCAAGGCGGTCGTTACACGTCATAAAAGTGTAATTATTTAGGGCGGTCAATTATTGCCTTAGAATCTCAATTATTAAGAGCGGTTAGTTTCCGCCTTAAAATCTCAATTATTTACGACGGCCCATGCCCGCCTTAAAAGCTAAACCACATAATATTAAGGGCAACTTTGGCCCATCTTAGAAGCTAAACCACATAGTATTAAGGGCGGTTATGGCCCGCCTTAAAAGCTTAATATTAAGGGCGGCTTTGGCCCGCCTTAAAAGATAAGCCTCATATTATTAAGGGCGGCCATTGTCCGCCTTATAAAGGTTTTTTTTTTTTTTTTTGAAATATTCATTTTTCTAATACTTTCATCCTCATTCCAAAAACCTTTGAAACCTAATCCAAAAACCTGTTATGCCATACAATACCAACATCCAATTTGTATCCAAAGCTAACACATCCAAATGAAAGTCAACCCAAAAACATAATATGAATGACTTTCATATCAACCCAAAAGTATGTGCTTCCATACAATATCAATATCTAATTTGCATCCATTCAAAATTAGCATATTCAAATGATTTAGCATGCTTAAAAATTACAACCATTAACAAATATTTCTAGATACAGTGAACATTTAAAAGACATTCTAGCTATAAATGAACTCAAGTCAAACAATAAACTTGAAGACGTAGTTTAGAGGCAATCGAAGCAAAATCTTAGTTACAAGGTCATCGTAGTGTAACACAACATCCACATTGCTGTTGCTACGCTGGTTCATTATCCTGGGAGTTAAGAAGAGAGGGTCAATAGAGCAAGTACAACAGGAGAGAAAGCACAAAAAGATCAATATATAATTGAAATTTAATTGCAATTTTCTGCCATGCAGGCTTTCAGTTTGATTTGAATTGTATCATTTAATGTTTTGTTCTATTTAGATTTGTTAGGCCTTCATGAACTAACTAATCTTTTGATGGAACTATAATTTGGTAAATTCCAGTGGTAAATTTAGATATATTTTTTTCGGTTTCCTTGGCTGGATCAGTTGCATCATTGATCTAGAGCTTTATTATTGGTATTGTAGATTTGTAGGATGGACAACTACTATTCATTTAGATTCTATTTAGGGAAATGGTATTTTCGAGAACTCTTGGTTGTAAGTTCTCATTGGTGCATAGTGGGCGTAAGTGTTGAGTTGAGTGTGTGCATAAAATAACGTTGAAGCTTGGAAAAAGAGTTTGAGGTCATTGGGACAATTTTCTTCCAATGACTACAAAGTAATAACAATATGTTACAAATATTTCATTTTGATCTTTATTATTTTCATAAATAATTTTGTTGCCTTTGAACTTTAGCTGAGATATCATTTGATTTTATTGATCTTAGGCACTTGGCCTCCTATTTTGAATTGCAATTAAAAGTCTGATTTTTTTTTTCCTTTTCTAAGCACTAAAGTACTTTTCTAAATATTAAAGTAGGTTTTTTAGAACATAAATCCTCTTTCTTTTTTCTTAAGCTAGCAATGCACAATTGTTACTACAAGGTACTGTATTGTTTCTTAAGCTAACAATGTATAATTGTTACTACAAGTTACTGCATAATATGCACTGTTACCCTTCTTCTTGAACAAAATATGCACTGTTAGTAAGAATTAAGCACTAAAGTACTTTTCTAAATATTAAAGTAACAATTATGCACTGTTAGTAACAATTATGCACTAAAGTACTTTTCTAAATATTAAAGTAGTGTATTATTGACTCTTTCCAATTGATTAGCTTACTTTGTTCTAGTTTGGATATTTTAGTTCCTTTTATTAATAATGTATCTAGCTTCAAAGCAAAAAAAACTTTTTACTACATCATGATAAGAATATGAAATGGTTGATTGTTTTAATTTATTGTTGATATTGTATAGGGTGTAATGGCAAGTTAGTTTGAAGAAGAAGTGCCTGAGGATTCGAGCAGTTCAAACCCTTCTTCTCCTTCTTCTGACACCGAGAGTTCACGTGAGGAGTTTGACGAGGATCAAGCTGAGATTACCGATCCATCAGCCCAAAACATGAAGAAGCGGGGGTTCTCAACTCTAGTAGCTAGAGGTGTACCCAAAGGCCACTTGGCTGTTTATGTTGGAGAAATCGAGAAGAAGAGATTTGTAGTCCCAGTTTCATACTTGAAGCATCCTTCATTTCAGAACTTGCTAAGCCAAGCTGAAGAAGAGTTTGGATTTGATCTAATGAACACAAAGTTAAGATGGCTTTATTTTTTTCTAACAATGTTTAGGCTGACTTTTATTCAAGGAGACCTGTAGCTTTCTTATGGTCTACATGTTTAAATCTTCGGTATATTAAACAAATCAAATTGATAGCAAATTTATAGGTTGATTCATGGAAAGTTGCCAACTAGTGGATTAGTATAAGGTAGGCTAAGTTACACAATGAATAATCATATGGGAATAATATCATTGTTTTTAGTCAATACTATACGGTTTGAAATTATCAAATTCCAGCCAGTTTATATGTAGTCCCACTCAACTGACTAGTCATAACAGTTCTTCTAATTTGATAATTTAAGTGATCAAATCTTCTAATTAAAAACCAGTCTCCTAAATGTAGTTATAATTTGAATTAAATTTAAGTCTAAATTAAATTTACATGAATATTTTCATTTTAATTTTACCCTCTCTAATATTTTCACTTGTAAGTTCTTTCCAAGTGATAAGAGTTAAGAGTTTCGGCAGTACAAGTAAAAATTGAAGTATCATAATACACTTGGGTTGTGAGGATGCTTAATCTGAATAAATCTAACAAGAAAAAAAATTAAAATTTATATGTCATACCTGATTAAGGAGTTCCAACTTAGGTGCTTTATATATGGCTATCTGAGTTACATGTACGGCAAGTAAACGTGTCTGATCTGGGTGAAATTGTACGCAGGTATCTGTAAGAGGAACTGTGGCTCGCCCAACTAGAATCTGCAAGCAATTAGTCATTCGCTTCTTCCATCCATCCATCCATACCCCCGACACAAATCTATGCACACAAACTGGAATCATTCTCTGTATAATCTAGAATGTAATATCTTGCCAACTTAATCAATATTTGGTTTGTTATGGGAGTTAAATTAACTAAAATATAGATCAAGCCTCGAGTAATCAACATATATATTTATTTTACTAATGAAGTTAATTTTAAAGAATCATCCCCATCCAGGGCTACACTTGCAGTCTATAATAAAGTGGCATCAACATCTACCGCCACTACAAGAAAATTGATTTTTAACAACTTGTAATTGATAACACGCATAAAAAGCAAGTCGTGTTAACTAAATTTTAAGAGTAATATTTGAGGCACCTTTTAAAATGTTAAAAATATTGTTATATTGACGACTTACAATAAATTGCGCATGCAGGTATCTTTTATCGATCTATATGTTTTAGTATAACAACGCGGTTATTATGTTGTCAATATTGGGCCAAAAATTCATCAAATCCCTCCAAAAAAATTTCCCTCGCTTTCACTGATACACAATTTTTTCCTCTCCTAGCATGTAGGTCTTTCTCACTTTGATCGTTTCCTCTCCCCAAGGTAAACCCTAGGTTTCCCTTTCTACACAACTCTACTTGGCAAAACAGAGGTTTTCAACCTGTAACCCGGCCAGTGTGTGTGAGAAATCAGGTCTTCAACCTATAACAACTCACCATGTGTGTGTGAATTTGTGTTTTCCTACCAAATCGATAAATACCCATTCGGTACTTCCGCTCCACCAATACTGAACCGTTGAAGACTGTGAAAAGGGATTGAAAAGCGGCTTCTCCTGTTTTACGGCAGTCTGCTGCTAGCGAAACCTTCCGCTCAGTGGTGAAGCACTTCTTTCATCAAGAATCATCTGTAGTTGAAGCAACGATACGAAAAGTATAGGAAAAAAGTTTAAATGGAGTTGGGGCTGATACAAGGAGAAAAGAAAATCAATCTATGATGCTTCGATAATGAACAGAGCAGGCCAAGGTGGAGGGTTTTCGTTACAGGTATGACACATTTTTCTTCTCCTTCTGTGCTAATTTTTACTAAATTTCTGACCATGGAGAATTTGGGGAATTTAAGCTACTCTTATGTGTCATGTTAGGGCTTGAGAAGAAATATCGTGAAAAAAGACGTATAGATCAAAGTTGGAGGGTTTCGTGACTGGTATGACACCTTCTTCTTCTTCTCCTTCTTCAATTTTGATTTTTATTAAATATTTTACAATACATTTTCAAACCCTTGTATCAGTTCTTCTGTCTCATATTTTAGTTGATTAGTTTGTTAATAATTTTCTCATATTTCATTAGACAAAGAAATACTGATATAGGGCTCTGATATTGCATTGCATTATATGAATTTTAAGTCAAGTTCAATTGTGAAGTATTTTCAATTTTGATTTTTATTCATTCTTCTATTTTGATTTTTATTATACTTGTGGAGTTATTTTTTGCGACTGGGTTGAGTTGTTTGATTCTAAGTTTTATTTCTCAATTAATATATATGGTTGTTGATATAGATATAAACATGCTCTGTATAATCCCAATCTCTGTAATCTAATGACCAACTAATAAAATTTGACTTGATTTTGCTCCATTTACACCCTTATTTGGTCATAGGTGGGGAAATATAGGAACCTGTGCAGTGTGAACACTTCTTAAGAGGAGGTGTGTTCCTGTCAAACAACTCTCTCCACCGCTCTTGGAAACATGTGGTGCTTGCCTTTTATAATGCCCAATTTCTGTTTCCTTTTTTTTATACTTTTTTTTTCCCTTTTTAGCAAAATCTGATATCATTCCCATGTTTGGAACAGGCCAAGCACATAAGGGAAATCTTTAGTTAATTTAGTTGTAAAGAAAATTATATTATAAGAGAGTAGTTGTGTAGAGGTAGAGAGTACTAGCAGTAATTATGTCGGAGATGCTTATTCTGTTCTCCAATTACGATTGTTAATATAGAAATCTTGGACAACTTGATCAAAACTACATCTTTGTGCACATAATACTGGAATATATATATATATATATATATATATATATATATATATATATATATATATATATCAAAAAATTTACAAATTGTCATCCCCTTAGTCTTGTCCTACTTTTTCAAGATTTGCGCTATCAATGTAGTGTGTCTTTGTATTATGTCTTTGCTGCATAGATGGGAACCTATATATGGTTAACTAGTTTCAGATTGACACCCTTTTAATTTTAGCCAACATGCTAAGAATTGCTTGAACCCTTCAACCTTCACATGGATTAGTGATATTAGATGAGTATAGGTGCAATCTCCTATGAGCATTGATACTCCTATTGATGTAGGGTAGCACTTGCCTTAATAGTGTTACATATGGTTGGTGATTTGCTGGACTTCAATTTTGAAAAGTCTATAGGTTTGGGGTTTGAGTGAGTGGTACAGTTAAAGGTTTTCTAGATGGGACAGGTTAGAAGGCATTTGGTAGCAAGAAATTTAAGAAAAAGGCTCCTGGAGTTGCTAGATGATAACCATTATAAGGGTATCAGGACTTAAAAGTAAGACTTACGGGGTGAGGGACGGTTTACTCTTTTAGATCAGAAACTCAATGAAATCAGTGGCTATTATGGTAGTGTGAACAGTACTTAGAGCAGTAACTTGGGTGTTTCTCCACAGTTTTGGTTTGCTGGGTGATGCGTTCTCAAATTAGAGTTGGCCTTCAACTTTAGAATTTATAAAAACTCTAACTAGCCACTACCCGCAATAGAATGGATCGTGTAGCATAGTAGTTCTCTAAACCAATCTCTGCTGAATTGAATGAGTAATAGATATGTATAGGCTGCTGGACTCTTTCTACACTAGAAGGAATTTGACTAAAAATCAGAAATATAGGATTAGGCTCATAAGCCCATCTAAACCAAGTAAAAATCATACAAAAAGATCCAATAACTTAACCCAGAATATATTCATGGATCCTTTCTACAGCTCACGTCCTGCAAATCTAGAAATCATCCAAATACCAATCTCTTAAAAAATGAGAAAATTTTGCATAAAATTGAACCAGCGGTAGCTAACTTAAAATTTATATTAAATAAGACTTTTATTCATATTAAAACTTGGTTCCAAGAAGCGCTAAATAGGCCAGCTAGAAATTCATTCAATGTCCATAGTTTTTATTTTCTTTGAACTAATTTTTCCCCTGAGTTTCTTATGGACTGCATTAATTTCCTAGTCAGAGAAAACTTGACCTCAAGTTTTGAAGTTGTTACTTGACTCAAAATATAACCCATGAACCCTTATTATAATCAAGGGGTCCTGAAAGGCTATGTGTGCGAATTCATGTTAATTTTTGAAGTCTCTTATATTTGAATTTGGTTTTTCATGAACTTCTTATGGACTGCTGCATCAGTTAGTTTGATTCTATTTGCATTTGATATTGGGTTGGAAAAAATATGCGAATTGACCCTGGATGGCTAATCTTTGGCTGAGTTTGACTCAAGCTACCACCTCATCCAAAGTTTCTCAACCTTCTTTTTTTTTTTTGAAAGGTAAGTATTTTAGAATTAAGAACAAAGTCAATATACAGATTGACTTGAGGCATACCCCAAGGGGGATGGACAATTGTGGAATCCCCATGTCCACCAAATATACAAAAGCCATAACCAAAATCTATACCCAATAGAAATTAAACCATCAAGCATATCACAAAACAAGTTACATGTGATCTTCAGTAACCCTCCATTCCACACATAAACCTTCATAAAGCTAAAGAAGTGCATACCAAAAGTCCTTTCCCTCTAAATAGACCCCTCAATACACACACAACCCTTTATCAATGCTTGCAGCATCATCCAGCACTTTATCGAGCTATCATAAACAATGTACCCCTTTTGACTATTTAAACTGATATAGTTCTTTAGATCATACCAACTCCTGAAGTAACACAACACCATCAGAAAGTCCCCCTTCCACATATAATACAAAGGAACACAATTGGCATAATACCAATGCATGCAACATTCACAGTACCCCAGCAAACATATAAAACACCAGCAGCTATAATCCCTGTTTTCCTTTGTGCTCATTCTATTTTCTCCCCCCACAACCTGAACACAGATTAAATAATAACATTCACATCACCCCATCAAAGTATACACAAGCAACATTAGAATACACAAGCAAGTATACACAGCTGCAGCAATATTGGATTAAACTACTTCTGAAGTACGCAGGTTGAACCAAGCCTAGCTCCAACAGATTAGAGCAACTGCAGCACCCCAGCAAACATAGAAAACCCCAGTAGCTGCAGCCCCTATTTTCCTTTGTGCTCATTCTGATTTCTCCCCCCATAAATTGAACACATATTGCATAATAACATGCACAACATCCCATCAAAGTATACACAATCAGCAGGTGCAGCAAGATCTGATAAAAAAACTCCTAAAATATGCATGTTGAGCCAAGCATAACACTCCCGCAGATTAGAGCAACTGCAACACCTGATGAACCTACCAATCATACTTAACAAATGGTAGTTGTACCATCTCCTACTCCGCCCTATAAAACCCAGCAAATCCAAATAACCACACTACAACCCCTTCTCCACCTCCATAACCCCAAGTTTCTCAACCTTACCTGAAGTTCCTTAACTTAGTCGCTCCTCTTCTTTGTGAAAGGTAAAGATGAGCCTGACCTGGGTACAATAAGGGATATATTGTTGATTAACCTGAAACCTTTCATGTGTATTTTGGAATTTGATTATAAATTTTAAAAACATTAATTTCTTAATTTTAGATTGTTCATTATTCTCTATGTCTCTGATTTTTTAGTCTTAAAATTTTTATATTTAGTGAATGGGTATGTTTAAATATGTTTCAATTGCTGACATTTTTGTTTTACTCTGTTTGTCTGCTTTAGGGGGTTGAAACTACAGATACAAGTCATTTTATTACTCCAGAAAATATCTAGAGGCTAAAACAAGCAAAGGAAGCCAATAGGGTTCAGGTATGCATATTGCATCTCTTCCCATTTAATTTAGAGCTCTGTAACCATGTTTAAACAAATTTAACTTGTTTATCTTCGTTGCCTCAATCACATATTAATTGCTAGTACTACATTTTCATTGAAAAAAAAAACTTTAATAGGCAGGTTGAACTTTTTCAACATGACTGGTGATTATGAACTGAAGCTAATCTGTGTTTTATATCATGTCAAGTTCTGATTGAACTAAATTTTTTTTTCTTCTAGTTTCACTTGAGCTATTCTTGACAATAGTAGCTGGAATTGTATATAATTTGTTATACAGTGTTTTGTGTTGAGGTGAATCAAGTAACTTTGATGTATTTTGGCATTATATTTATGAAGAGAATATTCTAGTATGAAAGAAGGATGAATATTCTAGTATGAAAGAAAGATGTATTTTGGCATCATAATTGTTATAGTTTTTTGCTACCTGCCGTCACTTAGTATTTGATAACTCTCCAGTGCTATCTTTTAGTTTTACCAAGCTAACATATTAAATATGCTGCTGTTCATGTGAGAATATTAACAAACAGGTGTTGAAGGATTCATTAATATTGCCCTGATATACACTGTATATGTATCCTCAGCTGTTTTATATTTTCATTATAATCACATGGATGATGGGTAGTATTGGCTTGGCATATAGACTTCAAGTATATTCCTCTATGTGGAAAATGTACATATTTTTTTCCCTCATGTTAGTGGTGATGAAGGTTAGAAAATTAGTATATCATCTTTGATCACCTATAAATATTGAGGGCATTTAGGCTAGTATATCTATTGACAGAAGAGAAAGAACTTATAATAAGATTAATAACATAGGATTGTTCAATTACAACTGTGGAACAAACAATACTAAAAGTCAGATTGAGTGGATTTTGTGTGGGCACAGTGAGAAGTTGGCTGTAGTTTTTGGGCTTTTGAACACTTGCTTAGGGTCTCCCTTTATTTAGAATTATTATCCATAATTAGTTTGGAAATCACCTTGCCAAATTTATTTAGAATTACAATTCATAATTAATTTGGAAATCACCTTGCCAAATTTATTTAGAATTACAATCAATAATTAATTTGAAAAATCCACACACAATAACCAGGGCGACATTTATTTAGAATTACAATCCACACACAATGTTTGATCAGCAAAAGATCATTGATGTGGTTCTAGTACAGGTTTTAAAAATTCAATATTGATATGAAGGAGACTTCCTGATCTTAGTAGCTTGCTCGAAGCCATATGCAATCTCTATTAGTTTAGGCTCCGAACCCTTCAATCCTCTAAAACAAATGCCTACTAGCAACCCCCATCATTGTCATATGCAACAAGGACACTAATTCCTAGAAATTTTCCAATTACAATTTGTATAGGGAGTCACCAACATGTCCACGTTGTTTGATCAAACTGAATCTTCATTGAACAATTAATGGATATAACCTGCAATTAGGATATAATAGCACCAATTATTATCTGCTTAAGCTTAATGGCACATTTTTAATTTACCAAAACTAGAAAATAGTTGATGAGTATTATTTGGTCAGGCAGTATTTAGGGGGTTAGTATCCAGGGGGTTGGTTCTTGTTAAACACCAGCTCAAGCTGATGATAACCTCAACTTTGGGTGAATGGGATGGATAAAATTTCACTTAGGCTGCTTACTGGTTGGTTTGGCAAAGGATGATTGATTCAGCTTGCCAAAGTTGTAGGATTAATGTAATTGGTGTTTCTTGTTCCTTATTTTCTACTATCTTCTTCATCAGTGAAGAGTTATATTTTGATTTAGTTTCATTATTTTGTCAAGAAGACAGATACAATTATGATCAATACAATTGTATGTTCATGGTTAGATAGAGGTCCTAATTTTTTTGCTATCATGAGACAAGAAGTGTTGTGAAACTATAGACAGCGAAACCAGTAATGTAAGATATCACATACTGGTCTGATACCTATTTGCAAAGATTCCATCACCATTTACACCATCTAAGCAACTGTAAGAATGATTCTTGATTTATCTTTAAGTACAGGGTGTCTATTATCCACAACCCCAATGTTATTTAAATTTAGACAAAAAATACAACTCCAACATCAAACACACACACATAAGTAAAATGTAAAAAACCCTAAATGCTTAGCCTCAACAAAGGATACATAATCATGAAAAATTAATGTTATACTGTGACCAATATGGGAGAAGTCAAAGCAATAGATCCCATCCATATATTAGAAAACATATAATCAAAGTAAAAGCATATAATTACAACCTCTTGATTGTTTTGTTTTAATTGATTTAGTAAAGTGGTTTTGAAACTTATAGTTTTCTTATTTGTTTTCGTGATTCATAGTATGGTAATGCAAGGGCTTTGCCTCAAGTCACTCCTACTACTGGGCCTGCTGAAAATTTAGAAGGATTGGAATGTGAATTGTTACATTGGAGCGAGCCAAATTTAGTTGTTGCTTTGGGAGAAGTTGATTCAACAGACCCAACTGCATTTGTGGATAGTATTCCTATTGGAACAGAATGTTGGAAAATTTGGGTCAAGGATGTATATTCAACTGATGTGACCTTGTATAGGGCAAGCAAAAATTACTTTTACCTTCAAGAAGCTAAGGGAGGATCAGTTGCGTGGCCTTCAAAGTATGTTAGAAGAACTTAGTCTCAAAGGTAATTGTTTTATATTATATGTGTGGATTTATACATTTATAAATTAATATAAATATATTTTTTATGTTTAAGATTTTGAACTCTCTTCGTCTTCTTGCTTGTCTCCATTTTCAGCTTCCTACTCTCTTTCGCCTTTTTATTTCTTCTTACTTTAAGACTAACTAATTTTTTCATTAATATGATACAATTAAAATTAATAACTTGTTTTACTTTGTTTATGTTTCTGTTGGAAGAAAAAAATTGTGATTGAAGAATCGATTGTTGTTGCTGTCAAGACTTTGTATGGAGTGGGGACTCATACATGCTCAAAATTGATAGTTATGATGCTATTTTGCAAGAGATGGTTGCTTTTTTGAATTTAGTGGTTTAGTTTTTTTTTTTTTTTCTCGTTGACTTTAATATATCGGATGGATGGGAATTTCTTTCACAAAGGAATGTGACTTTTAATATTTTGAAGTAGCTAGACATGTTCCTACACTTAATGTTTTTGTTTTAATGAAAGTAATGGACCTTGGTTATTCTCCCTAACATATGCTTAGATCTGATGTTATGTGATATGATGTAGATTATTTTTTTATGTTGAAGACAGGTATAATTTTTGATATGATAACAGGAAATCAGATATTTTTGTTTCCATTATAAAAGGAAATTGGGAGAAAAAAAAAAACACTTTTGACGACGTGCAAAGGGTGTTGTAAAAACTAAAGAATATAACAACTTTTGTCGACTTGCACTGGGTGTCGTGAATACTACTAATAACAACATTCCAACTGAGTCGTTAAAAGACCAACCACAATTACGACCTACATCACAAGTCCTAAAAAAACTTATAAACAACATGCCATTAACGTTGTTAATACTATGCTGTATTGACGACACGCACAAAGTGTCGTAAAAGTTTAAAAGCAACTACCGTTTGGTGGGATCACGACATCACAATTTAACATTAATGACTCCTGGTACGCGTCGTTAAAAAAGCGAGCACAAGCACGACCTACGTCGAAAGTCGTGAAAAACGTAATCAACAACTTGCAATGCACGTTGTTAATACTACGGTATATTAACGACTTGTACCCAGGGTCGTAAAAGTTTAAAAGTAATGGCCGTTGGACTGCATCACGATGTAACAATTGAATATTAACAACTCTTAGTGCATGTCGTTAATAAAATATATTTTTCACGACATGGTCAGTAACGACATGAGCTTGGAAGTCGTTAAAAAGAATTTACGACTTACATGGCATGTTGTTAAAACACTTTTTTCTTGTAGTGCGCGTGGAGACTGAAAACAATTTTTTTTATTTTAAAAAAAACCAAACGCTAAGCTAAGTAGGAGACAGCGGAGTTCTTCGGAATATTTATTGGCTATCACTTGGTATTTTCTGCTCTTCTAAATTCTTAAATATAAGTTATTGCATTTTCTAACATAAACGAAAAAATAGATGAACAAATTGCCTCCAATATCTTACTTGAGAATTAGCACCTGAAGATACAAGCACCTTTAGAACATTAGAGAAAGCGAGGCCTGTTATTCTTTCCTGATGGCCATTGAGAATACTTATGACCTGTGTAATGGAACATACAAAATGTTAATCGTCGTATCTAGCAGACATTAGGCTTCAATCAACTATTAGTCATTAACCTTAAAATTTATTGGTTGTGTGTGATCTTTCCCTATGACTTGTTCCATTTATTCATGCTGGTGTGCTAGTATCATGCCGCTGTGCTTCTAAAAAGAAAAACTTTCTTTTAAAGGTGTACTCAAACAACAACCAGAGAGAGAGAGAACCCCTAGTTTCTGTGGCATCATAAGCCTATTGTCCAATACCAACCTTTTTAAGCCCACTTTATGACTGTTAAGTCAAAGACGAGAGAGAAGGAAAATGACAAAAGTGCACACATTAGGATCATACAGAAGTTCAAAACAGCATTTTAGAAAGCCATAACTATTGCTTTCAGCAGCCCTATTGCACATATTTGACCACTGAAGCAGGCAGTGACGGAGCCAAGATTTCATTTCAAGGGGGGCGGTGTACTTGACAAAAAAAATCCAACTAACATGCCAACTAACAGTGTTGCAAGACAGTAAGCTGAAAAATAAAAGTGCAATAACAGTACAGTAATTAAGATTCAAATAGCATGTCATTATTTGCAAAAAAAAATGTAGTAGAGAAAAATTCCAACAAACAAAATATGGGCATTAAGTTCATAGAATTGCACTAATAAATTTGAAGGAGAAGAGAAAAAAATAAGAAGAGAGAAAAAAGGTTATTGCACAATACAAAAACAAACTAATGGGAATGCAGATGTTTTTTTTATTTTTATTTATTTATTTTATTTCATTCAAACAATGAGGTGATAAAATTTAATTCATATGGCAGTGAGAGAATCACCTGTTATTTGAACTTTCTATCGTGAAGTTGTTGGCAACCAAATTACTGCATATTGCAACCCAAAAAAAATCTCAATGTTAGATTCAAAGGTATCAAATCTATGCAGAATATAACCACACACTGCAAAATGCATAATTAGTATGTTTCTAGAGAATAAAAATCTCAATTCAAGAGCTTACAGGTGAAACTCTTACACAGGAAGGTAAACCAGACTTCTAAATAGAGAGAGAGAGAGAGAGAGAGAGAGAGAGAGAGAATTCTCAATTTCTCTTAGATACAATCATAAATTTTGACCTAGGAAAAAAACCACAAGTTTGGTAGATAACATAGAATCATCATACACTTGTAAGTTTTGTTGGCTGATCCAAGAAGGAAAGCTCCCAGATAATTCATTGTATGATAAATCTCTGCAAGTATAACATAAAGGCAACATTAAGTACATTCCATCATAATTCAGGAAAAAAAAAGTACATTCCATCATACTGATTACCAATAATATGGTTAGTATTAAATTAACGCACTGGAAAGACTTAAATTTAATCAAAGGCCTAACATAATACCATACTTGCATTGATCGTTTAAAATAAGTTCTCGAAAAATAAAAAAACAAAAACAAAAAATCAGAAACAAAAACAAAAAGAAGAAGTTAAAAAATACAAGGCCTCTATAATTGTTTATAGTTGTCTCCGATTTGCTAAAATATGACAGAATATCAATGTCATGAAATGTTGTCACGCAAGAAAAGACACCGTACCTATCTACATGCCTAATTGTGTGTATTTGGTGTTCAAAGGAACTACTTGTTTACCCATTGTAACCTTATAACTACTCATTGGTGGGTCTATACTCCTCTTAAACTTGTACAATTGAGAACTGAACCCACATATTTTTAAATTACAGGTTTAACCAGAAGCGGACATTCATACCACTAGGAGAAAAATCAAAACTGAGTGACAGAAATAGGCTTCAGGACTGAGGCCACATCTCGAACTAAATAATTTGTAATTGTTAAAAGCGTCAAGTACGGCACGCTTTTTGAAAGAACATTAAGTTGCCACTTTGGAGGTTGAAGTATATAGATGAAGTTACACTACATTTTTACCTTTGTTTTTTTTAACATTATAAAGCACTAACAGGCCACCAAAACTTATTTAGATCATAAATAGATATTCTTGTTTAATATTGCTTCCCAAATACTATGAATCCAAAAAGAAGACAATATAACTGCTAACCTTGCTCGGATCTTGAATTTAGTGTGTGGAATCACCATCAAAGAAAACAATAGAAGGATGAAGGAAGAAGAAAATTATAAGTCAATCTTCAAAAGCACATGAAGATTCAGAATAGTTTGTAGTTCAAACTTAAATGTTTATGTCCCTCTCCAAGTGTAAACTTATCTCTTGTTATCATAGGTGATCTTTTAAGTTTGCCATTATATATGTGTATATATAGCAAAATCACTTGTGCTAATATATCTTCACCTTTGCTCGTACATAATTTTCTAGCATGTGGTGGCAAGGTTGTTTAACAAATACATCCCTAGATAAAAGCTTAATGGAATAAAGGATTAAAATTGTGTAATATCCTTGGACTTCAATTACATGTGATGCTTTTTAATTTAGATAACCCCAAGATTTGAGAAACTTTATATAAATGATCAGTATAGGAATGAAATTCTCAATTAGGTGACAACATTTCCCAGACATTCCAATTAGGCAGTGCAAAGTTGTGTAAGATGACTCACATATTGAGAAGAGATGAAGTCTTTTGTGCAGGCAGGGATCCAATTAATTTGTTATTTCCAAGAAACCTGAGTAGGAAGAAAATAATAAATCAATTCAATACAAAAAAGGAGTGTATCTTCGGAGGTCTCTAAAATAGCTGAAAAGAAGATGTTCATTACAAGAAAGAGAGTGAACTCAAATTGAACAGTGATTCTGGAATCCGTCCAGTCAAATCATTGAAGCTTAAATCCCTACAAAATTTTAAAAGCCCATGGTTATAAGATAAATAAAACTAAAATGTACTAACTAATAACATATAAAATTAAAAATATATATTAACTTCATAGAGTTGGCGGGATGTTTGTGACCCCCAATTCCCAAACCCGATAATCAACTGGCCAGTTTCAGGTTGAAGTATATTGGAACCAACACAAATCAACCTAACACAGTACCAGTCTTCATCGAACTGAAGAATCACCGCTCAATAGGAGTAACTTACAATTGCAACAAACTTTCGTATTCTCCAATATTAGATGGAATAGAACCAGAAATATTGTTATTCCTCAGAATTCTGCAGAAGATAAAATCAGTTGTTGTATTAGACCTTTACAAAGACCAATATTTGTCATATTAGATGTTCAGAAAAGAAAATAGGGAAGCATACAAGAATTAACAAAAAGTATACATAGATTATGCTAGAACTATATCGCCTTACAAGATGGTTAGAGACTTCATATCTCTAAGAAATTAAATCCAGCAAAGAGCTCCCATTGGATAAATCACTTATTCTCCTACACAAGTAAACATTATTATATAATAAAAGTTTGGCTTTACTGATCTGCTTAATATGAATAAAAGCCACTAAAAAACTTATCACTTACAACTCAGTCAAATTGGTTAAATTGGAAAATGTTAATGGTATGGGACCTTCAAAAGAGTTTCCTTGAAACCTCCTACAGAAGCATAAATGCAAAGCTGATCATAGACTATGCAAGAGAGCATCTGAAGCTGAATATCATGGTAAAGATCTAAAAGATCCAAAATTTCTAAGTGTAATTGACTCAAAATAAAGAGAACTTGGTGTTGAATACTATCCTACAAAGTAGTAAGCCTTGACCAATTCCCTATGAAATCAGGTATGCTGCCTGTGAGTTCTGTGTCCGAAGGCAAAAAAATGAACCATTAGTCCATGACACCAGTTGATGTTGTGCATGACATGCGTGTCCATGTACAATTACACACGCCAATGTGCCCAACATAGGGAAAAATAGGCTAAAAAAAAGAAGAAGTGCCTCGTAGCATAGCCAAACGAATTTTCATAATAATTCTCCAATTTTTACCAAGTGTATCAATCATTAGGACTGGGAAAAGGAAAAAGGATGCAGCCTTACAGAATAATAAAATCTTTATGAATTGTAAAAGAACAATATGCCTTTCTTCACAAGAAAAACTGGTTCTTTAATAGAGAACAAAGTGGATAAACATTTTCCTTCTAGTATTAGCATCAATCCTAAATTACCAATTAATATTAGTTTAGTGTCATACAGTTTCATTTTTCACTTTACCACGCTGTTTTAACATGTCAATCTTTATCCCCCTTTGTTCTCCAGCAAATGAAGCATCTCAAAAAGATTGGATTGCTCTATCACCATAGCAGGATCAGTTCATAGATCTTTTTCTACCTCTCTCTCTCTCTCCATCTCAAGATTATATAAAGTATTTGAAGAGCTAACCTTAGGACAGCTCTATATGAAGGCCCTATAGTTTCTGAGTAATATTCGTAGGATAAAGTGATGGCTATTTCTGACCGAACTAAGAAGAAGAGAACTACAACTAGTTTACAAAAGTGAAATGGGACTTTGTCTTCTCAAACTAGCCTTGCCTCTTTTGAATCTTTAACCATGCCTCTTGTTAGTCCCCCCCCCCTCTCTCTCTCTCTAATATATATATATACACACACACACACACAGACACACACATATATATATATATATATGGTTATATGTTATGTGTGGATGTAAGTGGGATTTGCTTGTTTCTATTTCTTTTGCTATGTAACAGGTCTAGGAAGTTGTTCTCACGGCGGATTTTCGATGTGCAGAGTGTCAGAAGAGGGTAGCTCACTTAATTTATATATCTACAAGCTTTTTGTCCTCAAATGAAGATAGGATTTTAAGTAATGAAGTTTCACAAACACTTGGTGAAACAACTTGGCTTTAAGTTCTATTGTTGCTCTGTTACACAAGTAAGAAGATCATCACTCTACTTTAGATTGTGACAATAGCATATTTTGCATTATGAGTTAAAGTTATCCATTTTTTGTGAATTAGTACCATAGTGGACCATAAAAATGATTGAGAAAGTTCATTGCAGTAGTGCTCTTGATCATTTCATTCAAGAGCGCTACTGCTTGAAAGAGAAAGAGATGTTTTTCAGTACTGTAGTGACTTTAACTGATTGAAATTCCAAAATCATAAATACCAATGGCAACAACAGAAAGGACAAAGGCTATATATAAAAAATAATGTTTCAAGTGAATGGCAAAAGCATAAGCAACTTCATTATAATAAAACAAGAGTAGGAAAGGATTGGAAGCACTCTTTCTTCCATAGGCACAATGAAACTAACTACTATAATATATTTATCAAACTTTTAATCTTTAATAAAATTTTCCATCACAAAATATCATAAAGAAACCTATATAACTAACGTACCTCCAATCCTCTGCTGACTCCACAATACCACAAGTGAAAACATTCACCAAAATCATTAACACCATGAACATCAGCCAATGGTAATCATCATCATCACCATCTCCTTTCCTTCCCCAATCACTACCAGTAAGAACTAAGAAAGATTGCTTTTAGTAGGTTGATAACAGGGATAGCAGTTACAGGACTTCTGCTGCAGATATCAACTAGATGTATAAAATACTATAAATACATCTAGTTAAATCCAAAAGAGTTAGTGCTGAACATCTAACCACAATAACTATTGCCTTTAGTAGGTTCATAACAGGGAAGCAATTACAGGATTTGTGCTGTAGAAATTAGCTAGATGTGTATAGAATACTGCAAATACTTCTAATTATATCTAAAAGTGTTATTGTTTAAGAATCTACCACAATGGCTTAAAAGAAAGGTACTGAAAAATTTGACATTCAGACAAGATAAAAATGAAAGAATATGTCATTAAGTTCGAGAAAAGATATTACCTTTCACTTTTATCAAACCCGAAGCGTGCCCCAAAATAGAATGCAACAACAAGCAACCACGAATCACTGTGAACTACAACTAATGATAACCAGTCCTTCTCTTGCATCCCATCCCTAGCAAAGTTTATACAACTGTAGAAGTGTCATTAATCAAAACAATGGGGAAAACAATCAATACACTTCCACTTATTTTAGCTACTAAAACAAGAAGAATGTGGCTATGATCTCAAACCTATTTTGACCGATTTGGGAAAAAAATTTGGGTTAGGCCTTGATAGTCTGAACAATCAACTGAAAATTGAAAAGAAAAATCACAACTACATTACACATAAACAGAAGTGTACATATACAAATATATATATAGAGAGAGAGAGGTGGGGGGGGGGGAGATGGGAGATAAATAAGAACTAACCGTGGAGGAATCGACAGGCTAAACGCAACTGTAATCAATAGCGGTTTGAGTTCTTCTCTCAATTACTCCTACAAAATCCAAAGTCAATAATAATGATTTGAATTAATTTCCAAAAACCCTAAATAAATCGACTAAAAATTAGGAAATCAAGGGTATGATGCTTCATGGCGTCTTCTAGAACTCAGTGAAATCGATGATTTGTGAGATAGAAACTCGTCATCCATCGCGAATCGATTATAAACATCGACAATGATCCCGATAATCAGCTAGGGTTTTGAAATCAATTGAGGTCAAAGATCGAAACAGCTAGGGTTTTTAATCAATTGCATTTGATGCAGACTCTCAACATTCAATCACCAAATTTCTCGATCGAATGTTAAAGAGGGAAGAGAAAGCAGAGAGTTCTTGATCGGATCGGAGGTTAGAGAGAGAAGAGGAAGCAAAGAGTTCTCGATCGGAAAGGAATCAGAGAGTTCTCAAGAGGTTAGAGAGAGAGAGAGAGTACGTGATATCTAAAAACTTTTGTTCGATGAGTATGAAATTATTTTTAAAAAAACTTTCAATTACGGGCAAAGCCCGTAGTAAGAATAAAGTTTTCTATGACGGGCCATTGGCCCGTCGTGGAAACCAACTTTCTACCCCGGGCCTACATGGCCCGTCGTGGAAACCTAATTTCTACAACGGTCCATGTGAGCCCGTCGTAGAAAGTGAATTTCTACAAGGGGCTATGCGGGCCCGTCGTAGAAAATTACTTTTCACGAGGGGTCATGCGGGCCCGTCGTAAAAAGTCTGTCGTTAAAAGTCTAATTTGTTGTAGTGTAGCTTCTGAAAATGTTAAAAAGATAATTTAATTCATCTTCATTAATAAATGTGAAACATTCTTTCATATAAGAGATGGTGGTTGTCTTGATCTTCTTACAGAGAAGTGAAGATGGTATCATGGGGCTAAGGATTAGGTTGAATTTCTTCTTCTTCAACATGTACATGTTCTTTTTCTTTTGGTATTTTAAATAAATTCACTAATTTATTGATCTTTCTAGTATCTATTGAATCTTCTAAAAATGTAACGTCTCTACTCTCAATGACTCTATGTTGACTAAAATATAGATGATGAATTACAAACTCTTAAATGATTTAGACTCGATTTTTTACCTGTCCAAAGTTCATATGATATTTTGTTAATTGATTTCGATAGAATTTTATTTAGTATACCAGTAAGAGAACATACAATGCACGTGGTTAAAAAATTATAATCTTAATTAAATTCACATATGAAATACTCTTGCTATTTGGAAAAATGATACCTAAATACAAATGTGAGTCTAGCCTAAGCATATCCTCTTCATTTTGTGTATCTATATAAAAAAATTATAGTAAGCAAGTTTATAGTCATAATGAAAAACTCATGTAGAAAAGTAAACAAAAAATAATAGAGATACAGAATTATTTTGTATATCTATTAATGTAACAAATAAAATTACAATTGTTAAAATGGTGCACCTGGTTAAATGTTTTTTTAGAGGCTCAATGGACCTTCATAGGTTGGAAAGAAGAAATTCAAAGAGGACATTATGTTTGCTGCTCGATCATTTACCAACAAATTTAACTATTGTCCAATGTTGTTAAGAGGCTCAAGGGGTGGCAATTCATGTTCTCGTGCCGTGTTACTATCATGTCGATTTATTAGTATTGTGTCTATTTATGAATATTTTACTAAACAGTTCAATTCTAACTCAACCCATTTAATAATCGTGTCAGAAACTCTTAACACTAATCTAACTGTTTATTAAACATGTTACACGTGTTGACTCATGTACCCCATTTAATAAACATGCCCTATAATGACACAACTCCTTTAATAATCTTTTTGATCTATTTAACTTATATGATATTGTACACACAAATTTCGTATCCGAAATTCTAGGAACGAAAATTAATGACAAATAAATAATTTTTATTGATTCAAGAAAAAGGGTACAATCCTCTGTAAATCTTTACAAAATAAATATGAAGATAAGGTCCTCTGATTCGATCTCCTTGGTAATCCGGCTTCAAGGGCTGCTAGAGCTTGATCTTGAATTGGATTAAAACTTTGGTAAAGAACGGCACGTGGATGATGTGCTTGTTGTTCTTCTCCTTCAGGGTTTAGATGCTTTGGAGTTTTGGATTTTGAGTGAAGAGTTCTGCAGAGCTTCAGCTTTTTCTGAGAATCTTCTGGTTCCCCTTCTCCCACATTTGGACCTTTATTTATAGGCTCACCGGAAGGGTAGTTTTGTAACTTTCTTTTCCTTTAATAATTATCTTTTATGATAATTTTGATAATTATCCAATATATATATATATATATATATAAAATTATCCATTAGACCCATTTTCAAGTGGGCTTTAACTTCTTAGACAATTTAGACCAGCCCATAACTCATTTATTTGTGGTGGGTCTGGGCTTCAAATTATCTGACTCATTGGACCACATTTCAAAGTGGTCTAAACTGAAGATAAACCCAAATTATATTTTGGGTCTATCATGTAATTTTTTAATGTCTACAAATTGCCCCCACTTCAAGTGTCGCGCTATCTTAAGCTTGTTACGAACCTAAAGCGGGACTTGAAGTATTAACTTTCGCAAATTTTTTTTTTTTGCGAAAATCCAACTGGAAGGATTTTTTTTTTCTTCCAAGTGGAATTGTAGACTTGAGGGTCCTATTGCAAATAGGATTTTTTTTCATTGTCCAAGTGGAATTGAAGACTTGAGGATCCTATTGCAAATAGGATTTTTTTCTTATCCAAGTGGAATTGAAGACTTGAGCATCCTATTGCAAATAGGATTTTTTTTTCTTGTCCAACTGAAATTGTAGACTTGAGGATCCTACTGCAAATAGGATTTATTCACATCTATATATATGTGACTTATGCTTGAGACTCTTCACATCAGAGATAATTGAAGGAAATCTTCTGAACTCTTGTAACGGTACGCTCTTCTCTTCTTCTTCTTCCTTTTTTTTTTCTTCTTCCTGTTCTATCTTTTTTTTTTTTTTTTGTCGCTGCCTTCTGTTCTATATTCTGTCTTTTTTTTTCTTCTTGCACGGCTGTTTCTTTTTTTCTTTTTTCTTTTCTTTTTCTTCTCCTCTTCCAGCGCCTGTATTCTTTTTTCTTCTCTTCTTTTTTTCTTTCCTTCCACGCCACTTTTTTTTTTTCTCTTTTTCTTCTTCTTTCTTTTCTTCTCTTCTTTCTTCCTTCTCTTCACGCCACTTTTTTCCTTTTCTTTTTTTTTTCTTTCTCTCTTTCTTCCTTCTCTTCCAGGCGCTGCTTTTTTTTCTTCTTCTTTCTTTTCTTCTTCTCTTCCAGGCACATGTTTTTTTCTTTTTCTTTTTTTTCCTCCTTTTTCTTCTTCTTTCTTTTCTTCTCCAGCCGCCACCTCCTCTTTTTCTTTTTTTTTTCTTCTTCTCTTCTTTCTCCAACCACCGCCACCTCTTTTTTTTTTTTTTCACGCTACTCTTTCTCTCTCTCTCTCTTTTTTTTTTCTTCTCTTCTTTCTCTCACGCCACTGTTGGATATATATATATATATATATATATATATATATATATTTCTTTTTCTCTTTTCTTCTTCTTCCTTTTCTCTCTCTTCACGGCTGGTTGTGTAGAAACATTAAAAAAAAAAAGGTTTCCATGCTGCTAGTTGGTGTTGAACTTAAGACCTTAAGGAGCTTTATTATAACATCAAACCATCTTTTCTGCATCACTCTTATGTATTGTAGACTCTTGAAACAAAATATATATGTGGCTGAACTTTGAAAGGAACATTTTTTTTTTAGTAACAACTTTGTCTTTCGTGACCGCTATTAATCAAATCTATTTTTCTTTTTCCAGATCAGATTACACTTGTGTACCCTGCTCGAATTTTGGTGCTGTCTCTGGAACGACGAACAGATCTATCGAATTCATTGAAGACAACTTTACGTGAGTCACTCAACACTTTTCTTGGCAAGTTTCAATTTTTTTTTTGGGTCAATTCTTGCAGGTCAAATCACATTTCTCAGAATATGGAGTTCCAAACACCATTTATTAGTCCCTTCGGGGTCCCTTAGTGCACTTCGGTGTCACTCTTTCGTCCCTTCGGGGTCCCTTAGTGCACTTCGGTGTCACTCTTATTGTCCCTTCGGGGTCCCTTAGTGTACTTCGGTGTCACTCTTTCGTCCCTTCAGGGTCCCTTAGTACACTTCGGTGTCACTTTTTCGTCCCTTCGGGGTCCCTTAGTGCACTTCGGTGTCACTCTTATGGTCCCTTCAGGGTCCCTTAGTGCACTTCGGTGTCACTCTTATTGTCCCTTCGGGGTCCCTTAGTGCACTTCGGTGTCACTCTTATTGTCCCTTCGGGGTCCCTTAGTGCACTTCGGTGTCACTCTTTCGTCCCTTCGGGGTCCCTTAGTGCACTTCGCCGTCACTTTTATTGTCCCTTCGGGGTCCCTTAGTGCACTTCGGTGTCACTCTTTCGTCCCTTCGGGGTCCCTTGGTGCACTTCGGTGTCACTTTTTCGTCCCTTCGGGGTCCCTTGGTGCACTTCGGTGTCACTCTTTTGTCCTTTCGGCGTCAGGCCAAGTCACCACGATGCAGTAGGCCAAGTCACCACGAGGTCAGGTCACCCAACTCTTCTCTTACAAACTTCAAATTTTTTTTTTTTTTTGTAGAGATAGTTTATACTCATATCAAGGAGTGATTATTTTTTTTTTCATGCAGACAGTTTACACTCATGTCATGAGTGTTTTTTTTTTTTTGGTAGACAGTTTATACTCGTGTTAAGGAGTGTTTTTTTTTTTTTGGTAAACAGTTTATACTTGTGTTAAGGAGTGTCATCTTTTTTTTTTTTTGGTAGACAATTTATACTTGTGCCAAGGAGTCTTTTTTTTTTTTTGTAGCAGTTTATACTCGTGTTATAGAGTATCATCTTTTTTTTTGGTAGACAGTTTATACTCGTATCAAGGAGTGTCATCCTTTTTTTTTTTTGGTAGACAGTTTATACTCGTATCAAGGAGTGTCATCCTTTTTTTTTTGGTAGACAGTTTATACTCATGTCAAGGAGTATTTTCTTTTTTTTTTGTAGGCTGTTTATACTCGTGTCATAGAGTATCATCGACAGTTTAGGCTCATATCGGGGAGTACTTTTAGCTTTACTTAGTCTTTAGCTTTGCAAGACTCAGGAGACAGTCCAAGCTTGTGTTGAAAGGTGTGAATCAGCTCGGCGTCAATTTGGAGATTTTTTTCTTACTTTGTTTCTTCATTATACTTTTCTCGTACTTGAGAAGAAACATCATCTTCGAACTCGTCTCCCCACTCAGAAGGAAAAGGTATTTCATTCGTCGTGGTCCATGTAGGAGGATTAAACCTCACCCAGTATGCTTTGATTCCACTGCGAGATTCAATCCAGACGGCATCTTCGGGCTTTGGTCCCCACATTTTTCCTTCCTCTAGTCTTTTGATTTTTTGAGCCTCTTGTTCCATCTGGGATTGTAAACGATTTTGTTATTGTTCCTCGCTTTCTTCTTTGAGACCTTCGTTTCGCTGATTGTTAGAGACAGTTCGAGAAACTGACTCTTGAGACATCACTTGTGTGTTTATAGGCAATGATTCATGCGAGATCATTGCAAGACTATTCACATCTTGAACTTTCTTTTTTGGCCTCCATATGAACACAATTTTTCGATCATTTCTATTTGAAGTTGTTTGAGGAGAGCTTGAATGAGCTTTATATGGAAGGTTTGCCCCCTGTTTGCCCAGTCTTCTACCAATGTTTTCTTGACTCAATGTCTTATGTAACTGAGAACTTTCAGATGAAGTTACTGAAGCAACACGATGTGTTTCTTGATACAAGTTGTTAGAGACGATACTTATAACATAACATGTATTTATTTCATTGTCCGAGTTAGGAAGTATTTCATCTTCCTCTTCAGACTCAACCTCTTCATCTTTAAGACAGTTGTCAGACATATTGGGAAAGGCAAAATCCTTTGCACCACGACTTGTTATGCTGAGCTCCATATTGTGGGCACGAGTAACCAATTCTTCAAATGTACGAGACTTGATTCCTTGCAGAATGTAAAGAAGCTCCTAATGCATGCCTTGCATACACATTTCGACTGCTGATACTTCAGAAAGACAGTCTTTGCAATCAAGACTTAGAGCTCGCCAGCGGTTGATATAGTGGACCACAAGCTCATCCTTAATTTGTTTCATGCTAGTGAGTTCTAGCATGCTTACTGTTCTACGAGTAGTGTAGAAGCGGTTAAGAAACTCTTGCTCTATCTGTTCCCAACAGTCAATACTTCGAGCTTTGAGGTCCGTGTACCAATCAAATGCATTCCCTTTGAGGGAACGAACAAATTGCTTGACCAAGAGGTCCCTTTCGGTGCCAGCGTTATTGCAAGTCTCCACTAAGTGTGCAACATGTTGTTTGGGATTGCCTCTTCCATCAAATTGTTGGAACTTTGGCGGTTGATATCCTACTGGCGTCTTTAAGTTGTCAATTCTTTCGGTGTAGGGTTTTGAGTACACAAGAGTGCTCTGAGGGGCGCCGTCATACTGTGCTCAGATTGTGTTTGTTATTATATCCTGCAATTGTTGGACAGATAGCAAAGCGATTGGCGAAGCAGGGTTAGTTTCGTCAACCATGTGTCTTGACGCAGATGTGTGACAACGCTCTTTTGATTGGGCACCTTGAAGAGAGGAATTTGAAGTATTCGCAGGAAAATGTGTTGACTTGTCAGGATTTTGGATTTCAAGCTTCCTCATTAGCGCAGCGATCTGCAAGTCCTTCTCTTCGACAGTCTTTGTGAGGTTTTCGATTACGCGCGCCATGACTGCCAATTGGTCTTCTGTCGAGATTATTCCAGTCATCATAGCTGCGACAACATTCGAATGGGAAAGTCCTTGAGGGCCAACATTCTTTGAAGGGACCGATTGCTCTGAAATCTCAAGTAACGACTCTGAGAGCGAACCGACGCTAGAGTTGGCGTCAGAGATAGAGTGGGGTGAATGTGGTGGCGCCGAATTTTCTAAAACTACGTCAGAGTTCCTTGACCCCTGAGGATTAATGGTGTTAACATGTTTTGTTTTCACATCCATTGGTTTAGCAGGATTGGTTTTCACCAAATCTTGCTGATTCTTCAGCGAAGCAATTGCTTTGGTCTTGCTACGCGTTATAGAACCTGCTGAGGTGCTGCTGGCACTTGACAGGTTCCTAGTGTTCTTGTCACTGCTTGCGGCAACTTTGGTGTTAGCCATTGCAGCAGCGATTTCTTTTGAGTTTTTCTTGTTTGTCGTCTGAACCTTGGGAGGAGCCATAGATTCTGATAAACAGAGTTTTGGAGGTATGATATAGGAGACAGAGATGAGAGGCAGAGATGTCCCACCGGGCATGCCAGAAATTTGTACACACAAATTTCGTATCTGAAATTCTAGGAACGAAAATTAGTGACAAATAAACAATTTTTATTGATTCAAGAAAAAGGGTACAATCCTCTGTAAATCTTTACAAAAGAAATATGAAGATAAGGTCCTCTGATTCGATCTCCTTGGTAATCCGGCTTCAAGGGCTGCTAGAGCTTGATCTTGAATTGGATTGAAACTTTGGTGAAGAATGGCACATAGATGATGTGCTTGTTGTTCTTCTCCTTCAGGGTTTAGATGCTTTGGAGTTTTGGATTTTGAGTGAAGAGTTCTGCAGAGCTTCAGCTTTTTCTGAGAATCTTCTGGTTCCCCTTCTCCCACATCTGGACCTTTATTTATAGGCTCACCGGAGGGGTAGATTTGTAACTTTCTTTTCCTTTAATAATTATCCTATAATTATCTTTTATGATAATTTTGATAATTATCCAATATATATATATATATAAAATTATCCATTAGACCCATTTTCAAGTGGGCTTTGACTTCTTAGACAATTTAAAGCAGCCCATAACTCATTTATTTGTGGTGGGTCTGGGCTTCAAATTATCTGACTCATTGGTCCACATTTCAAAGTGGGTAAACTGAAGATAAACCCAAATTGTATTTTGGGTTTATCATATAATTTTTTAATGTCTACAGATATGAATTTCTCCACCCCTAAAAATCTTTATGAAAATCCTATAAAAAATAAAGTACATAAAACCTAAAATCAAACTATATTATAAATTTTGTATCTATTTTGTTAAAATAAGAGGAAAAGAGAGAATTATCTTTGAATTATATTAATGAATGATATGGTTACAATATACAATGAGATCATATATATTAGAGACTCCAAAAACATATAAACTCCAAAAACATACTAAGGTGATTGAACAACTGGGAAGACACCTAGTAATCTCATCTTTGCATTTTATGCCTACAACAGTCCTGTAAACAAACAAATAGATTATAAATAATTGCAATATATGTATATATAAGTTTGAATAAAAGCATAGACCCAAATCCAATTTAATTTTTGCGTGTTGTGTTCGTGTCGTGTTATCATGTCGTGTCCAATTTTATCACCGCTAGGCTCAATGAAATTGGTCAAGGAAGGCCACCTTTATTAACACTAAATTTTTAGCCTTTTAATCGCTATAGTGCACCTGATTAAATGTTGTTAAGAGTCTCGATAAAATCTGATAATCAAATAGGGCCACCTCTTTTAATACTACATTTTCAGCCTCTTAATTGCCATCTACTTCCCATTAATATTTGAATTTCCATGCAATCACAATTTCAAAATTAGCAAATTAACACTAAAGTTCCAATAACAATGCTCATTAGTAAGCATGTCAAGCAACTCGAAATTGAACACATGTACCAAACTGAAAAACTACATATAAAATAGTTTATATGAATCAATATGCAAAATAATTGAATAATTTATGATTGAGTTTTAGAATAATGTTTAATTCTTACCAAAATTTTCTCGACAGCATGAATCTCTCCTGAACAAAAACGACATCACAATTTAAAAATTAGCAAATTAGTAGTAAAGTTCCTATAACAATGCTCATTAGTAAGCATGTCAAGCACAACTCGAAATTGAACACATTTACCAAATTGAAAAACAAGTACATATAAAGAAGTTTATATGAATCAATATGCAAAATAATTGAATAATATACAATTAAGTTTTAGATAATGTTTAATTCTTGCCTGAATCTTCTCAGAATCTCTCTTGAATGAAAATGACATCACAAATTCAATAACTTGATCACTACTAACCCACATGCAAACAACTGAACAACCAAAAAGAATAAGAATTATATAGTTAAATTGTCATGCCTCAAAATCCGGTACACCAGAGACTCCAGCTCCAAACCCGAATCCCGAGAGTGACCCGTCCATTAAGCCCTAATGAACCATATTAACCATTAATTACCACAAAATCTTAATCACCCACTTGTATCTGTATGTGCACAAGTCAACATCATCTAACCTCAATGGGCCTCAACTATACAACCTTTCAAATGATTCTATCCCACAAATATGGATACATAACTCCTTGTAAGTTTCTGATATATGTTTGAAAATAAAACCATTGGAAAGAGGATTTAAAAAAACTCAATTTTAAAAAAAGAATCAATTGATTTCGATTTAAAACAAAGGAGATATGCTCGTTTGAAGTTGGGCAAAAAAATTATTTCACCAGGCATGCTGTAAAAGGGCGATTGATCGCCGCAAAAGGCCAACCGATAACAAATTTTTGGCTTTTTATAGGAGCGATCAATACCATAAAAGATGATCAAGTGCCGTTAATGCTGAAGCTAAAATCCTGCAACCCATACTTAGCCAATTTTTGCACTCAAAATCTTTCTAACACCCTAGAGTTAATCATACAACATCTAAATCATAAATGGAAGGTAATGTCATCATACACACATCCCAAATCATACTTTATATCAATTTACATGTATCACACACAAATCTTCTTCATTCTCATCTAAATTCACAAATGAGTCAAACATTCATAAGTTCTTCTTAACGTTCTTACATAGCCAAAGTCCACAAATAATAACACAAGTTACATATCGTCCCAATGTAACTACAACTACAACTTAAAACAAGTCACATGCCACAAGTCGGCATGGATAGCCATATATGTACAATGTCCAAAGGTAAAACCAAAATCACAAAGGAGCTCCAGTTAGATGCTCATGTCCCGTCAGTCATTGGCGCTTTATCTATAAAAAGTTTGAGAAAAACGGGGTGAGCAACTCAATGGCTTAGTAGGAATACCCCAACCCACCTAGTCATTGACTCGATACTGACCTACATGAAATGCATGTCGCTACACTACATGTTAAGTTCAACAATAACATGTTCATTTAACTCAATGCAATTTAAGGATAAATGTATTTAATCACCTATCATGCTTAACATTTAAAACACGTAAGCAACAAAATATACCTATGTTCTCTTTTTCTCAGCCCTAATTCGATACCTAACATGATTAGTCAACTTTGAAGCTCATGTGCCCTTGGACCCCTCCGATAATAATTGTATAATTAGGACAACTCTGAAGAATCATACAACCTTTGCAATGTGTTAGTTTGCCAAAATGCGAGTGGACAACTCCGAGACTTACTAGTTATGGACATTCTTCGATTCTAGGCCTTGGCCTTGGCATGACGGGACCATTCCGAGGGTCATACCTAGTGGATGATTATACCACTCTCATGACACAGTTGGATAACTCTGAAGTCTAGTGCACGACCTACTTACACCATTTTTCGGCAACCTCTCATATATGTATTTTAGACATATATTACACGTGGCATATCATTTTCATGCTCTTTAAATACACAATCTAGCTATCAAAAATTCTAGCCTGCCTTTCTCACTAAATAGCAACATATAATCACTTACATGTTCCTTCCTTGCATAAAAGCCACATATGCACACCACATAGCATATAGATAGTCATGCTCTCATATTGTACACATTACACATACTCATTCATCACATTAAATATATCACAAGATGTATCAAATTTTCATATAAGAATCATAAGGGAAGGAGAAAATATCAAATCACAGCCTCTCTTACCACTCTTATACATGCAAACACACTTTTACCTCTGCAACCCACCTGAAACCCTAGAATCGACACTTAGGAGAGAAGAAGAACCCCTACCTCAAAAATGAAGACCTTTCAAGCACTTTTCAATACTTACACCGAGTTCCACCTTGCTAAAACTCGAGTTTGTTCTGTTCAAACCGAAGCCCTAAATGAAGAGAGAAGACTTCCAAAATGAAGAGAGAAGGAAGAGAGATAAAGTGGGAGAGAATGAGAGTGTTTGGGTGTGAGAATTACTATGAGAGATATGAGGGAATCTCAGCAACTCATATATTTAAAGTGTATAGGCGATAAAATGACTAAAATAACCCCGGGTTACTTAACGTACCCTCTTGACCTCCGTTTTTTTATTTTGAAAGCACCTACGGCCTCAAAATCACATTCTTAACTCTTTAAACATTTTATTTGGTCTAAAATCAAAAATAAATATTTTTTGGAATATTTTCAGATTCCCGGGGCCCTGTTGACCCAAAAAGTCAAACTTCTCCAAATGTTTTGAAAGTTTTTCAAAACCTCTAAACAACTTTCCAAACATGTTTCTCACACTCAAAACATGCTAAAAATCATTCGAAATATATTTATGGTAATTATGATGAATAAAATAAAAATCAATCAAAATTGGTCCCGGTCTCTACAACCTCCCCACCTTCAAGGAATTTCGTACTCGAAATTAGAAATATACCTCAAGTGGTGAACAACTCAGGGTATTTGGAACGGACTTCTTGTTCCTGCTCCCACGTAGCCTCTGTGACTCCGTGATGCCTCCAAAGCACATTAACAAATGGGATAGTCTTACCTCGAAGTACTTCCTCCCTAGCATCCAAAACCTGAATCAGTCTCTCCTCATACATCACGTCCTCCTCCACCTCGAGATTTGTCCAATCTAGCACATGTGAAGAATCCAGTTCATACTTGGTCAACATAGAGATGTGAAAAGTATTATGCACATTTGACATTTGTGGTGGCAATGCCAAACAGTAAGATACCTCACTAACACAATCCAATATCTCAAATAGACCGATAAAATGGGGCACTAGCTTGCCACTACGTCCAAATCTCATCAAACCTCATCATGGAGAAACCTTTAGAAAGATATGGTCCCCCACCTCAAATACCAAAGGCCGCCACCTTTTATCCGCATAACTCTTCTGACGACTCTGAGCTGTAAACAACCTCTGCCTCATCACCTTTATCTTTTTTGCAGTCTCTCAAACTATTTTTGGTCCCAAGGCAATAGTTTCCCTAACCTCTGTCCAACACATAGGTGACCTACAAGATCTACTATATAAAACCTCGAATGAAGCCATCTCAATACTAGCTTGATAGCTATTATTGTATACAAACTCCACCAATGGAAGGTGATCCTCTCAACTACCATGCATGGAAATCAAGTGTACATGCCCAAAGCATATCCTACAAAATCTGTATAGTATGCTCTGACTGACCATCTATCTGAGGATGCAAAGTTGTATTGAAATGGAGGTCTATATCAAATGCAGTCTGAAAGCTTTTCCAAAATCGTGAAGTGAACCTCAGATCTGTAGAGACCGTGACCAATTTTGGCCGATTTTGCATTTTTCGCATTATAATTTCCATAAATGCATTTTGAGTGGTGTTTAACATGTTTTGAGTGTGGGAAAAATGTTTGGAAAGTGTTTTTAAGGTTTTGGAAAGTTTTTGGGAGAATTGGAGGAGTTTGACTTTTTGGTCAAATCAGGGCCCGGGATGCGACTTAAGTGGGCCAGGGAATCCGAAAAATTCTTGAAAATATTTATTTTTTGAGAATGGCTTAGATGAAATGTTTAGAGAGTTAAGAAAGTGATTTCGAGACTGTAGGAGTTTTCAAAATCGAAAACTGAGTCCGGGAAGGTGCGTTAAGTGGCCCGGGGGTATTTTGGTCTTTTCATAACCTAGGGACCTTAAATGGTCAAATCTGCAGAGATATTTCATATCTCACGGCTGTTTCTCTCTCTATATTGCTCCCACTTCTTCCCTCTTCCTTCTCTCTAGGTTTTGGAGGTCTTCGAGTGTGATTCAAGTTCTGTCAAAGAAGGGAGATACGTAGGGGACGGCTAGGGCTTCCCTTTGAATTGATCAAAGTTGCGGTTTGTCAAGGTTGACATTGCTGGGATTTTTAGAAGTGCTTGGAAGGCCTTCATTTTCGAGGTAGGGGTGTTCTTGCTCATCTACTTGTCGATTCTAGGGTTTCGGGTGAAGTGGTGAGAGCTAAGGTTGTGCATTGCATGTTTTAGAGAGGTAAGAAGGGTGGGATGAGGTGTTTTCTTCTTCTTTTGAATCTCTTGTATGCAATAGATATATATATCTCCTAGTATGCATGATGTGAGAGACAAATGCATGAAAATATGGGAGAATGAGAGCATATATGCTTATGTGCTTAATGTGGTGTACATGTGTAATTATGTGCAATGTGAGACATATAGGTGCTATATGTTGTAAGTGAGTTAAATGCAAGCTATATTTATATGAAAAATGTGTGCATTTGTGAAGCATGATTAAAATGTGCTTAAGTGAAGTTTTGTGAGCATATGTGGATATTATGCTAGGTTTTGCACGTATAGGTAAATATATGTGTGGTGTAGTGGAGATGAAATGCATGCTACATGTTTTATCAATTAGCATGTGCATTCTGAGGCATGAAATTAAATGCTTGATGTTTATATGTTCGAAATGCATATATTGGGGACATTGTGTGGAAACGGGGAAGTGTGGTTGAATTGCCTAGAGTAGGTCAATACTCGGTGAGGGCGTTGGAGTGGTTACGTCACCTTGGAGTAGGTAAATACTCGTTGACGGTGGTTTTCTCACCTTAGAGTAGGTAAATACTCGGTGGAGATTCTAAAAAGGTTGCCCGATTGCCTTGGAGTAGGTAAATACTCGGTAATTGTGGTTTGCTCACCTTGGAGTAGGTAAATACTTGGTGAGAATTCAAAGAAAAAGGGCCAAGTCACCTGGAGTAGGTAAATACTTGGTGATGGTGGTTTATCCACCTTGGAGTAGGTAAATACTTGGTGGCAGAATTTGAAATGTTGTGGGAAGTGTCTTGGTTTTATGATTCAGTCAAGAATCATGTTGGGATGTCGGGTTGAGTCCGAGAGAGAGACAAGTGTATGATTATCGCCTTCATTTGAATTATGAAGCATGATATGTGTTTAATACATCCCTATATATATATATGCATTGTAGTGAGTGAACATGATGCATGTTGAATGATACGTGAAATGTTGGGACATGCATCCATGTAGGTCGTGTCGGGTCAGCGCTTAGGTGGGTTGGGGTATCTCTACTGAGCCGCAGTGGTGCTCACCCCTTTATTCTAAATATTTTACAGATAAAGCGCCGATGATGGATGGGACATGAGTGTCCATGTGGAATTCTAGTAGCCCTTTGTTATCTTTTGAATTTGTGCATTTTTGTGGCTATCCATGTCGACTTGTGGCATGTGACTTACTTTTTAAGTTGTGGTTATGTTTTGGACAAAGGTAATTTGGATGTATGTATTAGATTTTAAACTTGTTGGGTGTGGAAAGACAATGGTTTAATTTATGTAATGCCCATGGTGGCACTTAATTCATTTGATGATGTTTCCATTATGAATGGATGGTGTTTGTGGAAGAAAATGATTCATTTTGGTGTATGAATTCAATTATGAATCTGATCTTGAGTGTGAGATTGGTGTTGGAACCTTTCATTTATGTTATTAATCATGTATGAGGGGTTCTAGGATGATGGAATGTTGATTGGGCTTCATGTGGACCATGTATAGGGTTGTTGGAAGTCCCGGGAGGTGCATTTCGATCGTGAGGAATGCCTATTTCGCACAATTGAAACCCCCATTTCGATTGTGCGAAGGGGTGATGATTTATGGTGATTTTTAGGGTCCAGACAGGAGGGATTTTGCACAATCGAAACCCCCATTTCGATCAATCAAAATATTGCAGGTCTGAGGTCCCGAGAGGGTGAAATCTTCGCACAATCGAGATGCCTATTTTGCACAATCGAAATCCCATTTTCGCACAATCGAAATTACTATTCACAACAATTTTCAAAACTTCATTTCGACGTAATTTCTTTGTTCTAGATCAGAATTGAGTGTAGTTTTTTTTGAAATTGAGTATTTTTGGATCCTCTATCCAATGGTATAAGCCTCAATTTCAGATTCCAAACACAGTAAGTTTTAAGGCTTGAAAGTGAGTGGTTCTCAAAGGTGTGGGCAAGTAAATTTCCACTTAGGTGTGTGATTCGATATAGGGCCTATGGGGATTAGTTAAGGTGGATTTGGGTGCATTCATATGCAAGAATAGAGTTAAGCTTCCATGGTGAATGAGGGTAATGAGGGTCTATTGGGCTAAATAGACAGTTTAACCTCCGGTTCTCCGAGAGTTAGAAATCGGGGCGTTATAGCATGGTATCAAACCTCGATACTATGGTGTGAGTGTAATTAAGATTGTTCACAGGGTTGAGTGAATGGGTTCACACTCGGGATTCGGGGTCGGTCCGGGGGAGTCCCGGCGGTCTGGGTTTCGGGGCGTGACAGGATCTCTGTCGGACACAATTGAAACTAGCACTCCATGCAGTCTCAAAATCTGATGAATGTACAACCAACTAAGAGCATCTGCGTCATCAGTTACTCGAATTGGAAGGAAGTGAGCCACCTTAGTCAACCTATCCACAATGACCCAAACTGCATCGTAACCCCTCCTCATCCTTGGTAACCCCGTCACAAAGTCCATAGTGATGTGTTCCCACTTCCACATAGCCACCGTTAACAGTTGTAACAAACCAGCTGGTCTCTGATGTTCGACCTTCACTTGTTAACAAGTGAGGTACCTTACCACAAACTGTGCAACTTCCTTTTTCATACCCTTCCACTAATACTGTCTCCTCAAGTTGTGATACATTTTAGTACCACCGGGATGCACTGCAAGTTTAGAGCTATGAAACTCTCTTAAAACATCATCCCTACAAACTAATGATACTGTAACGACTTGAATTATTTTAACCGATTCCGGATGATCTTTGGCCGAGTTTCATTTTTTTGAATTATTAATTTCAAAAAATATGTAGATATATATATATATATATATATATATATAAATGAAATTATAAATATACATAGAGGAAGTAGATGTTCATATATGTGGGATTACATATATAGATGGGGGATGTGGTTATATATATATATATATATATATGGTTACGGTGAATATATTTTTATTTAAGTATAAATATATGTGGGTGCATGTATATAATAAATTCATGTAATTGTGTGCAGTATTGTATGTATATAAATAAACATATGGGTATATGTTTTATATGATGTTATATATGTATAATATATATGTTTGCATATGGATGGGAATGGGTTATAACCCATGTGGTGTAATATGTATATATTTATATGTGATATATATAAACATGTGGAGGAGAGGGGACACAAAAACGTGTGGACCAAAACAAAGAAAAAAAAAAGAGAAGAGACCATGTGTGGTCTTCGGCTGAAGAGAAAAAGAAGAAAAGAAAGAGAAAGAAAAGAAAGAAGAAAGAAAGGGAAAGTAAGAGAGAGAAGTCTAGAGAGAGAGAGGGATCGTGAGAGAGAGTGAAGCTGAGAGAGGAGCTGGTTCAGCGCTGGCAGTGGGCCTTTGGTTTCACGAAGGTGAGGTGGCCGAGTGTGGCTCACAGCTAGTGATAGTGGCCGGTTTAGCAGACCACGGTGGTGGTGGTGGGTCTATTCACTACTGAAGTCTTTCTTGGCTGGGTTTTTGGGTGACTTTTGCTTGGTTGGCAAGGGTCCGATCATGAGGGTGGCTGGTTTGTGGGTTGATGTTAGCAGTTGGGGTTTGTTTGGCCATGGCTGGTAGTGACGATGCTTGGTGGTTCGGTCGCCAGTGGGTCGGTGTTGGCCCTTAAATGGGTTAAATTTTAGGGCTTTTGGTGTTGTTTTAGCAGGTGGGTTCCGTGGTGGTAGCCGGGAGTGGCCTGTTTTGGTGGTCACGGTGGTAGTCACGGTGGGGTTGATTGGTTTGGATCATTGGGTCCGTTGAGGTGAGTTGATTTGGATCCAATTTTTGGGACATTTTGGTGGTCTCGTTTCATTCTAGGTCTGTTCATGGTGGCTGGAACTAGTGATTCACGTTTGTGGGTTTACGGCGAGGTTGGGGCTATTCACGGTAGTTTGATGGCTAGTGGTGACCCAAGGTGGTGGTGGTTCGACTTGGCTGTGTGGTGGCCAGAAATGGCTAGTTTGGATGGTCTCGGGTGTGGCTATGGTGGCTGGGTTTCAGCCAGCTTAGTTGGTGGACGTTGATGGCTGGGTCTAGCTTGTTGATGGGTGGTTTCGGCAAGGGAAGTGGGTTTGTTCAGCTGCTTATAGTGGTGCCGAAGGGGGCTATTATGGTGGGTTCATGGATGGAGCTTACGGTTTGAAGAAGATGGCTATGCTGAGGTGCAGCCGAGTGGTGGCGTTTGGCTAGTGTTGGGCTTGGCAGAGATAGGTTGCTGGGTTGTGTTTGGTTAGGCTAAAAATGATGGATTTGGTTTGGACAAATAAGTGGACCAACTTGGATTTGCTTCATGGGTCTTCTACAATCAAACAAGGAATTGAGGTAGGGGTATTCCTTCCTTCCTAATGTGAATTCTATAGGAATTATGTGGTTTCCTTGGTGGGTTAGCATGCATAGTAGAGTTGGAATTTGGGCTTTAAATTCCTTATTGCTCTTGTGATAATTGCATGTTAAATTTGATATGTATATGTGCTCTATGTGATAATATGAGACATGTGAACATGTATGATGCTATGTGTAAGCATGAGTTTATGTTTATTTAAAGTATGTGAATTCATGTTAAAACGTATAATTTTGAAGAATGTATGCAAAATGCTTGACTTGAGAATGCTTGTGGTTATCTATAATTATCCATGAAGTGTAAGCATTGTACATGAATAAGTTGTATACATAGTGGTTGACAAAATGCTCATGTGCATGATTTAAGTTGTGAGGTGAAGCATGCATTGCTTGGGATTGTCTATGTGATAGAAATTGCTTACTTGCATTTAACAAATATGCTATGTATGTTTAAATGTTCTAGCATATGCCATGTAGCCGATAGGGATGCCATGACTTGCATTCATGTAGGTCGGCATCGAGTTAGCGCTTAGGTGGGGTTGGGGTATCTCTACTGAGCCGCCGTGGTGTTCACCCCACTCCCCCCAACATTTTTCAGGTTGTGCGCCAAGATTGGACGAAAAATGGACTTCATAGTCACTTGTGGAGGTTTTGGGACTCAAAAGGAGCTCGAGGTCATTTGATTGAATTTTGAAGATTAAGCTTACACTATATTTTGGTAGCTATCCATGCCGGCTTGTGGCATGTGACATTACTTTGAGGTTGTAGTTACATTATTAAATGTGTAACTTGTACATTCCATTTGATGTATGTTTATGAGACGGACATTCAGAGACTGAGTTATATTTCAATTGTATTATGCGTGTTATAGAAATGTATTAGATAACAATTGATGGATTAGAATGACTATTAGGGGGGGACACGTGCCCAAAAGTGTCCATTTAAATTATAGATGTGAATGATGGGGGGACACGTGCCCAAAAGTGTCCAATTTATGTTTAAAGTATGAATGACATATCAGGATCTGATTTATTAAAATGGGTGATGCCCAATTTTCTTAAAAATAATAAGAAATTGAGATTGTATGATCAGGTGATAGTTATATCGTGAGGGTGATCTCACGAAGTTCACACCTCGATTTTGGGCTTCGGGAATCGGGGCGTGACATGTACAACCATTTTACCTCTCAATCTCAAACCCCCATCTGAATGGATAACCCAATCTTCCACCCCTTCGCCACCTGAAATTCGAGTGCGAACACTCTCCATGTCACTGTCTTGCCTTTGCTCCTCAACCACCCTACTCACTAGAGTTGGTTGTGCAATGAGCGTGAACAAAGTTGCCTGTTCACCACTCTCACTAAAGTACAATCCCATTTCTGAGATATCTTTCATCATCTTCCATTCATGGATAGAAATACTAGCTAAGGTGCCATGTGACCTTCTGCTCAAAGCATTGGCAACCACATTAGCTTTCCCTAGGTGATACTGAACATCAAAGTTGTAATCTTCTATGTACTCCACCCACCTTCTCTGCCTTATGTTCAAGTTCTTTTGAGTAAAAAGGTACTTTAAGCTTTTATGATCGGAGAAAACTTCAAAACTTTTCTCCTACAAATAGTGCCTCCACATCTGTAAAGCAAAAATTACTGTCGCTAACTCCAAGTCATAAGTCGAGTAGTTTTGCTCGTGGATCTTTAACTATCAGGAACCATATGCAACCACCCTCTCGGTTGTATTAGTATGCATCCCAATCCATCCCATGAAGCGTCACAGTAGATAACATAACCCAAACCACGTTCGAGGATAATCAATATTGGAGCACTAGTAAGTCTACTTTTCAATTCTATAAAAGAATACTCGTAAGCATCATTCCACACAAACTTAACTCCCTTATGAGTAAGTTTGGTCATCGGCGCCACTAACTTTGAAAAGTCCTTCACAAAGCTCCGGTAATAACCCGCTAGCCCTAAGAAACTACGTATCTCAAATATGTTCTTTGACCTTTCCCAATTTATTACCGCCTCAATCTTAGAAGGATCTACGGTGACTCCTCATTCCAACACCACGTGTCTAAGGAACTTCACTTTCGTTAGCCAAAACTTACATTTTTCATATTTGGCATACAAAGATGCTCCCTCAAAATCTGTAGTACCGTCCTTAAATGGATCTCATGGTCCTCTATAGAAGAAGAGTACATAATAATGTCATCCACAAATACTATCACAAATCTATCCAAGTACACACTGAAGACTCGATTTATTAAGTCCATGAATGTTGTAGGTGCGTTCGTCAAACCAAATGGCATCACTAGAAACTCATAGTGGCCATATCTAGTCCGAAAAGCTATCTTCAGAATGTCCTCATCCCTTACCTTAGCTGGAAGTATCCTGACCTCAAGTCGATCTTTGAAAAGCATGAACCCTTTAGTTGATCAAACAAGTCATCAATCCTTGGCAAATGATAATTGTTTTTTTATCATAACTTGGTTCAATTTTCAATAATCTATTCATAGCCTCAAAGATCCATCATTCTTCTTAGTGAAAAGGACTGGAGCTACCTAGGGTGATGTACTCGATCGTACAAATCCCTTATCTAATAACTATTGCAATTGATCTTTCAACTCCTTTAATTCTGCCGGTGCCATACGGTACGGTGTCATAGAGATAGGCGCGATACCGGGAGTACGATCAATGCTAAAAACTACGTCAATTATTGGAGGCAACTCTGTCAAGACCCCCAAAAACACATCTAAAAACTCACAAACTGCAGGTGGAAACCCTACAAGAGTCACAATCTCATCATCCTTGACTAAGAAGCTAGCTAAGAAGTATCAAACCTAGTCCCAAACACTAGAACTAAGCAATGGCGAAATGTAGAAATCATCTCGCTCTCCCATAAAATAGAAGCAATCACCTTCGGATGTGCACACTATCACTCTCCTATGGAGACAATCAATCGTGGCTCTAAATATAGACATCTAATCCATCCCTAGAATGACATTGAAAGTGGTCATGTCTAGTACTACAAAGCTCAACACTAGCCGACGTCCCGCAACCTCAATCTCGCAAGACCGACACACTCTAGCCAGGGTACCTCTACCCCCAACAAGTGTATCAATGGACAATGGTGACTCTAGTGATGACACCTATAGCCCTAAGACACAAGCAGATGTAGTAGATATGAATGAATGTGATACACCTGAATCTATCAACACTCTAGCCCACGAGCTAGAAACCAGGAAAATAAATATGACCACGAACGGCCCTGGTAACTCCTCTGCCTGGGTAAGTGTAAAAACATAGCCCTGATTTTGTTGACCTCTCTGACCATCCCCCTATAAACTTGACTGCTAACTAGAAGTAGGCGTAGGTCCTCTCGCTACCTGAGATCCCTGAACTGACTGTGCTAGTTGAGGTGGTGGTAGTGCCCTAAAGCCAGAATGTACTGCAGCGGTTTGTTTGGTCCTTTGCTAAAACCCTATACCACTCTGTGTCGCCTACCTTTGTGGATAGTTTGCCCTAACATGCCCGGGCTGTTAACAATGAAAACATGTATGCTCCCCCACTGATACTGCTGGTGCTGGTGCTACTGCTTACCTCTGAGGGCACTCAGATTTGAAATGGCCAGTCTGATGGCAAAGATAGCAGACTACTGTAGATCATGAAAATCCAGTAGGCAAGGTCACTGAAGGAGTCAGGCGAGCCTGCTGCTGCCCCTGAGAAAGCGACACGTTCTCTTTGTGCCTCTTCTTTTCCTAATTTCTCAAAGATGCTTCAGCACTCTTAACTTGTTATTTAGAGTCCCATATCCTTTGGGTATCTCTATCATCTTCCTTAGCCACTAAGGCTCTGTTAACCACCTTATCATAGGTTTTCAAACCTAGAATTAACAATCTCTTTCTGATAAAGATCTTCAACCCTTTCACAAACTTCTTTACCCTTAACTCCTCATCATTTACCATTTTTGGTCCAAAACGAGCCAAGGATGTAAATTTGGTCTTGTATCCCATAACATTCATGTCCCCTTAGACTAGATCCACGAACTATTGCCTCATACGTTCTTTTACGGAAGCTGGAAAGAACTTATGAGTTTGATTTGTCCAATTATTCGCTGCTAGTGGATCATGTCCAACCTCAAAAGTAGGTGGTTTAAACTTCACATACTCTTTCATAGCAACCATCTATCGATTCAAGACAACCCTAGGTGGTGCCTGAGCTTCCCTTGCCATTTTCTTCATGGTGTCTACAATGTCACGCATAAACTGTGTTCCGTATATTGGCTCTTATGGAGCATCATCGCCTCTACCTTGCGCTATTCTTGGTGGCATTTTGCTATTTGCATAACAAGAAAATTCAATACTAAGCATTTATATACTTATACAATTCTACCATGCTTACACAACATTTTGCCAATTCAATCCACAATTAGCATGTTATTAAAAGTGTAAGCAAACAATCTTGTCTTACATAAACAATTTATACACTTAAGGTCTAAATCCTTATGTTTCACTATTTAACCTCAAATCAACACTTAATCATTTTCTCGCCCTTTGTCCAAGGTATTCGTACCTACAGCTCTGATGCCACGCTATCAGGCCCCGAAATTCAGGACACCGGAGATTCCAATTCCAAGCCCGAATCCCAGGAGTGAACCTGTCCATTAAGCCCTAATGAACCATCTTAACCTTTAATTACCATGAAAGCTTAATCACCCAATTGTACCTGCATATACACAAGTCAACATCATCTAACCTCAATGGGCCTCAACTATACAACCCTTTAAATGATTTTATCCCACAAATACAGATACATAACTCCTTATAAATTTCTGATCTATGTCTAAAACTGCAACCATTGGAAAGAGGGATTAAAAAAACTCAATTTCAAAAAAAGAATTATTTGATTTCGATTCGGAACAAAGGAGATATGCCCGTTTGAAGTTGGGCAAAAAAAATTGTTTGACCAAGGATGTTGTAAAAGGGCCATCGATCGTCGTAAAAGGTGATCAAGCGCCGTTAATGCTAAGACTAAAATCCTACAACCCATACTTAGCCAATTTTTGCACTCAAAATCCTTTCTAACACCCTAGAGTCAATCATACAACATCCGAATCATAAATTAAAGGTAATGTTATCATACACACGTCCCAAATCATCTTTCAATCAATTTAGACGTATCCTCCACAAGTCTTCTTCATTCTCATATAAATACACAAATGATTCCAATATTCACAAGCTCTTCTTAACGTTCTTATATGGCTAAAATCCACAAATAACTACAACTACAACTACAACTACAACTACAACTTAAAACAAGTCACATGTTACAAATCGGCATGGATAGCCATATATGTACAATGTCCAAAGGTAAAATCAAAACCGCAAATGAACTCCACTTGGATGCTCATGTCCCGTTAGTCATTGGCGCCTTATATGTAAAACGTTTGGGAGAAAAGAGGTGAGCAACTCAACGACTAAGTAGGAATACCCCAACCCACCTAAGCATTGACTCAACACTGGCCTACATGAAATGTATGTTGCTACACCACATGTCAAGTTCAACAATCACATGTTCATTCAACTTAATGCAATTTAAGGAAATGCATTTAATCACCTATCATGCTTAGCATTTAAAACACGTAAGCAACAAAATATACCTATGCTATCTATCTCTGGGCCCTAATCCGATAGCCAACATGATTAGTCAACTCCGAAAATCATGTGCCCCTGGACCCCTCCGATAACAACCGTATGATTGGGATAACTTCGAAGACTCATATAACCTTGGCAATGTGTTGGTTTGTAAAAATGCCAGTGGACAACTCCGAGACTCATTAGTTATGGACATACTCTGATTTTAGGCCTTGGACTTGGCATGACGGGACCACTCCAAGGGCCATGCCTAGTATGATTATATCACTCTCAGGACACGGTTGGACAACTCCGAAGTCCTGTGCAAGGCCCGCTTACACCATTTTCCCGCAACCTCTCATATATGTATTTTAGACATATATTACACGTGGCATATCATTTTCATGCTCTTTAAATGAATAATCTAGCTATCAATAATTCTAGCATGCATTTCTCACTACATACCAACATATAATCACTTACATGTTCCTTCCTTACATAAAAGCCTCACATGCATAGCACATAACACATAGATAGCCATGCTCTCATATTGTACAAATTACATATACGCATTCATCACATTACATATATCACAAGATGGATTAATTTTGCATAAGGGAAGGAGAAAATATCAAACCCCAACCCCTCTCACCACTCTCATACATGCAAACACATCTTCTATGTAACGACCCGGATTAATTTTGACCGGTTCCGGGAGATTTTTGGACCGAATTTATTTTTTTCTGAATTAATAAATTCTGGAAGGACGCGAGAATACATATATATATATATGTGTGTGTGTGTGTGTGTGTGTGTGTGTGTGGAGACTGGAATATATATAGATATGATGGGTCTATATGTAATTATGGATATATGGAGATACATGTACATGATAAATACATGTATAAAGATGGGGGAGGAGAATATGTATGTATAGTGTAATGTATACCTACATGGGTGTATGTGTTCTTTTAAATACACATGTGGGTTAAGTATGTATATATATATAATATATGCATATTTATGTGACTGAGTTTTGGTGGAGGGAAACATGTGGACCTAAATGAGGTTAAGTTTCAAAATAAAGAAAGACCCATGTGGGTCAGCTGAGGAGAGAAAGAAAAGGGAGGAAAGAAAAAGAAGAAGAGAGAGAGAGAGAGAGGGGCTCGCTGGTTTTAGTGAGAGAAAGAGAGAAACTGAGAGGGGTTTCTTGAGAGACAAAGCTTAGGAGAAGTTTAAAGAGAGAAAGTGATGCCGAGAGAGAGAGAGAAGGAAGAACTTGAGGGTGCTCTGGCAACCTATGGGTTCGTTCGGTAGAGGGATTCGCAGCCGACGAGCAGGTTACCCCGGTAGTGGTGCGTAGGTGGTCGTTGGCTATGGATTAGCTGGCAGGCATTTTTGGATTGGGTCATGTTTGGTTTCGACTGGGGGCGCTGAAACTTGGGATGTTGGGTTCTGTTGGTGAGCTCTCGGGGCAGCTTGTGGTAGTGAATGCCCTGCACAGTGGTGTACCGTGACTGGGCTCCTTTGTGGCCAGGTGTTACAAGCGTGGTAGCTTGGTTCAGGTTGAGGGTGATGGTGATGAGTTGGTGTGTAGCTAGACTCGGTTTGAACGGGTTGTTACAGAGTTTGTTTATGACATTTTTTGATAGTGGAGTGGTCGGAGAAGATGACTGGGAAGTAACCTTTCTGGCGTCACAGTTTCGGGCGACCGATAGATTCCATCGGTCGACCAAAAGTGTTGTTTCGGTCGACCGTAACCATTATTCGGTCGACTGATCATATGGCCTGTTTGGATGCTCATTGGTGGTGCGACTATGGCTGGTTCTAAAAAAAAAAGGGTTTCGACTGAGGTGTGGTGCAACCATGGTTGGTTGGTAATGGCGGTTGTTCACGGTGTGTTCAGACTGAGGTACTTGTGGGTCTCCTCGGCTAGTGGTGGTTCCGGCAAGGGGGCTGTCATGTGTCACGCCCCGGTTTCCGACACCCGGTTAGGAACGAAGGAAATGGGGGTGAATCCGTAATTTCACCTCAAGTTTCCACACCTTAATCTCATTATAATCATTTCTATTGCGGAAGCATTCTATATGCACACCCTTCAAGTGGCATTAGATCATCAAAGGCCCTTGCAAATGATTTTCTCCTTTGGTTCCATACATATAAACCACTAAGTTCTGGACCTCAACTTTTTACACAGATGGAATTTGATTATGAAACCTATACCATTGGATAGAGCTTTCAAAAATACTCAATTTAAAAAAAAACCACACTCAATTCCGATTTAAAACGAAGAAATTACATCGAAACGAAGTCTGGACAATTTTTTGAACCTTGCTGTGAATAGTAATCTCGATCAATCGAGATTCATCTCGATTAATCGAGATTTTGACCCCTTTAATCGAAGAAAACAGCCTCTCGGTAACTTGGACCTGCAATATTTCGATTGATCGAGATTGGGACTTCGATTAATCGAAATTAAGCCTGAAAAATCATAAAATCTCGCAACCATTTCGATCAATCGAGATGGGCATCTCGATTAATCGATTAATCGAAATGCACTGCCCAGAAATTCTCAAACACCTATACAAGATCAAATTGAACCCAAATCTCAACCAAACCACCTTAGATCATTCATATCTCATATAAATCATCTACCATTGATATAATATCATACTCACACATCAACCTACACATTTGAATCTCAAATCTTGTATAATCATAGAAAATTCATCCAAAGTCCACCATGCACATAAAATTTCAAGTGAACCCAACATCCTCATTTTTTTCAAAGGTGATCTTCATTAATCCAACCATACAATCTAACTTGTACATTGAGATCCTACAACCATGATTCCACATAAATCCACAACTCTAAACCTTCATATCCACAAAATTAAGATACAAGAGACAAAAGAATACATTCACCCATTTAGATTCCAAATCCATACATAATCCATGGAACCATACATATAAGAATTTAAATGGCCCTTTTTGCATACATTCAACAAGTCTCAAATGAAGGAAGCCATTACACATACATTCCTCAAAAATCACTTTCCTACAAGTGTGGCACTTACATTTGAATTTCACATACATAAGAAGGTACAAATGTAAAGGCAACACCACAACCATTGTCTACATGCCACAAGCCGGCATGGACATTTATCTACATCTCAAAAGAGCAAAAGTCCAAAAATAAGCTCAACGTATCCATAGAGCTAATCATGCTTCGTCTTCCATTGGCGCCTTATCTGAAAATGTTTAATATAATGGGCTGAGCATCTCAACGGCTCAGTAGAAATGATCCACCCATCCCCACTCTAACCCGTAAGCCATGCATGAATGCACATGCTCATGCATTTTTACCCAAACATCCACGTTTTTCAAATCATGCATGATGCTTCACATAAAGTGCAAATACATATGTATATATATATATATATATCAAATTGGACAAGTCACAACTTATATATATATAACTCACACCAAATCAATCCAAAGGGGCTTTCTCATCACTCCAATAGTAAGGGTCTCTTCGGCACCCAAACTCTGCTTGTGCTTTATCGGGTTACTAACCCGAAGGGAGCACCTCCTCTTGGCCAAGTTTTGGGTCTTTCACCCTAGGGGCCTTCCCCTTATCTTAATTTCACACTCATGCCCCAAAATCATCATACAGTGCATATAATCACACCAATGCACATAGTCACACAATGCATGCATTTTTCATCAAATCAATGCATTTTCCTTCCAACTCAAGATTGTCACAATGCTATCACACTCACATCATGAAAATCACTATGCTCATGGATTTTGCTAGAAAATCATATTTTTCATGTTTTCATCAAACAAACACATTTTTCACCCAAAGGCATTATAGTCACATTTGCACATATATACCATGCATAAGCCCTAACTAACATGTTGGACACTTACACATGCATAAATCACCATAGTATACATATATATATATATATACATAGACCTAGGTTCAAGAAATCAAAAGCTATCTCTTATGATATTTAGGAAGGGACCACAAGATCAAAGTAGAAGTGAGTCTAGCACCCCTACCTCAAATTGGAAGAGCTTCCAATTGATTTTCCCCAATCTCTCAAAACCCAACTTCCTCCGAAATGATTTTTGAACCGATCAACCTCGAGCCCTCGATGCGTAGACCGTTTCTTCCTTCTTCGGTGAAATCAAAATCCCACTCTAAGGCCCTCAAATCTAGTGAAGAAGAGGAGGAGGTGAAGCTTTTATGTATATACGTATATATCTCTCCCTCTCGGCTGCTGGGATGAAAAATGAGAGAAGAGCTGATCTCTCTTAGTATTTATAGCTAAGTGACCCCCTCTTAATTACTAGTTTGCCATCACCTTTTTGCAAAACCTTCTCGGGCTCATTTTTGGAGTTCCGTAACTCAGATTGACACGAAATCGACTCCGTTGCGCGTCAAATATTTTATTTAATCTATCCTCAAATTTTAAAGTCATTCCGACACTTTTAAAATTTCTGGGCCCACAAGGCCCACGCCCCTAGGTTGACCAAACTCAAAAAAGTCAACTTTTGCCAAAAGTCCCCAAAACTTCCCAAAACCTTATACCAGCCCTCTAAACATGTTCCCAGCATTCAAAACATGTTAAACATCATTTAAAATGCATTTAAAGCAATAAATGACAAAAATTGAAAAACCGGCCAAAATTGGGCACGGTCTCTACAACCTCCCACCCTTATAAGAATTTCGTCCTCGAAATTAGAATGTACCTCAAGTGGTGAACAACTCGGGATACTTTGAGCGGACTTCTTGTTCTCGCTCCCATGTAGCTTCTTCCACACCATGATGCCTCCAAAGCACCTTAACTAATGGAATGGTTTTGCCCCGAAGCACTTGTTCTCTAGTGTCCAAAATCTGAATTGGTCTTTCCTCATATGACACGTCCTCCTCCACCTCAAGGTCTGCCCAATCAAGCACATGTGAAGGGTCCGGTTCATACTTCCTCAACATAGACACATGGAAAGTGTTGTGCACACTTGACAATTGCGGTGGCAATGCCAAGCGGTAAGCAACCCCTCCTACTCGATCCAAAATCTCAAATGGCCCGATAAATCATGGTGCAAGCTTGCCACTATGACCAAACCTCATCAAACCTCTCCGTGGCGAGACCTTCAAAAAGACATGATCTCCCACCTCAAATGCTAGTGGTCGCCGTCTCCTATCAGTGTAGCTTTTCTGACGACTCTGAGCCGTAAGCAATCTTTGTCGGATTACCTTGATCTTCTCCGTAGTTTCTCGAACTAAATCCAGTCCCAAAGAAACTGTCTCTCCAACCTCGGTCCAACAAATAGGTGACCTACATGGCCTACCATATAAAGCCTCAAATGGAGCCATCTCAATGCTAGCTTGATAGCTATTATTGTATGCAAACTCCACCAAAGGAAGGTGATCCTCCCAACTGCCCCGAAGATCAAGTACACATGCCCGTAGCATATCCTCCAAAATTTGTATAGTACGCTCGGACTGACCATCCGTCTGGGGATGAAAAGCCGTACTAAAGTGAAGGTCCGTATCAAGTGCTGCCTGGAAACTCTGCCAAAATCGAGATGTAAATCGCGGGTCTCTATCTGAGACAATAGAAACTGGCACGCCATGAAGCCTAAGGATCTGCTCAATATACAATCTACTGAGAGTATCCACATCATCTGTCACTCTAATGGGAATAAAGTGAGCAACCTTCGTCAATCTATCAACGACCACCCAAACTGCGTCGTGACCCTTCCTCGACCTTGGAAGCCCCGTCACAAAATCCATAGTGACATGCTCCCATTTCCACAGAGCCACAGGCAATGGCTGCAACAACCCCGCTGGTCTCTGATGCTCGGCCTTCACTTGTTGACAAGTGAGGCACCTCGCCACAAACTGAGCTACATCCTTTTTCATACCCTTCCACCAATACTGTCTGCGTAGGTTATGGTACATCTTGGTACCACCTGGATGTACTGCTAGCCTCGAGTTGTGAAACTCTCTCAGAATCTCATCCCGACAAGCTAAGGGAACAAACATCTTCCCTTGGAATTTCATGCTCTCATCTGAATGAACTGTCCATCCTTCCACCACTTCGCCACCCAAAATCCGTGTGCGAATAGTCTCAACCTCACTATCCTTCCTCTGCTCTTCAATCACTCTACTCACAAGAGTTGGTTGAGCGATAAGAGTAAATAACACCGCCGGTCCATCATCCTCACTGAAATGTAATCCCATTTCTGAGATGTCTTCCATCATCTTCCACTCCCGTATGGCTAAGCTAGCCAAGCTACCATGTGACTTCCTACTCAATGCATCCGCCACTACATTGGCCTTTCCCGGATGATATTGTAAGTCGAAGTCATAGTCCTCCATATACTCCATCCACCTCCGTTGCCTCATATTCAAATCCTTTTGCGAGAAAAGGTATTTGAGACTTTTATGATCCGAGAACACTTCAAACTTCTCGCCATACAAATAATGTCTCCACACCTTAAGTGCAAAGATCACCGCCGCCAACTCCAAATCATGTACCGGATAATTCTGTTCATGTGTTTTCAATTGCCTCGAACCATACGCCACTACTCGTTCAGTTTGCATTAGCACACATCCCAAACCGAGTCGTGAAGCGTCACAATAAATTGTGTACCCCAACCCACGTTCTGGAATGATCAAAATTGGAGCCGAAGTCAACCGACTCTTCAATTCCATGAATGCATGCTCACAAGCATCATCCCATACAAACTTCACTCCTTTTCGGGTAAGTTTCGTCATAGGTGCAGCTAGCCTCAAAAAGTCCTTCACAAACCTCCGATAATACCCGGCCAATCCCAAGAAACTATGTATCTCAAATATGCTCTTAGGTCTTTCCTAACCCATCACCGTCTCTATCTTGGATGGATCTACGGAAACTCCTCCTTCGGACACAACATGCCCAAGGAATTTCACTTCCGCTAGCCAAAATTCGCACTTCTCGTACTTGGCATATAGTTGATGTTCTCTTAAGAGTTGCAACACAATCCTCAAGTGACCCTCGTGCTCCTCTTCTGAAGACGAGTACACTAGGATGTCATCAACGAACACAACCACAAACTTGTCCAAGTAAGCATTGAACACTCTATGCATTAGATCCATGAATGCCGCCGGTGCATTTGTTAAACCAAATGCCACCACCAAAAATTCATAATGCCCGTATCGTGTGCGAAAGGCAGTCTTTGGAATGTCCGCCTCTCTAATCCCCAACTGATAGTAGCCCGATCTCAAGTCTATCTTTGAGAAACATCTCAAACCTTTAAGTTGATCGAACAAGTCATCTATCCTTGGCAAGGGATACTTATTTTTGATCGTTGCCCGATTCAACTTCCTATAGTCAATGCAAAGCTGCAAAGACCCGTCCTTCTTCTTAGCAAAAAGAACCGGAGCTCCCCAAGCGATGTACTAGGGCGTACAAATCCCTTGTCTAGTAGCTCTTGTAATTGGTCCTTCAACTCTTTCAACCCAGCCGGTGCCATTCGGTACGGTGTCATAGAAATGGGCGCGGTACCTGGAGCAAGATCTATCACAAACTCCACTTCTCGTTTCGGAGGCAACCGTGTCAATTCCCCCGGAAATACGTCCATAAACTCACACACTACACGAGGAAGCTCTCCAAGTGTCCCATCATCACCATCAACAAGTAGGCTCGCCAAGAAATACCCAAGCCCTTTCCGATCACTAGAGCCAAGTGGAGACGACAAGTAGAAGTCATCCCGCTCTCCCACAAAACAAATTCTAACACCTTCCGGTGTATGCAAGGTCACTCTTCCCCTGTAACAATCAATGTTGGCTCTATAGGTCGATAGCCAATCCATACCCAAGATCACATCAAAGCTAGACATCTCAAGAAGAATGAAATCAAACACTAGTCGATGTCCCGAAATCTCGATCTCACAAGATCGGCACACATCACTCAAAACCACTCTACCACCAACTGGCGTATCAATGGATAAAACTGAGTCCAATGATGACACCTCCAACCCCAAAGCACAAGCAAATGCACATGATATGAATGAATGTGATGCACCTGAATCTACTAAAACCCTAGCCCATGAGCTAGATACAAGAAATATACCTCGGACCACTGACGGTCCTGCTGAGGTCTCTCCTGGAGCAAGAGTAAAGACACGGCCAGGGGTCCTCTGGCCCTGCTGTCCTATACCCCGATATCCAGACTGCTGACTAGGAGCACTAGACGCAACTCCTCTAGCAGGTGCCCGTGAACTCTGAACTGAAGGCACTGCCTGCTGTGGTGGTGGCAATGCCCTGGAACCTGACTGTGAAGCAGTAGGCTGTGCAAGACGCTGCTGTGAATTCATACCACCCTGTGCACCCTTCTTTTGTGGACAATCCCAGCTCATATGCCCCAATTGATGACAATTGAAGCACCTCTTCTCTGCCACTGAAGGAACTTGTCCTTGTGTACACTCAGCCATTCTGTGTCCTAGATTCTGACAATTGTAACAAACTATTCTAGCTCGTAAGGATCCAGAAGGTATAGCCACAGAAGTCACAGATTGGGTTTGTGGCCCTTGTGAGGATGACTCACTATTCTTTCGCTTCTTCTTAGCACGGTTATCCGCAAGAGACCCCGTGACCTTTGCTTGGTTCTGTGCTTCCCTAATCCTTTGGTTATCATTACTAAACCCCTCAGCTACCAACGCCCTTTCCACCACTGCTGCATAGTTGGTCAGACCTAGAAGTCCAACTCTATCTCGCAAATACGGTCGTAGGCCCCAAATAAACTGCTTAACCTTCAACCCTTCTGTTGGAATTATTTCCTTGGCAAACCGAGCTAAAGATGTGAATTTAGTCTCGTATTCCATCACTGTCATGTTGCCCTGAGTCAAATTGAGGAATTCTCTCCTCATACCATCCCTTACTGTCATTGGGAAGTACTTCTCAAGGAAGAGTACTTGAAATGTGTCCCAATCCATAACCTCGGTGTCATGGTAATCACCGATGAACTTCCACCAACGACTAGCCTCGTCTACTAAATAGTGCATGGCCACTTTCACCCTCAATTCTTCCTCTATTTCCAGCACGGTGAGAAGCTTGATAATCTGATCCAACCAATTTTCTGCTACCATGGGATCGGATCCCCCAGAATAGGTTGGTGGATTGTGTTTCTTAAAGTGTCCCAGTGCCGTTATCATCCGACTAGGAGGAGCTGCTCTAGGTGGAGCTTGGGTCTCCTCTTGAGTTTCCCGTTGTGTTTCCCTTGCAATTTGACGCATGGTAGCGACCATGTCGCGCATGAATTGCTCCCCTCCAATAGGGACCACTTCCGGGGTTACTTCACGAGCTCTTCTTGGTGGCATCCTTCTGTATAGATGACAAAATGATACTTAAAAATTCAAAGCATGAATGTCATGTCCAATTCACTTCATGCATACTCAACATACTTATATACTTCATAAGTAGCATATCATATCAAACAAATAAGCACATAAAAATTTTCCATGCAATAAGCACTTAATCTACTCCTCACAATTCCATATGTGATCCAACCATTTCCCGTTGTCCCTAGGTATTCAAACTCGGTTACGCTCTGATACCAAGTTGTCACGCCCCGGTTTCCGACACCCGGTTAGGAGCGAAGGAAATGGGGGTGAATCCGTAATTTCACCTCAAGTTTCCACACCTTAATCTCATTATAATCATTTCTATTGCGGAAGCATTCTATATGCACACCCTTCAAGTGGCATTAGATCATCAAAGGCCCTTGCAAATGATTTTCTCCTTTGGTTCCATACATATAAACCACTAAGTTCTGGACCTCCACTTTTTACACAGATGGAATTTGATTATGAAACCTATACCATTGGATAGAGCTTTCAAAAATACTCAATTTAAAAAAAAACCACACTCAATTCCGATTTAAAACGAAGAAATTACATCGAAACGAAGTCTGGACAATTTTTTGAACCTTGCTGTGAATAGTAATCTCGATCAATCGAGATTCATCCCGATTAATCGAGATTTTGACCCCTTTAATCGAAGAAAACAGCCTCTCGGTAACTTGGACCTGCAATATTTCGATTGATCGAGATTGGGACTTCGATTAATCGAAATTAAGCCTGAAAAATCATAAAATCTCGCAACCATTTCGATCAATCGAGATGGGCATCTCGATTAATCGAAATGGGCATTTCGATTAATCGAAATGCACTGCCCAGAAATTCTCAAACACCTATACAAGATCAAATTGAACCCAAATCTCAACCAAACCACCTTAGATCATTCATATCTCATATAAATCATCTACCATTGATATAATATCATACTCACACATCAACCTACACATTTGAATCTCAAATCTTGTATAATCATAGAAAATTCATCCAAAGTCCACCATGCACATAAAATTTCAAGTGAACCCAACATCCTCATTTTTTTCAAAGGTGATTTTCATTAATCCAACCATACAATCTAACTTGTACATTGAGATCCTACAACCATGATTCCACATAAATCCACAACTCTAAACCTTCATATCCACAAAATTAAGATACAAGAGACAAAAGAATACATTCACCCATTTAGATTCCAAATCCATACATAATCCATGGAACCATACATATAAGAATTTAAATGGCCCTTTTTGCATACATTCAACAAGTCTCAAATGAAGGAAGCCATTACACATACATTCCTCAAAAATCACTTTCCTACAAGTGTGGCACTTACATTTGAATTTCACATACATAAGAAGGTACAAATGTAAAGGCAACACCACAACCATTGTCTACATGCCACAAGCCGGCATGGACATTTATCTACATCTCAAAAGAGCAAAAGTCCAAAAATAAGCTCAACGTATCCATAGAGCTAATCATGCTTCGTCTTCCATTGGCGCCTTATCTGAAAATGTTTAATATAATGGGGTGAGCATCTCAACGGCTCAGTAGAAATGATCCACCCATCCCCACTCTAACCCGTAAGCCATGCATGAATGCACATGCTCATGCATTTTTACCCAAACATCCACGTTTTTCAAATCATGCATGATGCTTCACATAAAGTGCAAATACATATGTATATATATATATATATATATCAAATTGGACAAGTCACAACTTATATATATATAACTCACACCAAATCAATCCAAAGGGGCTTTCTCATCACTCCAATAGTAAGGGTCTCTTCGGCACCCAAACTCTGCTTGTGCTTTATCGGGTTACTAACCCGAAGGGAGCACCTCCTCTTGGCCAAGTTTTGGGTCTTTCACCCTAGGGGCCTTCCCCTTATCTTAATTTCACACTCATGCCCCAAAATCATCATACAGTGCATATAATCACACCAATGCACATAGTCACACAATGCATGCATTTTTCATCAAATCAATGCATTTTCCTTCCAACTCAAGATTGTCACAATGCTATCACACTCACATCATGAAAATCACTATGCTCATGGATTTTGCTAGAAAATCATATTTTTCATGTTTTCATCAAACAAACACATTTTTCACCCAAAGGCATTATAGTCACATTTGCACATATATACCATGCATAAGCCCTAACTAACATGTTGGACACTTACACATGCATAAATCACCATAGTATACATATATATATATATATATACATAGACCTAGGTTCAAGAAATCAAAAGCTATCTCTTATGATATTTAGGAAGGGACCACAAGATCAAAGTAGAAGTGAGTCTAGCACCCCTACCTCAAATTGGAAGAGCTTCCAATTGATTTTCCCCAATCTCTCAAAACCCAACTTCCTCCGAAATGATTTTTGAACCGATCAACCTCGAGCCCTCGATGCGTAGACCGTTTCTTCCTTCTTCGGTGAAATCAAAATCCCACTCTAAGGCCCTCAAATCTAGTGAAGAAGAGGAGGAGGTGAAGCTTTTATGTATATACGTATATATCTCTCCCTCTCGGCTGCTGGGATGAAAAATGAGAGAAGAGCTGATCTCTCTTAGTATTTATAGCTAAGTGACCCCCTCTTAATTACTAGTTTGCCATCACCTTTTTGCAAAACCTTCTCGGGTTCATTTTTGGAGTTCCGTAACTCAGATTGACACGAAATCGACTCCGTTGCGCGTCAAATATTTTATTTAAGCTATCCTCAAATTTTAAAGTCATTCCGATACTTTTAAAATTTCTGGGCCCACAAGGCCCACGCCCCTAGGTTGACCAAACTCAAAAAAGTCAACTTTTGCCAAAAGTCCCCAAAACTTCCCAAAACCTTATACCAGCCCTCTAAACATGTTCCCATCATTCAAAACATGTTAAACATCATTTAAAATGCATTTAAAGCAATAAATGACAAAAATTTAAAAACCGGCCAAAATTGGGCACGGTCTCTACACATGGGTCGGTTTGAACAGCCTGTGTTGGCTGGTTTGAGGGCTCGAAAAATAGTTGGCCATGTGTGAGGCGCCTTGTAGTGGCGTGGACTGATCGAGTGAGACTCGTTCACGGGTCTATGGAGACAACCATATTCGGCGGTGCGTGGTGGCTATTGCTATGGCTCATGGTTCGATCAAGGTAAACTGAGGTGACAAAGTGAGGCTGTAGGTTGACGGCATGGCAGCGGCTATTATGGGTCTTGGTTGAGACCAAGGAAGGTGATGGTGGGTGTGTTCCCGGCTTGGCAGTGGTGTGGTGGCTACTGCCATAAGTATATGATGGTGATGATATATATATATATATATATGTATATGTAAGCATATATGGGTGATGTAAGATGATTAAATGGATTGGGTTGCCATATTGGGCTTAATATTTATGGGCTCACTCTAAAAGAAAGGGAAGTGGGTCTAGCTAATTGGACTTGCAACAAATTGGATTTAAATTCCTATTGGTTTAAATTAGGCTTTAGACTTGAAATGGAGCCTGATTGAATTGGAACCAAGACGTGGGTTAGACCAAGCATGGAAACAAAAAGAGATAAAAGTGGGTTCCTATGTGGTTATGACATAGGATAGGACTGGATAGGGAAATATGTCGCTTTGCAGGTGCGGGCACAGTTAAAGCGAGACCCAAGGCAAGTTGATTCTTGCCTCTATCTCCTACGTATATATTTTAATTATATTGATTAATTTACATATGCTCTTAATTTTGACCATATGTGGTGGTTGTATTTATATATATGTGCATATATATATATATAAAAAGGTGATTGTGGTATGTATGTGGGATGTGAAGATATCTATATATATATATATATATGTGAGTATATATATATATATATATATGTTGGAGATGAAAGCATGTTTAATTAAATGCTTGTTTACATTGTGATATATATATGATGTAGGCGAAATCATGTGAAGTATGATAAGTTATTTATGTTTAGCTTTGTGTTGTTGAGTATGCATAGGTAGATTTTATGCACATGTTAAATATATATGTGATTATATATTGGTGTAGTAGTAGGAATGCATTCTATATACGAATATAGTACTGGTGAACATTTGAGAAGCATGATGATATTTATGCTGGTATAGGCACATACGTGATGTATATACACGATTTGACAGACACGTGATTATAGGTGGGTTTATGTGAATAAAATGCATGTTGTCTATACATAGAAAATGTGTGCATTTCTGAAGCATGATTAAAATGTGCTTAAGTGAAGCCTGTGAGCATATATGAGTTTATGCTAGGTCTTACATGTATAGGTAGTCATACATGTGGCTTTGTGGAGGTGAAATGCATGCTAAGTGTTTTTATAACTTAATTATGCATTGTTTAGCATGACTCTTAGATGTTTGATTCATACATGTCCGAAATGCATATACGGGGCCGTTGTGAGTAAATGGGTAAAAGAGGCTAAGTCACCTAGAGTAGGTCAATACTCGGTGTTTAGTGGTCGGATCACCTGGAGGAGGTAAATTCTTGGTAGTGGTGGGGTAACCACCTAGGGGATGTAACTTCTCGGTAGTGGTGGAACAATCACCTTGGAGTAGGTAAATACTTTGTGTGAATTAAAATTATGGACGACAACCACCTGGAGGATGTGAACTTCTCGGTAGTGGTGGGACGTTAACCACCTGGAGGAGGTAAATCCTCGATTGTGGTGGGACAATCACTTTGGAGGATGTAAATTCTCAGTGACGGTGTTGTACTTGTGTGGGAAGTATCTCAGTCACATGATTGGTCAAAAATCATGTTAGGATATCGGGTTGAGTCTAAGAGGGAGAGACAAGTGTATGATGGTGCTTGCACTGTTTGTTGTTAAGCATGATGTACTGTTTAAATGCTTTTACATTGCATTTGAGATTGATACTTGATGAGTAGGAGACGTGGAAATTGATTTGCATTGTTATGTAAATGCTTTAACATATATGTTCTATATACATTTGGTGCTAGATGTTTACTGCTTTCAAGCATGTTGAAAATGATTTCAAAAATCATGTGTAGTAGATTTAAATGTTCATTTGTGCTAGATTTGCCATATGCGTTGTTGGCTCACGTATGCTAGGTAGAGCATGATTTAAATATTGTGATATATTTAAATGTGTATGTTTTTGAGAATATGTGAGGATCGACCTGCTGCAGCAGTGATAGTATGGTTCTACATACCTTGTTGGGCCTTTGAGCTCACCCCCTCCTAGGTTTTGCAAGTATTGCTGATTGTGGAGTCAGTTAAGAGGATTGATAGTACCGGTTGCAGAGGTAGTGATTAGATTCCTTAAAAATCTGTTTTATGTCCAGGATATTAGACAGATGTTGTACATTTGGATTAAATGTAACTAGACATTGTACGTTGGGTAATTTATCCTAGTTGTACATTTCATGTGATGTATATATATGAGACGAACATTTAGGGACTGAGTTATTATTTTGATTTTTATATGTGAATTTTGGGGGAACACGTGCCCACAAGTGTCCATTTGAATTTAAAGCAGGAATGACATATCAGGACCTGATTTATTAGAATGGGTTATGCCCAATTTTCGTGAAAATAATAGGAGATTGAGATTGTATGATCAGGTAATGGTTATAGCATGAGGGTGATCTCACGGAGCTCACACCCCGGTTCTCGGGACTCGGGAGTCAGGGCATGACAGAATGTTATTAGAGCATGGTACATTATAGAGGGTAAAAAGGGTCTATTAGGACTAATGGACGGGTTAACCTCCGGTTTCTCCCGAGTCGGGGGATCGGGGCGTTACATTCTACCTCTCCAACCCGCCCGAAACCCTAAATCGACACTAATAGAGAAGAAGAATCCCTACCTCAAAAATAAAGACCTTCCAAGCACTTTCCCATATTTTCACCTAGTTCCACCTTGCCAAAACTCAATTTTATTCAGTTCAAACTAAAGCCCTTGCCAAGCCTTACGTGTTGTCCTTCTTCGGTGACTCCGAAATCTAAGTCGAAGACTTCCGAAATGAAGAGAGAAGGAAGAGCAATGAAGTGGGAGAGAAGGAAAGTATTTGGGCATGAGAATTGCTGTGAGAGATATGAGGGAATCTTAGCAACTCAGACACTTAAAGTGTATAGGCGGCAAAATGACTAACATGCCCCGGGCCACTTAACGTAATCCTGACCTCCGTTTTTGATTTTGAAAGCTTCTACGGCCTCGAAATCACTTCCTTAACTCTTTAAAAATTTTATTTGGTCTAAAAAAAAAATAGTTTTCAAAATATTTTCGGATTTCCGGGCCCACCCGGACCACGTCCTGTGGCCCCATTGACCCAAAAATTCAAACTTTTCCAAATGTTCTGAAAGCTTCCTAAAACCTCTAAAAAAATTTCCAAACATGCTTCCCACACTCAAAACATGTTAAACATCATTCAAAATGCATTTATGACAATTATGATGAATAAAATGAAAATCGGCCAAAATTAGTCCCGGTTTCTACATAAATGACACAAATAATAGTGCCTACCAAGATCATGCTCTTGTTTTATAAAATTTTTTTGCCATTGACTAGAAATGACAACTCAAAATTATTAACATTATTGCTCTTAATTTAAGGATCAAGTCAGCAAATGACATGTTGAAAGCAAAAATAATAATAATTATTATAATAACTTTTATTGGTAGCTAGAACAAAAACCATAGAAACCTAAATCAACCTCCAATCCTACAGCTACTATCGTGAGGAAGAAAACAACCAACGAGAGACGTGCTACTCAATCAATTGATGTATAGTGAAGTTTGATATAATAATATGATAGATAGATTTTGATACAGTATAGTTAATCTAGGAGTCAATTAACCCAAAAATTTATTAATAGAGGAATTTTTAAACACCTAAATGGTTTGAAACACCTTGGACATTTAATAATAAAAATAAATAAATAATAATTATAGAATTAGAAGTTATTTTTAAAGTTTGAGTGACTGAAGGAATATAGAATTAGAAGTTATTTTTATTTGGTAATTATTTTTTTAACAAGAGAAGTTTGAGTGAGAAAAGGAAGGGATATAGAATTAGAAAAAAGAATAGAATCAGAAGGAGAAGAAAACTATGTGAAGACAAAAGGATATATAGTGAAGTTTGTTAAGGTTATGTTTCTATATATTTATTGAAATAAATACTATTGCAAAAAATTTAAAATGTATTAAAAAATAAAAAAATGATTGAAAACTCATTGCATTTTTAATAGTAGTTGATGGGGCAATTTTAGTTGGATATACCAAAAGACGAACAATATAACTTGTCTAAACTTCAGCTCTACGGAACTTCAACTGGCGTGGAGTCTGGTTATAGATAAGATAAGGATAACACCTATCTCTCTTATTGTAATGAGGGGTGGTTCATTTCCCAATACAACCCAAAGACCAATCAACAATAAATATGACCCCTCGTCTGTCGAGAAATGTACGCCACAAATCAATTTCATAAATTTCTTTCTGTACCATATTTGATAAAGTACTAACTTGACCGTCAAAATGTACCCGGTTGACCCCTTGCCGGTGCAATCACATCTCCTTTATTTTACAAGATGGCGTGATAGACCGGATCATGAAAATTTTTGCATCATCAGTTGATGCCGTCTAAGAACCGTGACAATTTTTTGTCAAATTTTCTTTATTCAATTTATTGTCATATTAATGGTTTAAATAATTATATATGTGTTTTAAATATAAAATACAAGTTTAGAGAACTTATTTGAGGTCTGGAGAGGTTTTCAGAGCAATTGGTAAAAGTTGACTTTTTCAGGTCTGGTTGACCTGGGGCATTGGTCCAATGGGCCCAGAAAATCCGAAAGTGTAGGAATGATTCCAAATTTAGATGATAACTTAAATAAAATATTTGATGCGCCAAGGAATCGATTTTGTGTCAGTCAGAGTTATGAAACTCTAAAATCGAGACCGAAAAGATTTAGTGAAAAGGTAGTGTCACTTTTGTACATAAGTGTAGGTTAAATTCTATAAATAGCAAGAGAGAATGCCCATCCCTCATTTCTCATTCTCCTCAGCAGAATGAAGCAATATACATATATTTATATATAGCAACATCTTCTTCCCTTCTCCATTGATTTTGAGGGGCTTAGGATCATAATTGGAGTTCACCGAAAAAGAAATAAATGGTTTATACACTAAGGGCTCGAGTTTGATCCATCCAAAATTAATTTTAGAGAAGGGATGCCTACCCCACAAAATCTGAAATTTTTGTGAGTATATTGATTGTCTATGGCAACCAATTGGTTTTGTGGGATAATTAGATTTTTTTAATATTAAAACATGCTTAATTATGTAAATTAATGAATTCTTTATGCTTATTGATGCTATTACATGTTATATGTAGAGACCATGCCCAAATTTGGTCGGTTATTTTTATTTTTTCATCATTAATTGCTTTAAGTCCATTTTAAATGATGTTTAACGTGTTTTGAATGCGGGGAACATGTTTAGAGGGTTGGAATAGGGTTTTGGGAAGTCTTGGGGACTTTTGGCAAAAGTTGACTTTTTTGAATTTGGTCAACCTAGGGGCGCGGGCCTAAAAATTTTAAAAGTGTCGGAATGACTTCAAAATTGGAGAATAGCTTAAATAAAATATTTGACGCGCAACGGAGTTGATTTCGTGTCAATCTGAATTACGGAACTCCGAAAATGAGCCCGAGAAGGTTTTCCAAAAAGGTGATGGCAAACTAGTAATTAAGAGGAGGTCACTTAGCTATAAATACTAAGAGAGATCAGCTCTTCTCTCATTTTTCATCCTAGCAGCCGAGAGAGAGAGATATATACATATATACGTACAAGCTTCTTCTCCTCCTCTTCTTCACTAGATTTGAGGGCCTTAGAGTGGGGTTTTGATTTCACCGAAGAAGGAAGAAACAATCTACGCATCGAGGGCTCGAGATTGATCGGTTCAAAATCATTTCAGAGGAAGTTGGGTTTTGAGAGATTAGGGGAAATCAATTGGAAGCTCTTTCAATTTGAGGTAGGGGTGCTAGACTCACTTCTACTTTGATCTTGTGGTCCCTTTCTAAATATCATAAGAAATAGCTTTTGATTTCTTGAACCTAGGTCTATGTATATAAATATATATATATATATATATATATATATATGTATACCATGGTGATTTATGCATGCATAAGTGTCCAACATGTTATTTAGGGCTTATACATGATATGTATGTGCAAATGTGACTATAATGCTTTTGGTGAAAAATGTGTTTGCTTGATGAAAACATGAAAAATATGATTTTCTAGCAAAATCCATGAGCATTGTGATTTTCATGATGTGAGTGTGATAGCATTGTGACAATCTTGAGTTGGAAGGAAATGCATTGATTTGAGGAAAAATGCATGTATTGTGTGACTATGTGCATTGGTGTGATTATATGCACTATATGATGATTTTGGGGTATGAGTGTGAAATTAAAATAAGGGGAAGGCCCCTAGGGTGAAAGACCCAAAACTTGGCCAAGAGGAGGTGCTCCCTTCGGGTTAGTAAACCGATAAAGCACAAGTAGAGTTTGGGTGCCGAAGAGACCCTTACTATTGGAGTGATGAGAAAGCCCCCTTTGAATTGATTTGGTGTGAGTTATATATATATATAAGTTGTGACTTGTCCAATTTGATATATATATATATATATATATATATATACATATGTGTTTGCACTTTATGTGAAGCATCATGCATGATTTGAAAAATGTGGATGTTTGGGTAAAAATGCATGAGCATGTGCATTCATGCATGGCTTACGGGTTAGCATGGGGATGGGTGGATCATTTCTACTGAGCCGTTGAGATGGTTACCCCTTTATACAAAACATTTTCAGATAAGGCGCCAATGTAAGACGAAGCATGATTAGCTCTATGGATATGTTGAGCTTATTTTTAGACTTTTGCTCTTTTGAGATGTAGATAAATGTCCATGCCGGCTTGTGGCATGTAGACAATGGTTGTGGTGTTGCCTTTACATTTGTATCTTCTTATGTATGTGAAATCCAAATGTAAGTGCCACACTTGTAGGAAAGTGATTTTTGAGAAATGTATGTATAATGGCTTCCTTCAATTGAGACTTGATGAATGTATGCAAAAAGGGCCATTTGAATTCTTATTTGTATGGTTCCATGGATCTTGTATGGATTCGAAATTTAAATGGATGAATGTATTCTTTTGTCTCTTGTATCTTAATTTCGTGGATATGAATGTTTAGAGTTGTAGATTTATGTTGGAATCATGGTTGCAGGATCTCAATGTATAAGTTAGATTGTATGGTTGGGTTAATGAAGATCACCTTTGGAAAAAAATGAGGATGGTTTGGTTCACTTGAATTTTATGTGCATGGTGAACTTAGGATGAGTTTTCTATGATTATGCAAGATTTGAGATTCAAATGTATAGGTTGATGTGTGAATATGATCTTATATCAATGGTATATGATTTATATGAGATATGAATGATCTAAGGTGGTTTGGTTGAGATTTGGGTTCAATTTGATCTTGTATATGTGTTTGGGATTTTCTGGCCAATGCATTTTGATTAATCGAAATGCCTATTTTGGTTAATCGAGATGCCCATCTCGATTGATCGAAATGGTTGCGAGATTTTATGAATTTTCAAGCTTTATTTCGATTAATCGAAGTCCCAATTTTAATTAATCGAAATAATGCAGATCCAAGATACCGAGAGGGTGCTTTTTTCGATTGATGGGGTCAAAATCTCGATCAATCGAGATGGATCGAGATTACTATTCACAGCAAGTTTCAAAAATTGTCCAAACTTCGTTTCGATGTAATTTCTTCATTTTAAATCGGAATTGAGTGTGGTTTTTTTTGAACTTGAGTATTTTTGAATGTTCTATCCAATGGTGTAGGTTTCATAATCAAATTCCATCTGTGTAAAAAGTTGAGGTCCAGAACTTAGTGATTTATACGTTTGGAACCAAAGGTGAATATCAATTGAAAGGGCCATTAATGATCTAATGCCACTTGAAGGGTGTGCATATAGAATGATTCCACAATAGAAGGGATTATAATGAGATTAAGGTGTAGAAACTTGAGGTAAAATTATGGATTCACCCCCGTTTCCCTCGCTCCTAACCGGGTGTCGGAAATCGGGGCGTGACATTATAATGTTCATAGGTAATTTTATAAGCATTTTGAAATTGAATTGTGGAGTAATTTGGTGAATTCATGTATAATTGTGAATGTGACACTTATGTGTTTGATAAATTGCCTTGGAAGCATGTTGAGTGAAAGCATGATTTAATTGTCAATTCATGAATTATATGAAATGTGGAAGATATGAGGTTTTGTGAAATGTGAAAATGTGAAGCATGTTCAATGTGAATATATGTGATGATTAAATGAGAATTTATACAAGTATGATTGTTGAATGTTTCATTGATTTTTAAATTGTGAATGTACATTGGATTGAACATGTGGGATGCATCTTCATTGACATGGTGAGGGTGGTGAGCTCAATTGGGTGGCAAGCCCTCTTGATGAGTGGCGAGGTAATCCGATATATGGAACCCTCATGAGGTGGACCGGTAAAGGAGCCTGTCACGCCCCGGAATCCAAACCGCCGAAACTTCCCCGGACCGACCTCGAATCCCGAGTGTGAACCCATTCACTCAACCCATAAACTATCAAAAGCACCCTCACACGATAGTATCTATCCTTGATACCATTCCATAATGCCCCAATCTCCCCACTCTCGGAAGACCGGAGGTTAACTGTCCATTTAAATCCAGTGAACCCTCATTACACTCATTTTCAGCGGAAGATTAACTTAAGTGTTGCATATAAATGCACACAACCACTCCTCAACCAATCCCCATGGGCCCTACATCAAATCATACACCTTAGTGGCAATTTACTTGGCCACTCTTTTGAGAATCACTCACTTTCGAGCCTCAAAACCTTTTATGTTTAGAATCTGAAACTGAGGCTTACACCATTGGATAGAGAATCCAAAAATACTCAAGTTCAAAAAAAACCACACTCAATTCCGATCTAGAACGAAGAAATTACGTCGAAACGAAGTTTTTGGAAAAAGCTGTGAATAGTAATTTCGATCAATCGAAATTGGATTTCGATCAATCGAAATCCATCTCGATTAATCGAGATTTTGACCCCATCAATCGAAGAAAACAGCCTCTCGGTACTTTGGACCTGCAATATTTCGATCAATCGAAATGGGGACTTCGATTGATAGAAATTACCCCATTCTGGACCTCAAAAACACTCCGATTTCGCAACCATTTCGATCAATCGAAATGGGAGTTTCGATCAATCGAAATGGACATTTCGATTGATCGAAATGCACTTCCCAGCAACTCCAAAACACCTATACAAGATCCATTTGAACTCAAATCTCAACCAAACCACCTTGGATCATTCATAAAACATATAATTCATCCCCCAATGATATAATATCATACTCACGCATCAACCTACACATTTGAATCTCAAATCTTGTATAATCATAGAAAACTCATCCTAAATTCTTAATGCACATAAAATTCAAGTGCATAAACCATCCTCATTTTTCCAAAGATCATGTTCATCAACTCATACATACAACCTAACTCACACATCGAAATCCTACAACCGTGATTCCAATATAAATCCACTCTTCAAAACCTTCATATCCAAGAGTTCAAGATATAAAGAATAAAAAGGATACATACATCCATTTAAGCTCCACATTCATATAAAATCCATGCAACCATACACGTAAGGATTCAAATGAATATACAAGTTACATATACCGTGAATGTAACTACAAATCAACATAATCCACATGCCACATGCCGGCATGGATAGCCAAAAACATAGTCCATACATATATCTCAAAAGATCCCCAAAATGCACCAAAATGCTCCAAGTAAGGAAGCAAGCTCTTTTTATCCATTCTCGGCTTCTTACCTGAAAAAAATGTTTGGGGGAGCGGGGTGAGCAACACTGCGGCTCAGTAGGAATGCCCCTCCCCTCCTAGGTGCCGACCCGACACCGACCTACATGTCCCTCACTACATGGCATGTAAAATGCTTTCATGCACACGACAACATACAATCCAAGTATGAATGCACTCATTCATATATCATGTTTTTCAATGCATATCAATGCTATAACAAGCCTAGCATGCATTCTAACATTCAAAACAACACATGGTCACATATATGTCATAAGGCATGCATATCACTCTCATATGCCTACAAACCACAACCTAGCATATTTTGATCATGCTTCAACGATGCACACACTTGCTATAAAATAACCTAGCATGCATTCAACATTTTTACACACACACAACCAACATATAATCATATGATTGCACCCCAAAATACACATAACCTACATATGCATATAATACACAATATAGCTAATCATGCTCTCATTTTGCACACTTTGCACATATTCAGCCCACACATCATACATTCATCAAGGTGGATCTATCAAGCATGCATAATCACAAGGGAAGAGGAAATATAAAAATTCAGCCCCTTGCCCATCTCTCTCACATACAAACTCAACCGAACACCTCTCCTAACCACCCAAAACCCTAGGATCGACAACTAGAAGAGAAGGAACACCCCTACCTCAAGATTGAAGACCTTCCAAGCACTTATCAAAATTTCCAGCAGGTTCCACCTTGCCGAAACACAAGTTTGTTCGGTTCAAACCGAAGCCCTAGCCGTCCTCTACACTCTTTCCTTCTTCGGCGAATTACGAATTCAAGCCGAATGCACCCGAAATGTAGAGAGAAGGTGGAGGGATGAAGAGGGAAATGTTTAGAGAGAGAGAGAACCGTGAGAAATGAGATCTCAGATCTCCCTGGGATATTTATTCCAGTCCTAGGGCGCAAAATGACCAAAACGCCCCCAAGTCACTTAACGTACCTTCCCGAGCTCCTTTTTCGATTTCAAAAACTCCTACGGCCTCGAAATCACTTCCTTAACTCATTAAACATTTCGTTACACTCAAAATCAAAAATAATTATTTTTCGAAAATTTTTCGGATTTCTGGGCCCACGTGGACCGCATCCCGGGCCCCCGTTTGACCAAAAAGTCAAACTCCTCCAAATTTTCCGAAAACTTCCAAAAACCTCCTAACATGTGTCCAAACATGTTTTCCACTCTCCAAACATCCAAAACATCATTGGAAATGCATTTATAGCAAAAAAAATGATGAAATTTTATTTTATTTTATTTTTTTTTGAAAACCGGTCAAATTTGGTTCCGGTCTCTACAACCTCCCCACCTTTAAAGAATTTCGTCCACGAAATTAGTATCATACTCTGACTCTCAAGGGTGTTGTCACTAAACCTTAAGTGACCTCCCCTATCTTACTTTTATCACAGGAAATAATCATAACTCGCCGGTATCCAACACGCGGCTTCCACTGCGTAACCAACAAGGTTCTTGTTTATCACTTCCCACTACTTCGCTCCGACTTCCACAAATATCAAACTATTGGCATATCTCAAACGATGTCCAAATATCTCCACGACTGTAGTGTCAACATTTACTGTAACTGACACGACCATAAATTATCTCCCAAACCAAGTTTAGGAAGATCAAAACTATGACCAATTTACTTTCCAACCTATCCACTTTCCAATCAGCGAAAGTATGCATAGGCATCCCTTTTCTAGTAATTCACCCTCCTTGAATCACAATTCTCAAAGTTCTCACACCAGACAATACCATGTTCATAATCCAAACTTACACATTTCATCTGTGATCTGAGGCCAATGTTTGTTAAGGATTGATAACTCAATCTTGGGCTGGTTCGATCACCTTTCTCCAAAACTCATGAAATCTTCACTCCTGAAGTCTCATAATGAATCCTTGGATCCTTTCAATTTCACTGGTACCACAAGGTACGGTTCACAAGTAACAAAAATCTGTGAAAATCCCTCGTCCATGCCATGATCCAGTCATGTCCCAAAACTAATCAAATCACATATGACAATCGAAACTCAATCTCTCAGGGTCACACCACCCACAATGATACATCCATAGACTAAATTGTCTCTCATGATGAAAATCTCGCATCAACAAGTGTGTCAATAAACAAAGCTACATCTCGATGACAACAATCACACTCTCAGGTGTGTCAAATGGCTAAACTGCCCCTCAATGCAATCACAATATCCAGGGGTTGTGTCCATAGACAAAGCTGCGTCCATAGTAACAACAACCAATCAACAATAGATGGGCCAATAGACAAAACTGCGTCCCCCACCACTGATGTGTCAATAGACAAAACTGCGTCTGAGTGACAACACCAACCACATATGCGACAATGGACAAAACTGCGCCAAGAGTCACCACCACTTGTCAATAGACAAAACTGCGTCTAAGTGACAATGATTGGGTCGATAGACAAAACTGCGTCCATACGACTCCGATCCTCAACTGATGTGCCGATAGACAAAACTGTGTCTAAATGACGACACCACTCATATGCGACAATGGACAAAACTGCGCCCAGAGTCACCACCACTTGTCAATAGACAAAACTGCGCCTAGATGACAAGAATCTCAACTGATGTGCCGATAGACAAAACTGCGCCTAAACGACAACACCACTCATATGCGACAATGGACAAAACTGCGCCCAGAGTCACCACCACTTGTCAATAGACAAAACTGCGCCTAATTGACAAGAATCTCAACTGATGTGCCGATAGACAAAACTGCGCCTAAACGACAACACCACTCATATGCGACAATGGACAAAACTGCGCCCAGAGTCACCACCACTTGTCAATAAACAAAACTGCGCCTAATTGACAAGAATCTCAACTGATGTGCCGATAGACAAAACTGCGCCTAAACGACAACACCACCACAATGTGACAATGGACAAAACTGCGTCCAGGGTCACTATCACTCGTGTCAATAGACAAAACTGCGCCTCAATGACAAGAGTCTCAACAATGGATGGGTCAATAGACAAAACTGCGTCCATATGAGACCGATCCTCCAACTGATGTGTCAGTAGACAAAACTGCGTCTCAATGACAGCACCACAATGATCATCCCAAAGTCTGTAGCCTTCCAAGAATATCACATGTCCCCTCGAGTACTTTATCATGTACTAGAACTCATAACCTCAAGAGCGGTTTAAACTAACCTACTCTTGTTATCACAACCTCAATCATACACTCATTTATAAGTAAAAGTTGCCATACTCACCACATTCGAATTTCATTTCCTTATCTACTGATACTCATCGAATCAATCCCATAATCACTTAGACCTGACACATTGTAAGAGAAGTACTAATCGAAGAGAAATGGCTGGCCAGACCGTTTCTTCCCGCTAGTGCAACCCCGACTACATGCCTTTCTTGTCCCTCACACTTTTAAATCCCTCACACTTTTGCATGAAATCACTGCTCAGGGACTTTCTCAAAGTCCTAAGCTCCCACAACTGGAGTTTAACATAACTCCTACTTCTCAACTATCATTAGCTCACTCAAGCTCAAATATTTGGCATGTCTCATTAAATCTCCAAAACTAGAATCCCTAGGCAATAATAACACGCCTAATAACCGAACCCCATGTACGGTTCACTTTCACATCCTCCGGAGCACTCGCTCCCTAGAGTCCACAATCTTTACCTCAAGACCTATCTGGTCTATCTCTACCTTTAGTCTAAGGTAATATCCTTAACCAATCACATCAATCACTCACAGTGATACTTCCCTATAATTGAGATCATCAGTACTCAAAGTCATTCCATCATTATCAACCATGATTTTTTTTTGACTGGAATGCATCTCAGGCATAATCCAAAGTCCCGTGTATCGTTACAATCCACATCAATCTCATGCACTTAACATAACAAGCGCACTAACTAGAGTAAGGCACATAAAGGGTGCACTTACCCAAACAAGTCACATAGTTCAGCCCAGTTCCATAGGCTATCCACCCAATGGAATCCAATTCCAAATCTAGGATCTTACATCCTACTAATCGAACAATCTCAAAGTTTATCACCGCATGTCTATTTCAACGTCATTAGCCGCTCAATTTTCAAATCTCTACCTAGGTTTACCAAAATCCTCAAAATTTGGGACTTCTAAGTAGTGACTACATGTCACTACTAACCACATGACACATAATGAAACACTAAAATGCAATGCTCAATCACATGAATAACATATTCCACATAGCACATAACACATAACATGTTGAATCACATAAACAAATACAATGCATGATATGACATATGGTGCATCCAAATAACCCAATATTCTAGCCCTCGGGCTACAACTAGGAAAAATACCTACGACCACGCACAGTCCTAGAGCATCTTCTGCCTAAGCAATCGTAAAGGCAAGACCCAATTTCCTTAGTATACTAACACATACTCATGATATGCAACTTAATATACTTGCATAAATCATCATTATAACTCACAAGTTGGAGATCACAGATATACCTCAATCACTGTGGACGAGTCCTTTGATACCTGGACTGCTGTCCTGAACCACTAGGAAGGTTCCTCATACTTGCTCGCAAAACCTGAGCAGACTGCATTGGCGGGGGTGGCGACATTGCCACCGAGTCAATCTGACTCGCCAAGAACTGTTCGGTGCGGTTAAGAGACTCTGTCCTACCCCCTGCACCCTGTCCTTCAGGACAATTCACTTTCAAGTGACCAGTCTGATGACAGAGGTAACAAATTTGTCCATCTGCTGGTGCCAAATGTATGCTGGGGCACTCAGACCTGTAGTGACCCGGCTGCTGACAATGATGACACACTCTCCTTGACCCGATCGACTGTATAGACATGGAAGTCGTAGGTACTGAATATGTCATCCGCTGTCCCATTGATCCTTTAGATCGATAAGAACCACTTTTCTGTTTCTTCTTTGGCTGACTCTTAGAAGAATCATGCCTTTTCTCATCTTGTATCCGATGATTGTCATTATCAAGCTCTTCTGCTATTAGTGCTCTTTCCACCACTGCAGTATAGCTTGTTAATCCCAGAATTCCAACCTTATCTCGCAAATAGGGTCGGAGACCTCTTATGAACTGTTTGACCTTCAGCTCTTCCATTGGAATCATCTCTTTCGCAAATCGAGCCAAAGAGGTAAATCTGGTCTCATACTCCATAACTGTCATATCCCCTTGAAGCAAATCATAGAACTCTCGCCTCAAGCTATCCTTCACTGTTACTGGAAAATACTTCTCGAAGAATAATGTTTCAAATGTATTCCAATCCATCACCTCAATGTCATAGCGGTTTCCAATAGACTTCCACCAACGTTTGGCCTCACCTTTAAGGTAATGGGTGGCCACTTTCACCTTTAAGTTCTTCTCTACCTCAAGTATGGTAAGGAGTTCAACCATCTCATCAATCCAATTCTCAGCCACCATAGGGTCAGACCCTCCTGTGTACGATGGCGGATTATGCTTCCTAACATGCCCCAATGTCAACATCATCCTACTAGGAGCTGCTCTATGTCGAGCCTGAGTCTCCTCTTGTGTTTCCCTAACAACTTGTCGTATGCTCGCAACCATATCATGCACAACTTGCTCTCCACTCATAGGGACTGTATCTGCCCTTTCACGGACTCTTCGTGATGGCATCTTGCTATATAGACAAAAAGAAGACACTTAAATCCCAAACCAAATCAATCAAAACTGTATGCTCATTCTAAACATATAAGCATCAAATCATACTTCACATGTCATTGCAAAAGTTATATATCCAATACAAAATCTCAAGTCAAAATCCTTGACCTCAATTAAACACACATTCAAATTCTCACTCTTTGTCTAAGGTGATCAAGTCTATGGCTTTGACAAGCCCTTTGTCAACAAAAAGTTCCAATCCAACACGTGAATGGACCTCACCCTTCATCTTTGGGTTTTCAAACCTAATGTTCAGATCATCAAACCCCTTTCAAACTTCAAAATGTAGTTTAGCCTTTCCCGTCGTCCCTAGGTATTCTGACCTAGAGCTCTGATACCATGCTGTCACGCCCCGGAATCCAAACCGCCGAAACTTCCCCGGACCGACCTCGAATCCCGAGTGTGAACCCATTCACTCAACCCATAAACTATCAAAAGCACCCTCACACGATAGTATCTATCCTTGATACCATGCCATAATGCCCCAATCTCCCCACTCTCGGAAGACCGGAGGTTAACTGTCCATTTAAATCCAGTGAACCCTCATTACACTCATTTTCAGCGGAAGATTAACTTAAGTGTTGCATATAAATGCACACAACCACTCCTCAACCAATCCCCATGGGCCCTACATCAAATCATACACCTTAGTGGCAATTTACTTGGCCACTCTTTTGAGAATCACTCACTTTCGAGCCTCAAAACCTTTTATGTTTAGAATCTGAAACTGAGGCTTACACCATTGGATAGAGAATCCAAAAATACTCAAGTTCAAAAAAAACCACACTCAATTCCGATCTAGAACGAAGAAATTACGTCGAAACGAAGTTTTTGGAAAAAGCTGTGAATAGTAATTTCGATCAATCGAAATTGGATTTCGATCAATCGAAATCCATCTCGATTAATCGAGATTTTGACCCCATCAATCGAAGAAAACAGCCTCTCGGTACTTTGGACCTGCAATATTTCGATCAATCGAAATGGGGACTTCGATTGATAGAAATTACCCCATTCTGGACCTCAAAAACACTCCGATTTCGCAACCATTTCGATCAATCGAAATGGGAGTTTCGATCAATCGAAATGGACATTTCGATTGATCGAAATGCACTTCCCAGCAACTCCAAAACACCTATACAAGATCCATTTGAACTCAAATCTCAACCAAACCACCTTGGATCATTCATAAAACATATAATTCATCCCCCAATGATATAATATCATACTCACGCATCAACCTACACATTTGAATCTCAAATCTTGTATAATCATAGAAAACTCATCCTAAATTCTTAATGCACATAAAATTCAAGTGCATAAACCATCCTCATTTTTCCAAAGATCATGTTCATCAACTCATACATACAACCTAACTCACACATCGAAATCCTACAACCGTGATTCCAATATAAATCCACTCTTCAAAACCTTCATATCCAAGAGTTCAAGATATAAAGAATAAAAAGGATACATACATCCATTTAAGCTCCACATTCATATAAAATCCATGCAACCATACACGTAAGGATTCAAATGAATATACAAGTTACATATACCGTGAATGTAACTACAAATCAACATAATCCACATGCCACATGCCGGCATGGATAGCCAAAAACATAGTCCATACATATATCTCAAAAGATCCCCAAAATGCACCAAAATGCTCCAAGTAAGGAAGCAAGCTCTTTTTATCCATTCTCGGCTTCTTACCTGAAAAAAATGTTTGGGGGAGCGGGGTGAGCAACACTGCGGCTCAGTAGGAATGCCCCTCCCCTCCTAGGTGCCGACCCGACACCGACCTACATGTCCCTCACTACATGGCATGTAAAATGCTTTCATGCACACGACAACATACAATCCAAGTATGAATGCACTCATTCATATATCATGTTTTTCAATGCATATCAATGCTATAACAAGCCTAGCATGCATTCTAACATTCAAAACAACACATGGTCACATATATGTCATAAGGCATGCATATCACTCTCATATGCCTACAAACCACAACCTAGCATATTTTGATCATGCTTCAACGATGCACACACTTGCTATAAAATAACCTAGCATGCATTCAACATTTTTACACACACACAACCAACATATAATCATATGATTGCACCCCAAAATACACATAACCTACATATGCATATAATACACAATATAGCTAATCATGCTCTCATTTTGCACACTTTGCACATATTCAGCCCACACATCATACATTCATCAAGGTGGATCTATCAAGCATGCATAATCACAAGGGAAGAGGAAATATAAAAATTCAGCCCCTTGCCCATCTCTCTCACATACAAACTCAACCGAACACCTCTCCTAACCACCCAAAACCCTAGGATCGACAACTAGAAGAGAAGGAACACCCCTACCTCAAGATTGAAGACCTTCCAAGCACTTATCAAAATTTCCAGCAGGTTCCACCTTGCCGAAACACAAGTTTGTTCGGTTCAAACCGAAGCCCTAGCCGTCCTCTACACTCTTTCCTTCTTCGGCGAATCACGAATTCAAGCCGAATGCACCCGAAATGTAGAGAGAAGGTGGAGGGATGAAGAGGGAAATGTTTAGAGAGAGAGAGAACCGTGAGAAATGAGATCTCAGATCTCCCTGGGATATTTATTCCAGTCCTAGGGCGCAAAATGACCAAAACGCCCCCAAGTCACTTAACGTACCTTCCCGAGCTCCTTTTTCGATTTCAAAAACTCCTACGGCCTCGAAATCACTTCCTTAACTCATTAAACATTTCGTTACACTCAAAATCAAAAATAATTATTTTTCGAAAATTTTTCGGATTTCTGGGCCCACGTGGACCGCATCCCGGGCCCCCGTTTGACCAAAAAGTCAAACTCCTCCAAATTTTCCGAAAACTTCCAAAAACCTCCTAACATGTGTCCAAACATGTTTTCCACTCTCCAAACATCCAAAACATCATTGGAAATGCATTTATAGCAAAAAAATGATGAAATTTTATTTTATTTTATTTTTTTTTGAAAACCGGTCAAATTTGGTTCCGGTCTCTACAGAGCCCCAACTAGAATGGAATAGAATACTCTCCAAAACGGAGTCCTTCCACGAGGTGAACTGGTATAAGAGCCTCGGATAGGTGGGATTGGTTTACCCAAAGGCAATTGGAGACCAATGTATGTGTGGAGAGGATGAGGGAGTTATACATATCATGTTGCATTTACACTTTACTTATATATATATGGTTGTGATATGTGAAAATTGCTTAACATGATTAAATGCAATAGTATGTCTATGTGGTATTCACGAAACTTGTAAAATTGTGTTTTAGACATTCCTACTGAGCATGTGGTTGCTTATCCCATGAGGATTAACTTTTTTCAAGAAATGGAAAAGAAGTGGTGGAGTCTCCCCAACGGTAGAGTTGGCATGGGAGCGGAGTTCAGTTTCATTAAAAACTTCTTTATTTTTTTGAATGCATGTCCGTATTGTGGACTATATATGCATGTGGAAGAACATGTAAAGACCATTTGTGTTTTAAGAACATGTATTAATTATGCTTTTTGATTTTCATACATTGTGAACATGGTATCGAGCATGATAGTATGCTAGACATTTTAAAAGATGATGTTTCCTTTATGCTTTATGACTAAGTATGCATATGTAAGGTTTTGGGGACATAAATGAAATGATATTTTGATTATCTTTTTAGATTGATATATTCCGAGCATATATTGGACCCTTTTTTGTAATGGAATATATATGACTTGGATGTGTTAGATTATATTAAAAAAATTTCTCATGTTACTTTGATATGGTTGGAAATCGAGTTAGATGGAGTTTGGACACTCAATACATGGTTTTACAGTATTGAGACGTTTGAAACTATGACCCCCAGCCGTCTGAAAGTTCCAGATGGTTCAAAGTGTTGATTTGGCCTGAAACCAAATGTCTGAAACTAGTTTTAGACACATAAACTTGAAGTTTCGGACGCCTTAAACAATTTTTAGATGCCGAAAACTTTCTGTAAGCTACTACTCGACGTCACAACTTTGACTGGGCATAACTTTTTCATTTGAACTCTGATTGGGGTGATTCTTTTTTGAAATTGAGTATTTTTTAATCCTCTTTCAATTAGAATAAGTTTCAATTCAGTAATATAATCACATAATGAGTTAGGTGTCAGAACTTGAGGGATTTATATGTGTGAATCGGTTTAACATTAACTGTTCACCCCCATTTTCCTTGCTCTTCACCGGGTGTCAAAAATTAGAGCATGATAGATATTTAGAGGTGGTTGGATAGGTATGTGAGGTCAAGTGTGGGGTCCATTGGTATTGGTTGATGTTGAGTTACACACATACATGAGTGTGTATGTAATTAAGCTTCTGCAGTAATTATGAGTTAAGATGGTTCATTAAGGTTTAAAGGATGGGTTCACTCTCGGGATTTAGACTTGGACTTGGACCAGGGGAGTCTCGATGGTTCAGATTTTGGGGCGTTACAGCTTGGTATTAGAGCACTAGGTCGAATACCTAGGGGTGACTGGTAATGATTAGATCACGTGTAGTTTCAGATAAGTTAGAACCTTGAGTTTGAAAACCTAAAAATACGTGTAGACATGACATAGTTGATATGAGAACTTATATGCATGTGAAAGGTTCTTACATGATAAAAATGTTAAGTGTTTATATTATAAAACACGTTATCCGATATGTGTTATGTGTTGAAATGTAAGCATGCTTATGTGATAACATATGTATATATTATGTGTTGAGGTGAGAACATGTTTATGTGATTAAGTGTGTTTTGAAAAGCCTGTCTATGTGGTACGTATGAAATGATAACATATTGTTATGTTGATTTGTAGTTAGGTCATGTTCAATATGTGAGTTGCGCAGTGCGAAAGAGGTTGCGAAAAATATTTTAACAATAGAGGGGGGTGAATAGGTTCACTTGCTCATTTGCTTAATTTTTAATTAATTCAATTTTAAGTCCAATTAACCAAACAATTAAAAGCAAGTAGATAACTTAAAGTGCAAGTAAAGAAAAGAATGCACCGGATATACGTGGAAACCCAAGGAGGGAAAAACCACAGAGGGAGGCAGAACACCTCAGGAAACCAATCTACTATAATGAAGCAAAATACAAACAGACTCTGTCTCAGACTCACACCCTCTTCACTTTGTCAATAATCTAATGCAGAACACCTCAGGCTTATGATTGCGACAATATGTCCAACTGTTACAGACTTTCAGCTAACGTCATGATCCTTACAGAAGGTTGCTGAATGAACAAAAATATTCAGCAAGTATTCCATTCCATTCGTAGTGCAATATAATCACCTTTCTTCCTAAGCAAGCAAGTAAGCGAAGAACCATCAATCCAATGTTCTGATCAGTGAATGATTTGATGAAATCTCTATACAACTAATCAGTAGAAGAAGAACACCATCCTAAAGATCACTCATGAAATATAGATGTGTGTTCTTAAAAATATTTATCCCTAATTATACTGTATATATTTTCTCTCTCTAAAAATAATGTTCCAGGTTCTTTCTTCTTATCTTGTAGAGAAAATATAGATACCTAAATATAGGCAATGGAGTCCTAATTCTAATTAGAAAATAAGTTAAGTATCAAAATTGAACTCTCCTAGAAGTTTCAAAGCCAATAGGAATTAGAATTTTCGTCGAGTTGTTTTCTATTTGGAATAGGCTAAGTGGGACCGGTGCCAAAAAAATAGAACCGATGGGACTTTGTAAAAACCTGCAGAAACCAAACTGCTGAGAAAAGTTGGACCGGTCCTAAATATTGGGGATCGGTCCTACTTTGAAAAATCCTAAATTTTGCATTTAAACCCTAGTTTTTCAAAATAGGCTCAAAAATAAAAAGTGCAGAGTGTCCTCGCCATACTTACCTATACTATATGGTGTTCTTACTGATTTATCTGCTTCCATGCACTTGAGTGTCAGCCTAAAGTTGTCGACGATCGATACAAAGAATAAATCAAAAATTACAACTCAATCAATCAAGTTTTGATCACCAAAATATGCCAATTACAAATTTATATGTCACATATGTCACAATCTCCCCCTTTGGCAATTTCGTGACAAAACCACTTAGACAATTATAACCTAACCCATTGAAAAAAATAGATTACAATATTGCCCAAAGATATATGGAAATAAAAAACTAATCAACAGAAGCTTCACTTGTGTGTTTAAGATGGTTTAAAAGAAAAACCTTGTATCTACACATTACCTAAACAGCACAACCTGTGAAAAACTTAATAAAGAAATATAAACAAAACTCTGTAATACTCAAATTTGTAATGCTCCTCCTTAATCTCCCCATTAATAAAAAATATCTAATAAATACTTCTCCCCCTTTTTGTAACAAATTGACATAGAAATACCAAAGAGAAGCATATAAACATCTAATTAAATAAGCATATAGAGAGAATAAGACAATAATGAAGCAAAAATCATCACTGATCAAATAAATATCCAAAACATATCAGTTGATGGAATAAATAAAACATAACAAAAATAAATAATCTAGACATCAGGGGAAATAAGTTAAAACAGTCTAGAACAAAAGATATCAAGACCTAAAGTCTAAGTCTAGTCAGCCTCATCAGCAGACTCATCAGAAATAGCAGGGTCAACCTTGTCTATCCTAGCATGTAAGTGGTTGAACCCTTGCTGAATGAACCTAAGAACTAGGTTCATCTGATTGGCCATCACAGGCGTGTCAGTCGTAGGAAGTTGGAAAACTCCTCGACCACCAAGTCCAGCCTGTCCAGTCTCTTGACTTAGCTCATAGGCCTTTCTGTCCTTTTCCTTCTTGTTTACCGAGCGAGTAATTGATGTGGCATCAATCATCCCTTTTGGTTTCTCAATATTAGCCCTCTCAAGAATATGGACCCTAGCATCCCTCAAAATAGCCATCACTATCTGTGGGAAAGGTAATGCAAATGAAGATCGAGAATGTCGAGTGGCTAATATCATGGCATGTATGATTGTTATAGGAAGATTGATAGGATCTCCTCAAACAATGTGATAGAGAATCTCAGCTCGACTCTTAATCAAATTAACCTTGTGGTCATGAGAATCTAAATTGTATGATACTATCAAGTTCAATGCCAATACCTCATCTGTAAGGTAGAGTGAAGGCAACCTATCTACAAGCCGTGGGGCTTCAAGTATACACAACTCTCTAATCATGTCATCCATGCTATGTCTGTTTTGATCCTCAACTTGGTATGGCAGAACAATGCCATCTTCATTCTCTACAACACCCAAAATATTGGCAATTGTATCCTTAGTGACCTTAACACGAACACCATAACATTTCGTCACAAACATTAGGTCGTCCAAGCTTGATGTAATCATATTGCCATATAAATATCTAACTATGTCAGGCCTTACAATCTCCCTAAGATCATAATGAGACTCCCAACCATTGTCCTCAAAATATTGCACAAAATCCATCTCCCATTTGCGTTTGATTATTGCAAGATTGACTCGCCTTTCAATTCTCATTGTCCGGCACCCTATGACATTGACAAAATTTTTGAAATTGAATTCATCCTCAAACATGTCTAGAGTGAATACAATACAATTTTCATCACTGGTTGATGCCTCAGTACGTGTAAGGACCGGAATAATTTTGACCGGTTCCGGGTGAATTTTGACCGGATTAAAATTTTTTCAGATTAATTATATTCCGGAAAGGGTGTGGATATATTTCCATACAAGTGGAAGGTGCATGTATATGTATATATATATCTAAATATATATATATATACATAGTACCTATATTTATATTTAATTATAAATATATGGGGGGCTTTATGCAATAATAAAGAAATAGAGGTGCACATTCATAATTTGGTGCATGTGGAGGGGCAAAAGTATGTGGTGATGTATATACATATGTGTATACATAAAGGATGCCCATGTGGTATAAATATATATACATATTATATGTATTATGTATGTGTGGCTGAGAGTGGGGGGAAGAACTTGTGGACCTCAATTAAATTGGATTCAAAAAATAAGAGAAGGAAGAGACCAAGTGTGGTCTCGGCAGAAAGAAGAAAAGAAAGAAAAGAAAAAGAAGGAAAAGAAAAAGGAAGAAGGAAGAAAGGGAGGACCGAAAAAGCTAGAGAAAGAAAGTTGAAGAGAGAAGAGAAAACCGAGAGGGGCTGCTGCAGGTGGAGGCAGCCGTGGGTTGCGGTGGTCGAGGCTTGCACGGTTTAAAGACCTTAGGAATTGGGTCTCTTGACGGTGGTAGCAGTAGTGGGCCATGGCTTACAGAGTGGTGGGTCTCTCTCTCTCTCTCTCTTCACAACTGGGCTCAGTTTCACTCACGGGTTCAGACCGCAAGGTGGTGGTTTGACTCGGTTACGGAGGTGTTTCCGGTAGTGGTCAGCCATGGTGGGCGGTGACTTGGGTTGGTTGAAACTAGTGGTTTCGTATAGTATTTCGATAATCGGCTGTGACGTGGGTCGATTTGCAGAGGCTTCAAATGGGTCTTCTGTGGTTGGTTTCATGGCTGCCGTGAGATAGTCCACGGCTGGTACGGGCAAGGGTGGAGCTCCGGCAGCGGCTGGGCTGGCGGCCAAGGGGTTCGGTTTACACGGGTGTTATGGCTTGAGGTGGGTGACGGTGACTCAATGGCTCGAACAGTGGGTGGTTCAACCGGGGTGTTGACGGGGTTTCGGTTGGCTCCGGGTTTGATGGTTGGATATTGGTAGTGCCGAACATTGGTTTCGGCAATGGGTTTCAAAAAAATTGGGTTTGTGCAGGGGCTGTCATGGATGGCTAGGTGGTCCGATCATGAGGGTCTGACGGATGCTCGCGATTGGGTTTGACTATGTGGGCTATTTGGGTTCTTTGCTGGTAGGTTGTGTTCAGAAGGGACTCTAGTTGGGTTTTCTTGATAGCTTGCTTCATTTGGATAGCCGTGGTGGCTGGTTTGTGGGTGTTTGCTGCGGGTTCAGTTTGGACAGCTAGTAGTGGTCACGATTTGTGGTGGTTTGGGGCCAGAATGGTTACCTTGTGGTGTTGGGCCTTGATGGCCATAGTGGGGGAGCTTGACTTAGTTGTCCATGGTGGAAGCAACCATGGTGAAGGTTGAAGATGGTTCCAAATTGGGTTGGTTCACTTTATTTGGGTTGGACCAGAAATTAAAAAGGAAACGAAGTGGCCCGATGGATTGTTCGGGTGGGTTTTGACACAGGACTGGACCGGACCGGACCTGGTAGAGGCCGATTTGCAGGCACGGACCAGTTGAGAGCTGGACCTAAGGCAAGTTGATTCTTGCCTCTATCTCTTACGTATATTTTATTTACGTTGGAAAATTTACATATGTTATAAATTTGATCATATGTGGTATGTGTATATACATATATATATATAGGTGCTTATATATATGTGTGTATAGATGGATGTCGTATATACGTGGGATGTGAGGATGTATATATATGTGTGTGGCTTTGGGGAGCGATGGCATGTTAAATTAAATCGCTTAATTGCATCGTGATATGCATGTTTGTATTGATTGAAATCATGTAAAAAGTATGCTAAATAATACCTGTTTAGCTATGTGTTGTCTTGTATGCATATGTGGCTCTTATGCATGATGTTTAGTATATATATATATATATATATATGTGATTATATATATGGTTGCAGTGGTAGAAATGCATGCTAAGTATGAATGTAACTTTTAGCGGGCATTTGTAAAGCATGATTATGATATGCTAAGTATTTTATATGTTCTTAATACATATATAATGACAGAATATATATGTGATTATATATTGTGGATGGAAAGCATGCTAGTTACTAGTAGTAGATGCATGTCTTGAGTGGAAACATGATCATATTTATGCTAGTATACGTGCATATGTGACTATGTGCAGTATGTGACACATATATGTGTTTATATGTGGGAATGTGAATGTGAGATGCATGCTGGCTTCATATATATATATATATCGAATGTATGCATTAGTTATAGCATGATAAAAATGTCCTAAGTTGAGGTTGTTAGCATATATGAGGTGTTATGCAAGTCTTGGAACATGTATGTGCTATATGTGTTGGAATGTGATAAAAAGCATGCTAAATACTTCTTTTTAGTGTTCATAAGCATGGGTTGAAGCATGAAAGTATTATGCTGTGTATATGTGCATTCATATTGCATGTATAGGAGGGAAATGACACATACGTGGTTATATGTGGGTTTAGGTAGAAAGAAATGCATGCTATGTATTTATATACTAGCTGGGCATTGGGATAGCATAAAAATAAAATGCTGGATTACGTATGCATCCACATTGCATATATGGGAGGTTGCGGGAAAATTAACGCAAAAAGAGGTGCACGGGACTTCGGAGTGGTCCAACCGTGTCACGGGAAGTGGTATAATTATCCACTACGTATGGCCCTCGGAGTGGACCCACCATACAAAGGCTTTATGCCTAGAATCGGAGTGTGTCCAACACTTGTGAGCTTCAGAGTTGCCCCCTCACAATTTGGCAAACCAATATATTGCCATCGAAGTGTGTCCAACAAGTATGGGCCTCGGAGTGGACCTGCCATGCTCAGGCTTAATGCCTGAAAATTGGAGTATGTCCAACGAATGTGAGCCTCGGAGCTGTCCCCTCACATAATGGCAATCCTATACATTGCCAGGGTAGAATGACCTTTCGGAGTGGTCCAGGTCATCGGATGGTTATCGGAGTTGTCCTAGGTCACATGATCCTCGGAGTGGGCCAATCATGTGGGGTATCGGATGAGGACCGAGAGTGAGAGTATATGCAAGCCTTGATGCTTGTACTATGTATCGGATTATGATCGTGGAAGGTGAAAATACCTTTATGCTTATGTGTTTATTTGTTAAGCATGTTTTTCTATTTAAATGCATCTATATTGCATTTGAGATGTGCTACTTGATGAGTAGGAGATGTGGTAGTTGATTTACATCGGTTATGTGAATGTGTTCACATATATGTTATATATACATATTGGTGCTGAATGTTTACTACTTTCAAGCATGTTGAAAATGATTTCTAAAATCATGTGTAGTGGATTTTGTATGTTCATATGTGCTAGAGTAGCCATATACATCATTGGTTCATGCATGCTAGGTGGGGCATGGTCTTAAATATTGTGATATATTTAAGTACATGTATATTTTTGAGAATATGTGAGGATCGACTTGCTGCAGCGGTGATAGTATGGTTCTACATACCTTGTTGGGCCTTTGAGCTCACCCCCTCCCAAGTTTTGTAGGTGTTGTTGATTTCAGAGTTAGTTAGGGGACTGACAGCACCGGTTGCAAAGGTAGTAAGTAAATTCCTTAGAATCTATTATATGTCTAGGATAGTGGATAGATAGATGCTTTACATTTGGATTAAATGTATAAAGCGATTGTGTAGATTCAGTTTCTTCAGTTGTATTTTATTTATGTGATATATGTATATAATACGGACATTCAAGGACTGAGACATGTATGTTTATGATTATATTATGCATGTTGTAGAAATGCTGGGGGGGACACATGCCCAGAAGTGTCCATTTTTATTGTTTAGATATAAATGCTGGGGGGACATGTGCCCAGAAGTGTCCATATGAATTGTAAAGCAGGTGTAACATGCCAGGAGCTGATTATTTAGAATGGGTCATGCCCAATTTTCGTAAAAATATTGGAAAATTGAGGTTGTATGATCAGGTGATGGTTATGTCGTGAGGGTGATCTCACGGGGTTCACACCTCGATTTCTGGGCCTCGGGAATCGGGGCGTGATAGTACGTCCCCGTTTGCGTGCCATCAACACCGCAATGAATGTGATAAAAAATATAGTCAAAAAATTCATTGGGGCTTTTCGTCGAACACCTTGTGTGCAAGTCTTTAAACCTCAAATTTCAAAGATGTTTGTTTGCATAATATCATCTAACCAACAATAAATCAACCACAATCCTCCAACCACTTCAATCCCAACCTCCAATAATTAATCAATCATAAGAAAATATAGAAGATGAAGAGTGTGTGAGACTTTGAGTGTATGAGTGTGTATGTTGCTTGAGATGAGAGTTAGAGTGTAAGTGTGCGAATGTATGAGAAATGTAACTTAAAGCAACAAGGCGCGCACGCAGATTCCATAAAAACTGGGCATCCGCTAAGTGCGACTGGTCCTAATTTTGGGGGACCCGTCCAACATCTCTTACATCCTCAGAACCTGCATAAGTGCGACCGGTGCTCAATAATTGGGACCGGTCCAACTTTGTGAATTATAAAAAATTACACTTTGGACCTCTAATTCACCAAATATACCTCATTTCAACATGATTTAACAATTAAGCACACAAAGTATGAAAAATAAACACAAAATCAATAAAAGACAAAAAATATATATATTTGGATTTTTAAATTTTTGAAAACAAAATAAGAACCAAAAATGAATAATCTTATGAGAATAATCAAAACACATTTTTTTCAAAGAATAACACGAGTTCTAAAATTTCTGAGAAATTTCAAACATTTATAAATGCAGAATTTTAAAACCCATAATTTGTCTATAAAATTCATCCTCAAATTCATGATCATGACACAAATTCCAACACACAAATATTTATAAAAATTTAGAAATTCATCTAATAAATACATGTGTGTGTGTGCAATCCAACTTCATCGAAAATTAATCAAATCCCTTTGATTCATCTTCTAAAACATATTTGATAATAAGCAAATAAAACTACACATGATCAATCATTTATTTTTCCCATTTTTACTTTTATTTTTCTAAGATGATGGCTTTCATGCTTACGGGTAGCCAGCTATTTTTCTCAAAACAACTCTTTAATTTTTAAAGATATCTCATTGGAGATTTACATTGTAGTGGAAGCTTCAAACACATGCCGAAGGTAGCCTTTTCCTTTTTGTCTTAGATATTCAGCCAATTTTCATTTCATGCTGAATAAAAATAGAATTTTTTTTCATTTTTTTCATTGATCATTTAAGCTTTCAATGCTACTCATACAATGTACTCTAGTCAACTTCACATTAATTTTCAATCAATTCTCTCAGAGTTGGAGAAGTGCACAAATTGTATGGACTCAGAAGTGTGAGTTGCGCGGTGCGGAAGCGGTTGCGAAAAGTATTTTAGAACCTAGGGGGGTGGAATAGGATCACTTGCTCGTTTGCTTAATTTTTAATTAATTCAATTTTAAGTCCAATTAATCAAACAATTAAAGCAGGCAAATAAATAAAGTGCAAGTAAAGAAAAGAATGCACCAGATATACGTGGAAACCCAATGCGGGAAAAACCACGGAGGGAGGCGGCACGCCTCAGGGAACCAATTCACTATGATGAAGCAAAGTACAACAGACTCTGTCTCAGTCTCACACCCCTCTTCACTCTGTCAAGGATCTGATGCGGAACACCTCAGGCTTATGATTGCGACAACACGTCCAACTGCTGCAGAGTTCTGGCTAATGTCACCACCCTTACAGAAAGGTTGCTGGAAGAACCAAAATAATCAGCAAGTATTTTGTTCCCTTCGTAGTGCAATCCGGTCACCTTTCTTCCTCAACAAGCAAGCAAGCGAAGAACCATCAATCCAATGTTCTGATCAGCAAATAGATTTGATGCAGTCTCTGAGCAGCTAATCAGAAGTAGAACACTATCCTAAATATCACTCGTGAAGTATGGATGTGTGTTCTTAAAAATATATAGCCCTAATTATAATGTATATACTTTCTCTCTCTAAAATATTAATTTTCCAGGGCATATCTATAGAGAAAACATGTATACATATATATAGGCAAGGAAGTTCTAATTCTACTTGAAAAAGGAGTTAAATACCAAAATAGAACTTTTCTAGAAGTTTCAAACCCTTTAGGAATCAAGATTTTCATCAAAATCTATTTCCTATTTGGAACAGGCTAAGTGGGACCGGTGCCATATAAATAAGACCGGTGGGAATTTCGTAAAACCTGCAGAAACCTAACTGCCGAGAAAAGTTAGACCGGTCCTAAATATTTGGGACCGGTCCTACTTTGAAAAACCCTAAAATTTTCATTTAAACCCTGGTTTTTCAAAATAGGCTCGGAACTAAAAAGTGCAGAGTGTCCTCACCATACTTACCTGTACTATATGGTGTTCTTACTGATTTGTCTGCATCCATGCACTTGAATATCAGCTCGTAGTAGTCGATGATCGATACAGAGAATAAATCAAAAATTACAACTCGATCAATCAGGTTTTGATCACCGAAATATGCCAATTACAAATTTATATCTGACAATCTCCCACTTTGGCAATTTCGTGACAAAACCACTTAGACAATCAATAACCTATCCCATTGGAAAAATTAGATTACAAAGTTGCCCAAATACACAGAAATATAGAACTGATCATCAGAAGCTCCACTTGTGTGTTCAAGATGATTATAATAAAAACCTGTTGTACCTGCACATCTCTTAAATAACACAACCTGTGAAAAGCTTAATAAAGAAATATAATCATATATATCTCACCCTTAAAAAAAATATCTGATAAATATATCTCCCTCTTTGTCAAAGAACCTCATATCACATTCTATGCATATAACAATATCATCTCCCCCTTTTTTGGAACAAATTGACAAAGAACTAGCCAAGAGATTTTGATAAACAGATAAATCATGAAGCACATTAGAAGAGAATAATGAAACAAAAATAATCAACATCACTGATCAAATAAATATCCAAAATATATCAGTTGATGGAATAAACAAAAATAAATATCAAGACATCAAGGATAAATAAGTCAACCATAGTCTAGAACAAAAGATATCAAGACCTAAAGTCTAAGTCTAGTCAGCCTCATCAGCAGACTCATTAGAAACAGCAGGGTCAAGCTTGTCTATCCTAGCATGTAGGCAATCGAACCCTTGCTGAATGAACCTGAGAACTTGGTTCATATGATTGGCCATCACAGGTGTGTTAGTCGTAGGAAGTTGGAAAACTCCATGACTCCTAGACACAGCCTGACCAGCTCCTTGACTGAGCTCATAGGCCTTTCTGTCCTTCTCCTTCTTGTTTATCGAGCGAGTAATTGATGTGGCATCAATCATCCCTTTCGGTTTCTCAATATCAGCTCTCTCTAGAATACGAACCCTAGCATCCCTCAAAATAGCCATCACTATCTGTGAAAAAGGTAATACTGATGAAGACCTAGAATGTTGAGTGGCTAAGATCATGGTACGCATGATTGTTGCAGGAAGATTGATCGGATCTCCTCGAATAATATGATAGAGAATCTCAGCTCGACTCTTAATCAAATTACCCTTGTGGTCATGAGGATCTAAATTGTATGAGACTATCAAATTCAATGCCGAGACCTCATCGATAAGGTAGAGTGAAGGCAACCTATCTACTAGTCGTGGGGCTTCGGGTATGAACAACTCTCTAATCATATCATCCATGCTTGGTGATAAGTGTTCAATACTATGTATTTGAACCCTCTTTATTGCATATGTTAGTCCCGTTATTGCGTTTATCGAGATACATTTATGGTATTTTTGTGTTTTTGATGTATTGCAGGTTTTGTAGTAACAGGAGCAAGGTTTGAGGCCATTTTCAGTTGAAGAGCAAAGTTCAGAATTAAAGCTAAGGCATCTCGATCAATCGAGATGTTGATCTCGATCAATCGAGATCTCGATTGATCGAGACTTGATTTCGATTAATCGAAATCTCGATCAATCGAGATTCTAATCTCGATTGATCGAGATTCTGCAGACCCACTTGCCCACTTGCTCACCTGCTCTCCCACTTGCAACAAAATCCCCATTTTTTGCACGACTTGGAGGGATTTTCTGACTTGAACAAGACATTTGGAGACATTTGTGATATAGTTGGTATATATATTGCTATATATATATTTATGGTGGGCCCCAATGTTAAAAAGAGAGCCATAAAGCACAAAAGAAGCCATTTTTCTCTCATATAGGGAGATACACAAGATACACAGGGGGAGACATTCGGGAGAGGGGAAGAAGGAGCTGAACCAGACCAAGAAGCTTCATTTTCTCCATCAATGGAAGAGTGCAAGGCTGCCATGAGCAACTAACTTCTCTACTAATGTGTGGGTGAAACCCCTAGCCATGTAAACTTGTTCATTTTTTGTAGCATTTTGGGATTTGTATTTAAATGTTGATTATTTAGTCTAGTGACAATATACACTTATATATTTCTTATATATATTCATTTGATGTTAGTTTTATTCTTGTCTTAGAGTAGAATCTATCTTGTGAATGCACAACATTTGCATCTTCCACAAGAAATGCAAATGATGGCTAGGTAATGGTGTTTAAATGAATGTGTTGTGCTTGCTTGTATAAACCATGCCAAGATAAGGTAGTTTGGATGCATGTAGGTTCACTTAGAGAGTAGGGTAATTAATTAGGTTGAAGAACTATTCTTGTTGAAGATGGATTATGATAGGTTTGCACACACATTAATCTTTTGATATGTCATTGAGGTCACAAGCCTAATGACATTGTTAGACATTTAATTTATGAATCCCAAGTTTGCTACACTTATGAACATGTGAATGGCTAGTGGTGGAAACCACCCCTAGTTCTCTCTCCCAACTTTTAACTCTTTAAATTTATTGTTTTTACATTCATGCAATAGTTTTAAACCAAAATTCAAAACCTTGTTTTTAGAATTAAAGTGGAATTAATCTTTCTTTAAGACAATTACTACTAGTCCTCGTGGGATCGATACCCTCTATATAGAACCGTATCTACAAAGATTTGTGCTCTTGCGAGTGGTTAAATTATATTTTGAAAAAGGGGCAAAAATAAGCTTACAATTATAATTCAAGTTTAGCCACATCACTCGGTTTGTTTAGATCCTCAACTTGGTATGGCAATACAATGCCATCTTCATTCTCTGCAATACCTAACACATTGGCAATTGTGTCCTTGGTGACCTCAACACGAACGCCATAACATTTAGTCACAAACATTAGGTCGTCCAAGCTTGATGTAATCATATTGCCATAAAAATATCAGACCATGTCGGGATTTACAATTTCTCTAAGATCACAGAGAGACTCCTAACCATTGTCTTCAAAGTATTGCACAAAATCCATCTCTCATTTGCGCTTGATTATCGCAAGATTGACTCGCCTTTCAATCCTTATAGCCCAGCACCCTATGATATTCACAAAATTATTGAAATTGAAGTCATCCTCAAACATGTCTAGAGTGAATACAATTCGATTTTCATCACTAGTAGATGCCTCAGTATGTCCCCTCTTTCGTGCCATAAGACCCACGATGAATGGGATCAAAAATATAGTCAAGAGTTTCATTTAGACTTTTTGTCGAACACTTGGTGTGCAAGTGAAAAATCCCTAAATTTCAAATCAATTTGTTTGCCCAATTTCTCCCAAATCCACAATCAATAAACACCAACTCCAATTAGACAATCCCAATCCTCCAATATCAATCAATCCACAAAGAAATGTAGAAGAAGAGGTTGCTTGACTGTTTGGGTGTATGAGAGTGTATGTAGAGCTTGAGAAGAGAAGTAGAGTGTAAGTGTGCATATGAGGACAATAGGCATGTTTAAGACCAAAGCACGCGCGCGCGGATTGTCAAGAATCTGGGCATCAGCTAAGTGCGACCGGTCCTCATATTTGGGGACCGGTCCAACTTATCTCGGTTCCTCAGAACCTGTAGAAGTGCGACCGGTGCTTAATAATGGGGACCGGTCCAACTTTGTGAATTATAAAAATTACACTTTGGACCTCTAATTCACCAAAAACACATCTTTTCAATATGATTTAGCAATTTAAGCACATAAAGAGTGAAAAATAAACACAAAATCAAAATAAACATATTTTTGAATTTTTGAAAAAATTTTCAAGAGAAAAATAAAACATGAATAATCTCATAAGAATAATCAAAACACATTTTTTTCAAAGAATAACACGAGTTCTAAACTTTCTGAGAAATTTCAAACATTTATAAATGCAGAATTTTAAAACCCATAATTTGTCTATAAAATTCATCCTCAAATTCATGATCATGACACAAATTCCAACACACAAATATTTATAAAAATTTAGAAATTCATCTAATAAATACATGTGTGTGTGTGCAATCCAACTTCATCGAAAATTAATCAAATCCCTTTGATTCATCTTCTAAAACATATTTGATAATAAGCAAATAAAACTACACATGATCAATCATTTATTTTTCCCATTTTTACTTTTATTTTTCTAAGATGATGGCTTTCATGCTTACGGGTAGCCAGCTATTTTTCTCAAAACAACTCTTTAATTTTTAAAGATATATCATTGGAGATTTACATTGTAGTGGAAGCTTCAAACACATGCCGAAGGTAGCCTTTTCCTTTTTGTCTTAGATATTCAGCCAATTTTCATTTCATGCTGAATAAAAATAGAATTTTTTTTCATTTTTTTCATTGATCATTTAAGCTTTCAATGCTACTCATACAATGTACTCTAGTCAACTTCACATTAATTTTCAATCAATTCTCTCAGAGTTGGAGAAGTGCACAAATTGTATGGACTCAGAAGTGTGAGTTGCGCGGTGCGGAAGCGGTTGCGAAAAGTATTTTAGAACCTAGGGGGGGTGGAATAGGATCACTTGCTCGTTTGCTTAATTTTTAATTAATTCAATTTTAAGTCCAATTAATCAAACAATTAAAGCAAGCAAATAAATAAAGTGCAAGTAAAGAAAAGAATGCACCAGATATACGTGGAAACCCAAGGCGGGAAAAACCACGGAGGGAGGCGGCACGCCTCAGGGAACCAATTCACTATGATGAAGCAAAGTACAACAGACTCTGTCTCAGTCTCACACCCCTCTTCACTCTGTCAAGGATCTGATGCGGAACACCTCAAGCTTATGATTGCGACAACACGTCCAACTGCTGCAGAGTTCCGGCTAACGTCACCACCCTTACAGAAAGGTTGCTGGAAGAACCAAAATAATCAGCAAGTATTTTGTTCCCTTCGTAGTGCAATCCGGTCACCTTTCTTCCTTAACAAGCAAGCAAGCGAAGAACCATCAATCCAATGTTCTGATCAGCAAATAGATTTGATGCAGTCTTTGAGCAGCTAATCAGAAGTAGAACACCATCCTAAATATCACTCGTGAAGTATGGATGTGTGTTCTTAAAAATATATAGCCCTAATTATAATGTATATACTTTCTCTCTCTAAAATATTAATTTTTCAGGGCATATCTGTAGAGAAAATATGTATACATATATATAGGCAAGGAATTTCTAATTCTGCTTGAAAAAGGAGTTACATACCAAAATAGAACTTTTTTAGAAGTTTCAAACCCAATAGGAATCAGGATTTTCGTCAAAATCTATTTTCTATTTGGAACAGGCTAAGTGGGACCGGTGCCAAATAAATAGGACCGGTGGGACTTTTGTAAAACCTGCAGAAACCTAACTGCCGAGAAAAGTTGGACCGGTCCTAAATATTGGGGAACGATCCTACTTTGAAAAACCCTAAAATTTTCATTTAAACCCTGGTTTTTCAAAATAGGCTCGGAACTAAAAAGTGCAGAGTGTCCTCACCATACTTACCTGTACTATATGGTGTTCTTACTGATTTGTCTGCATCCATGCACTTGAATATCAGCTCGTAGTAGTCGATGATCGATACAAAGAACAAATCAAAAATTACAACTCGATCAATCAGGTTTTGATCACCGAAATATGCCAATTACAAATTTATATCTCACAAGAAGATTTAGCTTTAAAAAAAATTAATACATCACATTAGTTATCCATGCCTAGATCATAAAATCAAGTACTTCGTTCATTGACATACTAAGTGTCCCAATTATGCATTCACAAATCAAAGTGAAATTAAAAAGAAATATAAAGAATTCACATGATTTCTCAGGAAAACATGATTCTCATAATCTCATATAATTATCACTAAAAATAAACAAAACTTATCCTAAACTAAAAGATATGGTTCAATAGAAAACAAATAATGAACAAAAGCTCAATCCATGACCATTAAAGTCCTAATGACCTAGTTAGGGGTTTTGCACCCACCTATTAGGAATAAATCTCATAGTATCAACAGGTACAAACTTCTCCAAATCTTCCTTTCACATCCAGATAGTTTTAACATGCAATTTATCAAGAAAATATTGTGGAGAAACAAAAACATTCTTTTTCTCGTTTGAATTCTTTTTAGCTTGAAAATTTTTGGATTTGTTCCAATAATGTGAATTTTTAGTATGAACCCCATTCTTAGCAAAAGAATTATGCATATGAAAATCAAAATTAGAATGTCTTCTCTTTTTGTAGCAATAATGTTGACTCTATCCATTCTTACCACAAAAAGAATAATAAAGCACATTGAACACAACTTTAGCATGCAAAGACTCAGCTTGAGGTTTAGGTTTGGGTTTAGGCACATTCAAGTTCTTGGGTTTAACACAATTTTTCTCTTAGATGATGACCCAACAAAATCTAATACAGTTTTATCTCCTATAGGCTTACCAACACTAATCAAGCTATCAAGATTAATCTGTCCAGAAGTAAAAACATTTAATTTCTCTTGTGATTTTTTAAATTCAGGCTCAAGAAAATTAACTCTAGCAATAAGTGAATCTTTGGCAGAAATAGCTTGACTTACCTCGCTTTTGAAAAACTTAACTTTACTTTGAAGATTTTGAATATCAGTTTTATTCTCTTCAATCAACTTCAATTGATCTTCATTCATTTTCTTCAAATTTTCTTTCTCAGATTTTTCTTGCTTTAGCTTCTCAGATTTCTTATTATAAGCTACTAGCAATTTCTCAAAGAGTTCTGGCAGCTTGCTTTCACATGGTTCTACATCAGACTACTCAACTTTTGAATCATCAAACCCTACTTGACTAAGAGTACTGTACACCTCTGTTTCACCTACATCAGAAGAGGAATCATTAGTAGTATCATCATTCAATAATGCAACAAAAGCAAGAGAATCATTTTCAATAGGAGAATCACTATCAGAGTTAGAAGATTCAGACTCAAAAATAATAGCTTTCATGGCTTTCTTTTTAGAGTTTGAACTTTTCTTTGCACTAAAGCTATTTTCCTTAGGACTTGGGCATTGATTAGATGTATGACCTTTACCACGACATGTCCAACAAGTAATCTCAGTCTCCCGAGAGTCATCTTCTTTCTCTTTCCTTTCCTTACCTTTGGATGATGAGCTTTGATTCTGAAATTTAGAAGGATTTCCTTTTCTCAAATTTTTAACCTTTTCATATTCAAGAATATTTCTAAATGTCCTATCGAGGAGTGCAATATCATTATCTGAATCATATTCAAAGCTTTCAAGTTTTTCAACTTCAAATTTTGAAGAATTTGAATTATTTGACGAACTTAAAGACTTGGAATTCTTTGAGGTTTTTAAAGCCAATTTTTTTATTTATTTCTGAAGCTTTGAATATTTAATCTCAAACGTTTGAATTGATCCAACTAACTCAGCTACCTCCATTGAATCTACATCTCTGCTCTCATCTAAGGCTTCCAACTTAGCTTGGAACCTATCAGGCAATGATCTCATGATTTTTTTGATAATCTGAAAAAGATGGAATTTTCTCACCAAGGTTAGCACTATTTTGAACAATATCTTTAAGTCTAGAATAAAAATCAGAAAACATCTCATCTTCATCCATTCTAATTATTTCAAATTTAGTGGCAAGCATTTGTAACTTAGATTTCCTTACCTTGGTGGTACCCTCATGAGTTACCTGTAAAATATCCCATGCTTCTTTCGAAGTGGAACAAGTAGAGATTCTAGCACATTCAGAAGGAACAACAGAATTAAATATAGCATATAAATCTTTGTTGTTGTTATTAACATCTTCATGCTCAACATTAGACCATGCTACTTTATCCTTCTCTACAGTTATAGCAGCATCACCATCACCAGTGGTAGTGGTAGTAATTATATAACCATTCTCTATAGCCATCCAAACTCTCTCTCCTTGAGATTTCAAAAAGGCTTTCATGCTAGACTTCCAGAAAGTATAATTTGAACCATCAAACAAAGGAGTTCGCTGAATTGATCCACCCTCTTTCATACTAGATTCTATGAAAATTAGAGAACACTGCTTTAATACCAATTGTGAGTTGCGCGGTGCGAAAGCGGTTGTGAAAAGTATTTTAAAACCTAGAGGGGGTGAATAGGTTCACTTGCTCATTTGCTTAATTTTTAATTAATTCAATTTTAAGTCCAATTAACCAAACAATTAAAAGCAAGTAGATAACTTAAAGTGCAAGTAAATAAAAGAATGCACCAGATATACGTGAAAAACCAAGGTGGGAAAAACCACGGAGGGAAGTAGAACACCTCAGGCAACCAATCCACTATAATGAAGTAAAGTACAGCAGACTCTGTCTTAGACTCACACCCCTCTTCACTCTGTCAAGAATTTGATGCAGAACACCTCAGTCTTATGAATGTGACAACATGTCCAACTGTTGCAGACTTCCGCTAACATCACGATCCTTACAAAATGGTTACTAGAAGAACAAAAATACTTAGCAAGTATTCCATTCCCTTCGTAGTGTAATATGATCACATTTCTTCCTCAACAAGCAAGCAAGCGAAGAACCATCAATCTAATGTTCTAATCAGCGAATGATTTGATGCAATCTTTGTACAGCTAATTAGTAGAAGAAGAACACCATCCTAAAGATCACTCATGAAATACAAATGTGTGTTCTTAAAAATATATAGCCCTAATTATACTATATATACTTTCTCTCTCTAAAAATAATATTCTAACCTCTTTTTGCTTATCTTGTAGAGAAAATATAGATACCTATATATAGGCAAGGGAGTCCTAATTCTACTTGGAAAAGAAGTTAAGTACCAAAACAGAACTCTCCTAGAAGTTTGAAACCCAATAGGAATCAGAATTTTTATCAAAGTTGTTTTCTATTTGGAATAGGCTAAGTGGGACCGGTGCCACTACAGAAACCAAACTGCCGAGAAAAGTTAGACCGGTCCTAAATATTGGGGACTGGTCCTACTTTGAAAAGCCCTAAATTTTGCATTTAAACCCTAGTTTTTCAAAATAGGCTCAGAAATAAAAAGTGCAGAGTGTCCTCACCATACTTACCTGTACTATATGGTGTTCTTACTGATTTATCTGCTTCCATGCACTTGAGTGTCAGCTCGAAGTTGTCGACGATCGATACAAAGAATAAATCAAAAATTACAACTTGATCAATCAAGTTTTGATCACCGAAATATGCCAATTACAAATTTATATGTCATATATGTCACAGAATACATAGCACATGATAACTTATTATGCTAATCCATATCTTGAATAGACAGAAATATGCCACCAAGACATAGAGGAAGGGCAGTTGGGAGTGAGGTACCTGAAGGAGATCGTTTGATTAATAACATTACCGCGGCTCTCTGAGACTTTGTGAGAGTAGCCATTAATGAGGTGCAACAACCGGTAGTGCAACCGAAAGAGAATGAGGTTAAAAGGAGCTTCAAATTCATCACTCGCTTTAAGAAGTTGATGACCAAGTTTTGAGGGAATTTTTGATCCATTGATAGTGGATAATTGGTTGGAGCAAGTGAAAAAGCACTTAAAAATGATGTCCACACCCGATGGTGGCATAAAAGTCATTCTTGCTACATACTTGTTTTCGGGTGGAGCTAAACTTTGGTGGAAGTCGGTAGGTGACCAATACGATGTTGAAACAATGCCAAGGGAAGAGTTCAAGACTCTATTCCTTAAGCATTACTTTCCTAGGCCAAAGACGAAGACGTTGAGGAAGGAGTTTGAGGACTTGGTTCATGATGGCATGACTGTAACGGAGTATGAGAACAAATTTATTTCTCTTTCACATTTCACACTCGAAGTAATGTGAGATGAGAAGGAAAAGACATGGAGGTTCATCAATGGCCTTCACCATTCAATTAGACCATTATTGTCAATTCTGGGATTAAAAATATATGTCGAGATGGTGGAGAAAGCCTTAATGGCAGAAGCTAAATTGAAAGATAGGCAAGAGAAGAGATAGGCATTGAGGCAAAGCAAGGCTTTGACAGTGGCTTCGGAGGGGAATGCAAGGAAGAAATTCAAAAGTAGTTCCTCTCATGCAGTGGGTTCAGTGGGGCATCCTATGGCACGTTTTACACCTATTATATCTTTGGGATCTATTAAGGCAAAGATGGTGTGCTTCAAGTGTAAACAACTGGGGCATTATAAATCTAATTGTCCTTCGATGACACCTATGAGAGCACCTCCGAGTCAGCCTATGAAGTAGCCTAGCATGATAGCTTGCTTTGGTTGTGGGCATCAGGGACACAAAGTGAGGCATTGTCCACATCAGGCTACAAAGGCTTAGAGTGGTCAGGGTGCTCAATAGAGGCCAGCACAGATAGTGACTGTACAGTCAGGCTACAGAGCATTGCCTCCACCGCAGCCAGCTATGTCTACACAGAGTGCGAGACTAGTGAAGGGATTTTCCCCTAGTGCATCCACACAGCAGTCAGGGTTTCAGGCTAGTGGTGCATAGGATCAGAGAGCTCAAGGCAGGGTTTATGCAGTGACACCTGCAAACACCTCAGCAGGACCTTCAGTGGTTAGAGGTATATTTCTAGTATACAGTTCTTGGGAAAGTGTATTGATTGATTCCGGTACATCTTATTCGGTTGTTGCTACATCATTTGCACATGCACTAAGGCTAGAGATTAGTCCATTAGGTAGAGCAGTTTGTGTCGATACACTAGTGGGCAGTACAGTGGTCCTTGGTAGAGTGTGTCAGGGATGTGCTATTAAGATAGTTAGGAGGACACTTGAGTTTGATTTTATTCTACTAGATATGAGTAGTTTCGACATCATACTTAGGATGGATCATGTAACACCCCAGTTTCCCGACTCTCGGAAGACCGGAGGTAAACCCGTCTATTAAGCCCAAATGGATCATCTTTACCCTCAATACCATGGGAAATTAACTCTATTCTTACACATAGATGTGCACAACTCCACCTTATCGAACCATAATGGGCCCCACATCAAATCATATCACCTCAGTGGAAATTTTATTTATTCACACTCATAATCCTCTCATCTCCATTGGAACCTGAAACTGAAACTTACACCATTGGATAGAGAATCCAAAAATACTCAATTTCAAAAACAAAATCACACTCAATTCTGATTTAAAATGAAAGAATTATGACCGATTGAAGTTTGGGCAAATTTTGGTGCATGTTGTGAATAGTGACTTCGATGCATCGAAGTAATGATTTTGATGCATCAAAGTTTCGATGCATCGAACAAGTATCAAACATGTATTGACCAAAATTCACTCTTGGTACTTTGACATTCTAAAATCCTGTAGGTTTTTTGATGCATCGAAATGTGCATTTCAATGCATCGAAATGGGCAGTTCGATGCATTGAAGTTCCCAAATTTTGTAACTTTACAAATGGTCATTTTTGACATTCTAAGTCTTTCCTACCCTCAAAATCTATTCGTACCACCTCAAAATCATATATGAAAGGAATCTACAATATTCACAAGTTCTAAATCATGCTCATGATTAAATCATACCTCCCTATGAATTGTCTCCCTTCACAAACATAATTCACTCATATTGTAAACATCCATCAAATGACTAAGCGCTAGCACAAGCATTGCATAACGAATCCATTGTCTTATCATACACAAAAGCTTATGGTCCAAGCATACAACAAGTTACATTGATCCAAAATATAACTACAACATCAAAATAAAATCTCATACCACAAGCCAGCGCGGATAGTTACAATATGTACAATATCCAAAAGAGAGCAAAATGCTACTAGAATTCCACTAGGACACTCAATTCTCATCCATCATCGGGGTCTTATCTGTAAAAAGAGTTTAAGAAAAAGGGGTGAGCACCGCGGCAGCTCAGTAGAGATACCCCAACCCACCTAAGTGCCAACTTGACACGACCTATATGGATGCATATTGCTATATTACACGTATCATTCAACAAACATCATGTTTATCCACAATCAATGCATATATATAAGAATGCATTAACACATAGCATGCTTCACAATGAATAGTGAAAGCAACAATCATACACCTGTCTCCGTCTCGGACTAAATCCCAAAAACCCTAACGTGATTTTTGACCAATCATGTGACTTGATACACTTCCCACACAACTTTCAATACTGTCACCGATGTTGACCTCCTCCAGGTGATCTGACCACTCGAACACCCTCACCGAGTATTGACTTACTCTAGGTAATAAGACCACTTTTTCCCCATTCTCTCATAATGGCCCCATATATGCATTTCAGACATATAATATCAAGCATTCAATATTCATTCTTTGCAACGCATAAGCTAATTAATAGAACACATAGCATATATTTACCTATACATGTGAAGCCTAGCATGCCATTCACATATGCACATAAATCTCACTTAAGCACAATTTAGTCACGTTTTACCAATGCATACATTTTCTATATAAGGATAGCATGTATTTACTTATATGAAAACATATAACACATACATGTTACACATTTGCACATAATTACACATGTACACCACATTAAGCACATAATCATACATGCTCTCATTCTTCCACATTTTTATGTACTTGTCCCACACATCATGTATACTAGTGGATACACATTTATTGCATACAAGAGACTCAAGAGAAGAAGAAAAACACCTTATCCCACCCCTCTCTCATCTCTAAATCATGCAATAGACACCCTTAGCTCTCATTGTTTCACCCAAAACCCTAGAATCGACAATTAAATGAGAAGGAGAACCCCTACCTCAAAATTGAAGACCTTCCAAGCACTTCACCAATTTTCTAGTGATGTCTACCTTGCCAAATCATGAAGATGTTTGGTTCAAATGGAAGCCCTAACCGTCCCCTACGTATCTCCCTTATTCAGTGAGTCTTGAATCTAAGCCGAACAGGTCTGAAATGTAGAGAGAAGGGAGAGCTATGAAGATGGAGACTTTTAGAGAGAGAAATAGGCATGAGATATGCTTAAAATATCTCTACCACTGATACATATAATATCTTAGCATGAAAAATGACTAAAATGCCCCCGGGCCACTAACGTACCCTCTTGGCATCCGTTTTCAATTCTGAAAACTCCTACGGCCTCGTAATCACTTCTGTAACTCTCTAAAAATTCCATCCAAGCCAATCTCAAAAATAATTATTTTTCAAATTTTTTTTGAATTTCTGAACCCACCTGGACCGCATCCCAGGGCCTGGCTTCACCAAAAAGTTAAACTTTTCCAAATCTTCCGATAACTTTCAAAAATCTTATAACATGTTTTCAAGCATGTTTCCCACTCTCAAAATTTTCATTACATCATTCAAAACACATCTACAGTGAAAATGATGTAAAATTAAAAAACTGGCCAAAATTGATCACGATCTCTACAGATTGGTTGTCAGGGTTTCGTGTTATAATAGACTATTTTAGAGGGAGAGTGATGATTTGTGCACCCGAGGGTGATTATTTTTGCTTTGTTGGGGATTGGAGTGATTCCTACACTTCTGCATGTTATGGCATTAGTAGTCATGAGTGACATGATGTGGTTGGAACTTGAATTATATTGTAAGCTTATTTTTGCTCCTTTTATCAAAATATAATTTAACCACTCGCAAGAGCACGAATCTTTGTAGATACGGTTCTATATAGAGGGTATCGATCCCACGAGGACTAGTCGTAATTGTCTTAAAGAAAGATTACTTCCACTTTAATCCTAAAAATAAGGTTTTGAGTTTTTGTTTATAAAACTATTGCATGAATGTAATAACAATAAATTTAAAGAGTAAAGGATGGGAGAGAGAACTAGGGGTGGTTTCCACCACTAGCCATTCATATGTTCATAAGTGTAGCAAGCTTGGGATTCATAAATTAAATGCCTAACAATGTCATTAGGCTTGTGACCTCAATGACATATCAAAAGATTAATGTGTGTGCCACCTATCATAATCCATCTTCAACAAGCATAGTTTTTCAACCTAACTAATTACCCTACTCTCTAAGTGAACCTAAAACTAAATGCATCCAAACTACCTTATCTTGGCATGGTTTATACAAGCAAGCACAATACATTCATTTAAAGTACCATTACCTAGCAATCATTTGCATTTCTTGTGAAATATGCAAATGTTGTGCATTCATATGATAAAATCTACTCTAAGACAAGAATAAACTCCACATCAAATGAATATATATAAGAAATGTATAAGTGTACATTGTCACTAGACTAGATAATCAACAATTAATTACAAATCCCAAAATGCTACAAAAATGAACAAGTTTACATGGCTAGGGGTTTCACCAACACCCTAGTAGAGAAGTTAGTTGCTCATGGCTGCCTTGCACTCTTCCATTGATGAAGAAAATGGAGCTTCAAGGTCTGGTTTAGCTCCCTCTTCTCCTCTCCCGAATGTCTCTCCTTGTATATTCTGATGTGTGTGAGAGATATGTGAGAAATGGCTCCTTTTTATGCTTTATGGCTACCTTTTTCAACCTTGGGGCCCACCATATATATATATATATCAATATATATATTCATTATATCAAGAAGGTCCCCAAGGGTCTTGTTCAAGTCAGACAATCCCCCTAAGTCGTGTAAAAAGGGGGATTTTGTTGCAAGTGGGAGAGCAGGTGAGCAAGTGGGCAAGTGGCTCTGTAGAATCTCGATCAATCGGGATTGGATCTCAATTGATCGAGATTTCGATCAATCGAAATAAGATCTCGATCAATCGATCTCAATTGATCGAGATCAACATCTCAATTGATCGAGATTCCTTGGCTGCAATTCTGACTTTTCTCTTCAGCTGCAAAAAGCCTCAAACTTTGCTCCTTTTACTACAAGACCTACAATACATCAAAAACACAAAAATACCGTAAACATATCTATGTAAATGTAGAAACGGGACTAACATATGCAATAAAGAGGGTTCAAATGCATAGAATTGAACACTTATCACACCCCCAAACTTACATATTGCTAGTCCCTTAGCAATGCAATATTACTAAAATGAAATTAACTATCTTATACAAAAATTTAATCATGCTCAGTCATCAACTAGATAAAGGGCGATCATCCATTCATTTCACATTTGGCAAATGCAACAAGTATTACAGAACTATGCAGTCATTAGCAAAAATGGACTTTCACAAGTTATAAATAAATGACGGTCCCCACATAATGGCCAGTCCGAACAAACATACCGGTCCCGACCCCAAAATCCTCTTTGAAAAGTGAACATGCATTCTAGCGCGTGATTTTGTCATATTTGGAGAAGAATAAGAACAAATCTGCTTTTAAAAGAAACACTCATTGAAACGGTTCGACACTATTGTTCATTATCATAAAACATTGATGATTGCTCATGTGCGGATGGCCGTGCAATGCTTAGCTCTTTTTGCTTTCTTGCAAGCCCATGTAGCGGCATTGGGCCAATGACTCCCAAACCAATTGGTTTTAGGGCATTAGGTGAAGAAGCACCCCTCGGACTTAATAACCGAGCTTACAAGGCGATGAGCTTAAGCAAGCCACCCGCTTATTATTGCTCAACCTTGCACACTTATACGCGAATACTCCCTACTTTGAGGCATAGAAATCCGATTTATTGAGCGAGAAGGCTTATTGCATTTATTTTATAATATATATATATATTTTTACAACAACTGGAAGAACTTATTCTTTAAGTTGTTCGAATAAAAATAGAAATTTACAAAATTCTCCATCAGGCTTATACCCCACAGTTTAAAATGCATGTGTGCGAATTTGTGCAGTTAAGGACAAATTTAGGGCAAGAACTGTACGTGTTCATAATATTTGGACAAAAATGTAGATCGTTCTAGCCTATTATAAAGCTTGCAAAAGTGTGGGTATTTACAATGTTAAAGTTCTTAACTACCTGCTACATTTACCTCGGACATTTATTCAAATGATCTTCCTTTAAAAAGCAAGACATCACAGCAAGTATGCAAAAATATCAAGAAAAGAAACTTGCTCTACAATGACAATCAATATAAAGACTGAACATTGCATGCATATGCAAGTGGTATAGCATACTGCACCCCCAAACTTAGACGCAACATTGTCCTCAATGTTTGGACAAGAAGAACAAGGAAAGAATTTATCGGGATTGCAGAATGCGACAAAAATAGCATTCCAATACGGGCGGTCATCCTGGAAATGAGAAAAACCTGCACGGAACACCAACTAGATACCACAAGCATTAAATGGAACAAAAAGTAGATAAAAAGAACATAATAAAAGAATTATGGACAAACGGATAAGGCCGAGATCAATGCATATCCAAGACTCTGAACTGGTGTTTCCCAATTGACTAAGAGGTCTATGCGATAAGATATTGACTATCCAGGCATGCTAACGTATAGCATGCAAAGGGGCTACCTTTCTTTATTAACGCCATACTGCGTTGAAGCAATCTCAACAGTATTGGGAATTTAAACCAGGCGGTAATAAATGGAAATCATCAACTGAATCGCATATAACACTTAGGCAAGTGGTACTACATACATAGTCAAAGTATAGAGAGCAGAGATATGGGCAGAAAGTAAAAATAAAGACAGAAAATATAACACATGGTATAAAAGAAAAGAGAACTGTATTCCATATATGTGAACATAAGTTTCAGTACAAAGGGTACATGGAGGTAGAATACACAAAAACTAAAATGGCCAACATGGCCTATCAAAAATAAAGAAAGAAAAATATAGAAAGTAAAACAGAAAGTGCACATAGATAGAGCTACTCGAGGGCGGGTGGTGGTGGTGGTGGCTCGGTGGGAGTAGAGGTGGAGGTGGAAGCTCGTCCTGCAAACAGGAACTGCAGGTCCTGTCGGAAGGCCCGGAACTCGTCTAAAATTGTCCTCTGACCTTGTGCCAGAGATGAAATGTCCAATCTAATGCCCTCCAGCTGACTCTGCATCACCTGGACATGCTCCTCAAAACCCTGCTGGAGCCGCTCTACGTCAGCTACCAGGCAGGAGTAGCCAGTCGCCAGGATGTCATGCCGCTCTACAGCAATATCCATCTCATCCTCCTCCATCTCCTCGCCAGAAGACTCACCCTCTGCAGGCTCACCCTCATCCAACTCCACTGGGGCATCCATGTCTACATCCTCTGGTGGATCGCCCTGGTGGTCCTGTTGCTCCAAGTGTCGCCTCACCCTCTCCCACTGAGTAGGTGTGAAGCGGGTGAGTGGTGCCAACTGAATGTCAGTATCACTGACCAGTATACTGGCACGGCTCAGGAAAGCGGCGACAAGGAAGGGAAAGGGAAGCCGCCAGCTCGCTGCTCGCCTCATCCCCTTGTTGACGAGGCCGTCCCAGATCTTGAACATCTGTCCCCATATCAGCGATGGGACAGAAAACTACGTGCCCGTGTGGAAAGCATAAAGGCAACGGAGAAGGTCGCCTCTGCGCTCTGCCACATGCTGCAGAGGACACGCGTTCTTGATGAGAACGGTGTCCAGGAACCATAGTCTACTCAGGCACATCGATTTGGACGTGCAGTTGTGACTGGGCGTGGTAAATGCCCTGCCACACATGTCCATCACGATGGAGAATAATGTCGTGTCTGCTGGAAGCTCGGCCCTGTAGATCGATCGACCGTCCTGGTCAACCATATCTAGAGGCTGCTGGTGAGGGATGCCGAACATCTGCGCAATCCGGCTCGGCATGATAGTGATAGTCATGCCACCCACGATCGTCTCCAATGTGTCCAGCGCAGTGCAGGAATAGGTCATGCGCTCATAAAAGGCCTGCACCAAGCGCTCGTGTGCCACATCAGTGGGAGGCACACATAACCGGTCAAAGCGACGCTGCCTGAGCTCTGCTACAGCCCATAAGCTGTCGAGACGCGTCTCGAACTCTCTCAGATCGAATATCTGCTCCGGGTGAAACTTTCGAGTCCGAAAGGCTCTCTCGGGCACATCTCGAACAGAACTGACAGCATTCTTCACTCTCCCCATAGTCTCAGAACAGTCTGCACTTATTCCAAAAGTACATAAATAAAAAGAAAATAAGAGTAATGCTAAACTAAGAATAAAAATAAAAATAAAAAAATAAAAATAAAATTCTAGTCCATGGTGCTGACATACGTATTCAAAATTTGCTCTCAACAAGGTAGCGTGAGCGGATGCAACCTAAGTGATGGGCCGCGGTTGCAAACCGTACATTAAGCATTCAAAACAAAAATAATGCAATATCTCACCCATACATGCATTCCTACCCCCGAAACTCGCAAAATCCCATTGTTAATATAGCAAACACGAACCATTCCATCCAACATCACCGGCCTATGCTTATTACGTCGAGAAACTAACAAAAATAGTGAGAAAGTAAGCAAAATATAGCCATGCATCACTTACCTCAAGGTGAAGATGATGATCGGCACAAAAAGATGAAGACCCAACTCGCAGTTGCGAAGAGATGAGCGCGCACGTGCTAGCAGAGATCTCGGACTACGGCGAACGGCGGTGGATGGTCGGGAATGGTAGATCAAGTGTGGGACGGTGCTTGGGGAAGCTCTGGCTTGCTTGGAGAAGAGAAGGAAGTCGGATGGTCTTTTGAAATGAGAGGGAAGCCCAACGGTTTAAATAAGAATTCGACTCACGTGTAGGCATCGCGTCAATCTCGATTGATCGAGATGCACATCTCGATCAATTGAGATTTTGATTAATCGAAATCGTACTTCGATTAATCGAGATCCACTTCGATCAATCAAAAATTTACTTCGATCAATCGAAATCCCCCTTCGATCAATCAAAATTTCGATTGATCGAGGACCGATCGAAGTGCTATCGAAGAATACTACCTCTCGGGACTTTGGACTTGGCAAACTCTTTGCATTATTTTGATCAATCGAGACCAAAATCTCGATCAATCGAAATCTTGATTGATCGAGATCTCAGCTTCGATCAATCGAGATGCTCAAAAACAGTCAGCTTGAGTTATGCTTCATGGACTTGGATTTATGGGACTTAGATACTAAATTGCTTAGATACAAAATTTGTGATGACTCGAATTTTTTTTTATAATTACGGGTCGGTAACTTTTAAGCATGATTAATTGTTTGATAACATGCTTAGTGGACTTAAATGATCTTTTTATGTCTCTTTATGTTTTGAATTTGGGTAGGGGACTGAAATGGGTTCGGGTGACCCGGGGAAAATAACTACGGACTCTAGAAAGTGTTCTGGGGGTATGGATGTAAGTTTAAGGACTTAAGTGAAGTTTTAGAAAAAGAGGAAAGGCTAGTTTGTGAATAAGTGCAAATGACCCATAACAAGGAGCAAATAAGGAGAGGTGGAGGGTTTAGTTGCAAAGGGCCAAATATATTATACATATATGATATATACATGGAAAAAAAGAGGAAAAATCAGATTTTTCACTCCTCTCTCTCTCTCTTGGCCGGCTCTCCCGTTCTCTCTCTCTACAAGTTCTCTTCTCTCTTTCTCTCTAAGTTTTGAGGGCCTAGAAGTGAGATTTGAGGGTAAAGCCAAGAATTAAAGTTGTTCTCCTCACTCTCCTCTTCGATTTGATCGGTGAAAAGTTGCCGTTGGAGGAGTTTGAAGCTTGGTGAAATTTGGGTCTCCACTTCTAAGCTTGGATTTTGAGGTAGGGGTTCTCCTTCTCTTTTACTTGTTGATTCTAGGATTTTGGGTGAAGATGAAAGGTATAGGTTGTGTTTTGCGTGTTTTGTGGTAGTGAGAGGGGAGGGATGGATGTGTTCTACTTCTCTTGAGTTCCTTTTTCTTGCAAGATAGTGTACCTTGTGTTGAGTATAACATGTGGGTTCAATGTGCATAAATTGAGAAATTGTGAGTATGTATGATTATATGCTCAATTTGGGGTATATGTGATAAATGTGAAATGTATGACATATTGATGTGATTATATGTGAAATGTGTGATGATTAAATGCATGTGAGCTCTATGTGCTAAATTTATGCATTTAATGTGGTATGAGAAAAACATGCTAAATTTTGGAGTTGCATGCATATGAGAGGTTATATGTATGAGTTATTCATATATATGCTATGTGTGGTTTTATGGAGATGAAATGCATGCTATGTTCCTTTATAACTTGAGAATGCATTGTAAAGCATGAATTTTGAGTACTTGATTACAATATGTTCGAAATGCATATATGGGCCGTTGTGAGGAAACGAAGAAAGTGGTCTATATTAGGTGTTGATCAATTGGGTCAATTATGCTCGGTGACGGTGCTGACATGGACTAATCACCTTGAGCCGCTCAATGATTCGGTGACGGTGCTGATATGGACTAATCACCTTAAATTCAATTATGCTCAGTGGCGGTGCTGACATGGACTAACCACTTTGAGCCGCGTAACACTCGGTGACGGTGCTGATATGGTCTAATCACCTTGAGTAACCAAATATGTGGTGACAGTGCTGATATGGTCTAATCACCAATGGGTAAAGCAAAATATTACCCCAAAAGTATGTCGTTGGCGGAGTGGGCCAAAGTCGGGAGACGGTTGTGAGAGGTGTTGTAAGGACCGGGATTATTTTGACCGGTTCCGGGCGATTTTGGACCGGATTGATTTTTTTTTTTTGAATAAATTAAATTCGGAAAGATGTTATATATATACATATGGAATTATATATATATATATAAAGAGATGGAGAAGATTTTTGTACGTGAAATTATAGTAAGACCTGAGGATGCGGGTATATATATATATATGAGTGTATATATATATATGTGGGATATATTTATATTAAATTATAAATATATCTATTGAGTACATGCATTATTATATATACACATAAAAGTGTGTATATGTGTGGGCATATATATGTATAAGTGTATGTGTTCTATTTTATACAGTGTACTGTAGTGTATATATATATATGTGTGTATATTTTATGCATTGTACATGTGTGGCTGTGAGTGGCTGAGGGGAACATGTGATGCCAATTAAGTTGGATTCAAAAAAAATAAAGTGAAGGAAGAGAGACCAAGTGTGGTCTCGGCTGGGAAAAAGAAAAGGGAAAAGAAGAAAAGAAAAGAAAGAAAGAAAAGGAGAAAGAAAAGAAAAGAAAAGAAAAAGAAGAGAAGAAAGAGAATCGGGGAGAGAGAAAGAGAACCCGAGAAGGAGAGAAACCTAGGAGAGAGAGAGCTCGGGGGAGACCGAGAGACGCCGAGGGAGGAGATGGAGCTTCGGTGCTCCGGCGGCTGCTCCGACATGGGCCTCTCGACGGCCAGCCAAGGGTGGTGGCAGCGGCTGAAGGCGGTGGTGGCCAGCCGCGACTGGGGGTTTCGCGGCTGGGGTTTGCGGGTCGGGTTCGCTGGCGGCAGGCCGGTGACGGTGGTTGATGGTGGCTGTGGTGGTGGTTCGAGTGGTGTTCGCTCGAACACCCCTTGTTCGTGGAGCAGATCCGAATGGGAGTTTCGGATTTCCATGGGTGAAGCTTGCGAGTTTTTGAACGGATCTGTGTTTGGGTTGGCTGTGGTTTGGCTCGATTTTGGGTCCGATCATGGTGGGCTTCCGGGTGGTTCCGACAAGGGAAGGGGAGTGTGTACGGCTATTATGGTGGGTGGCTCTCGATTGATGTGGTAAATGGGTTCGGTTGGCAGTGCCCGGTAGTGGGCTGGGCTGGATTGATGGAGGTTTGTTCATGGGTGTTTGGGAGCATGATGGCGGCTCGGTTGGAGGTTGTGGGTTCGGCTGAAATGGTCTCAATTGCCATGGTAATTGTCTATGGTGACAGGCTAATGGATCTTGCATGGCAGGCTGCTTGGGTGAGTGGTAGAGGTGGTTCCACGAGCTGGGTTCACGGCTGGTGCTAGCGACCGTTTGAGATGGTTATAGTGCACAAATTTGTGAACCCTTGAGGCATCATGGGTTGACACTTGGTGTAGGTGGTGTTGGGGATTGCTTAGACCATTATTGGGTGCAAAAATGGGCCTACTCATGCGTGGTGAGGGCTGTTTGGCAGCCATGGGTTTTGCTTTCGGAATGAGCCTAGGCAATTAAATTGGGCTTGAACAAGGGAAATGGTTTGTGATTTGGGCCCTCATTAATAGCGGACTTGGACCTTGGAGTTGGGTTGATTCACTTTATTTGGGTTGGACCGAAAATGAAAAAGGAAACGAAGTGGCCCAATGGATGGTTCGGGTGGGTTTTGACACTGGACTGGACCGGGACTTGGAGACAGGCCGATTTGCAGGCACAGACCGGTTGAGAGCTGGACCTAAGGCAAGTTGATTCTTGCCTCTATCTCATACAGATATTTTATGTATGTTAAGTAATTTACATATGTCTCAATTTAATCATATGTGGTATATGTATACACATATATATGTAGGCGCTTATATATATATGTGTGTATAGGGAATGTGGTACATACATGGGATGTGAGAGACATATATAGGTGTGTGTGTATATATATGTATGTGTGGGTTTGGGAAGCGATAACATGTTAGATTTATCGCCTATTTGCATTGTGATATGCATGTATGTTTAGATTAAAGTCTATGAAGAGTATGCTAAATAATACATGTTTAGCTATATATTGTCTTGTATGCATATGTGGTTCTTATGCATGGTGTTCGGGATATATATATATATATATATATATATATATGTATGTGATTATATATATATATGGTTGCAGTGGTAGAAATGCATGCTAAGTTGAATATAACTTTTGGCGAGCATTTGAAAAGCATGAAATGTGCTAAGTGTTTTATATGTTCTTGATACATATGTGGGTGATGTAATATATATATATGTGTATATATATTATGATTGGAATGCGTGTTAGCTACTTGTAGTGAATACATGAATTTAATGAGGGCATGACTATATTTATGCTAGTATATGTGCATATGTGATTTATATGCATGATTTGACATGTACGTGATTACGTGTAGGTTTACGTGAATGAAATGCATGCTATCTGTCTATAGAAAATGTATGCAATGGTTATAGCATGATAAAAACGTGCTAAAGTTGAAGTTGTTTGCATATGTGAGGTGTTATGCAAGTCTTGAGCATATATGTGCTATATGTGTTGGAATGTGGTGAGAGGCATGCTAAATACTCCTTTTTAGTATTCATAAGCATGAGTTGAAGCATGAAAGTATTATGCTGTGTATACATGCATTCATATTGTATGTATAGGAGGGAAATGACACATATATGGTTATATGTGGGTTATGTGGAGATGAAATGCATGCTAAGTTCTTTTAACTAGCTTAGGCATTGTGAGGCATGAACATTGAAATGTTTAGTTATTATATGTTCGAAATGCATATATGGTACCATTGTGAGAGAACGGGGAAGTGTGGTTAAATCACCCAGAGTAGGTCAATACTCGGTCACGGTGAGGGCGTTGGAGCGGTTACGTCACCTTGGAGTAGGTAAATACTCGGTGACAGTGGTCTATCCACCTTGGAGTAGGTAGATACTCGGTGGTGGTGCTGAGATGGTCTAACCACCTTAAACCATTTGAGACTCGGTGACGGTGCTGATATGGTCTAATCATCTTGAGTCAAAATAAGCTCAGTGGCGGTGCTGATATGGTCTAACCACTTTGAGCCACCTAATACTCGGTGACGGTGCTGATATGGTCTAATCACCTTGAGTAAACAAATAATTGGTGACGGTGCTGATATGGTCTAATCACCAATGGGCAAACCAAAACATTGCCCCGGAAGTATGACGTTGGCGGAGTAGGTCAAGGTCGTGAGATGGTTGTGGGAGGCGTTCCAGGTGACATGATTGCTTGAGAATCATGTTAGGATATCGGGTTGAACCCGAGAGAGAGACAAGTGTGTGAACTTGCTTACATTATTGATTGTGAGGCATGTTATGTGTTAAACGAATTCTTATATATGCGTTGCTTAGGACAGAACATGATATATGTTGGATATCTATTGCTTTTGAGCATGTTATATGGTTTGAATGCATCTTTATTGCATTTGAGATGTGCTACTTGACGAGTAGGAGATGTTGTAGTTGATTTACATCGTTTATGTAAATGTGTTGATATATATGTTCTATATACATATTGATGCCTGAATGTTTACTGCTTTCAAGCATGTTGAAAATGATTTCTAAAATCATGTATAGTGGATTTTGTATGTTCATATGTGCTAGAGTAGCCATATACATCATTGGTTCATGCATGCTAGGTAGAGCATGGTCTTAAATATAGTGATATATTTAAGTGCATGTATATTTTTGAGAATATGTGAGGATCGACCTGCTGCAGCGGTGATAGTATGGTTCTACTTACCTTGTTGGGCCTTTGAGCTCACCCCCTCCCAGGTTTTGCAGGTATTGCTGGTTTTGGAGTCAGTTGGGGAAACTGATAGTCCCAGTTGCAGAGGTTGTAAGTAGATTCCTTAGAATCTAATGTATGTCAGGGATATTGGATAGATAGATGTATTACATTTGGATAAATGTATGGAGAGATTTATATTGATTCAGTTCCTTCAGTTGTAATCTATTCATGTGATGTATGTATTTAATACGGACATTCAAGGACTGAGGCACGTATATTTATGATTGAATTATGCATGTTGTAGAAATATTGGGGGGAGACGGGCCCAAAAGTGTCCATTTGTATTGTTTAGGTATAAATGCTAGGGGGACACGTGCCCAGAAGTGTCCATATAAATTGTAAAGCAGGTATATCATGCCAGGACCTGATTATTTAGAATGGGTCATGCCCGATTTTCGTGACAGGTGTCCCAGGTTATATGGTTCGTCAAAAATCATGTTAGGGTACCGGGTTGAGTCCTAGAGAGGAACGAGGGTATGTTATTGCTTTCATTTTAAATTATGAAGCATGATACACGTGTTTAATGCATTCTTATTTATATATGCATCGTTTGTGAATGAACATGGCATATGTTGTGATACATGAAATGTGGTGACATGCATTCATGTAGGTCGTGTCGAGTCGGCACTTAGGGGGGTTGGGGTATCTATACTGAGCCGCAGTGGTGCTCACCCCTTTATTCTAAACTTTTTACAGATAAGGCACCGATGACGGATGGGACTTGAGTGTCCAAATGGAATCTTAGTTATATTTTGCTACATTTTGGATATTTGTACATTTGACTATCTGTGCCGGCTTGTGGCACGGTAATGATCTAGTTGTAGTCATGATAGAATTCTTTGCATTCTGAACCTTATGTATGAATTCTTGTAATGACTATAAACTTGGAAAATCATATGAATGATATGTGCTTCTTGAGAAAAGTGTATGTGTTGGAAAAGTATGGCACTATAGAACTATTTTTCTCTTGGATCATGACTTCTTGTATGGATAATTATGAGTTAATGGATTATGGAATACATGTATGCATGAGTTTTTGAATGAAGATGATAGGAAAATTTGATGGAATTACATTTCAGATGTGAAATGCATGTTGTGTGAATATACTTGATGACCATTAAGGCATTAGAGTAGCCATTGGGGGGGTACGTGCCCAAAAGTGTCCATTTTGAGTTTATGGCATGGATGAAATTTATATGTATTGAAGGATAATTGTATTAGTTTTAATTTGATAGGTCATGGGCCTTGTTTGGATATAAAATGAGGAAGATATGCATGTTTTAGTGCAAGGGTTTAATTTCTGACCCATAGTCATTGATTTGGATATAACTCAGGTTTTGCTTGGTATTTTTAGATGATTCTAGTTGGGTTGGATGCTAGACATGTTGAGGATGATCCATGCCAAATTTCGGGTCAAACGCACTTATAGATTGTGAGATATTCGAATTTGAAGTTAGGGTGAAGTTGTAGTTAAATTGGTGTTGCAAAAATTCGCCAGGGATTTACGGCGATCGATCGCCCTCTTTTACGGCGATCGATCGCCCCTGTAAAAGCGTAAGAAATCAGCCTCGTTCGACCTTGGGCGATCGATCCCCCTTTTACAGCATGCACTATTGAAACAGTGTTTCTCCAACTTCAAAGAGGCATATCTCCTTCGTTTCAAATCGGATTTCGATGATTCTTTTTTTTAAATTGTGTATTTTTAAACCCTCTTTCCAATGATTTTATTTTTAGACATTGTTTATAAACTCACAAGGATTTATGTGTTCGTATTTGTGGGTTGGAAGCATTCAAAGGGTTGTTTGGTTGAGGCCATTGAGGTTAGGTGATGTTGACTTGTGCATAGGTAATTACAAGTGGGTGACTAGGCTTCTGTGGTAATGAAAGGTTAAGATGGTCCATTAGGAATTAATGGATAGGTTCACACTCGGGATTCGAGTCGGTCCGGTGGAGTCTCAGGGTCCGAATTCCGGGGCGTGACAAAATTTACCTTGGATTAAAGGGACATCATGGAAGCATGATACCTACCATGGTGGCGCCACCTTACACTTCGATGGCATGATGTCCGAATCGGCTCATGAGTCAAAATATACGGGATCCGTCAAAGTGACGACATTCACGTATTCAGTGGTAACTTGGTCATCCACACACATTTTTAAGCGATGCCCATTTACTTTGAATAACGATCCGTCTTTCAAGTCCTTCAATTCTACCGCTCCGTGGGGAGCAACGGAATGAACCAACGGAGGAAAAGGTTCTCTAAGAACTTTTCATGTAGGCACATCTATGACAGTAGTGACATCGAGCATTGAATTGACTTCACATATGGATTGCTCAATGTCAAAATCGTCACAGTTGAAATGATTTAGGCATGCCTCTAGAGGATCCTTAGAAAGAAAAGAAGGAAGTGCTTCTTGAACAAGGTCTTCCACTGCATCAACACAAAAGCACTCACTTTCTTCTTCGGATGTGTGGTGGGAAGCATTGAAGATGTTCAAGCAGACTTTCATATTCCCGAAAGAGATGTCCATTACTCCGGTACGGCAATTAACGCAAGCGTTTGCCGTGGGTAAAAATGGATGACCAAGAATGATAGGAATATGTCTATTTGGATTTTGGACTGGTTTCGTGTCAAGGACTATGAAGTCCACCAAAAAGTAAAATTTGTCCACTTGAATGAATACATCCTCAATGATGCCACGTGGTTGCTTCACCGAGCGGTCGGCAAGTTGCAACACAACTGTGGTATGCTTCAGTTCCCCCAAACCTAATTGTTGGTAAACTGAGAATGGAAGCAAATTGACACTAGCCCCTAAATCAAGAAGTGCCTTTTCAAAAGATTGATTTTTGATGGTGCATGAAATGGTTGGAGCACCCGGATCTTTGAATTTAGGAGGGGCTTGGTGTTGGAAAATGGAGCTTATGTGCTCAGTTAAGAGGACTTTCTTAGGAACATTATTCCTAGATTTGCGCTTTTGAGTGCACAAGTCCTTTAAGAATTTAGCATAGGAGGGAATTTTCCAAATAGCATCAAGAAGAGGGAGATTGATTTTTACTTGTTTGAAGATCTCCATCATGTCTTGAATTTTCTCTCCTTGCTTCCCAAAATGAGAAGGTTCCTTCAATCTTTGAGGAAAAGGAACCGGAGGTTCAAAAGAAGTGTCAAGATTTGGACTTGATGACGACACAACTTCACTTGCCTTTTCTTTTGGATTTAGTGGGATGTTGTGCACATTTGGATTTAACGGAAACAATTTTGGATTTAATTGAGATTCTTTTAGATTTTTGGATTGCTCTTAGTATTCCTTTTTCTCTTCTTCCCCTACCTTGGAATTGATGATTTTACCACTCCTTAAGGTGGTGATTGATTGAACTTGCTCCGGAGGAGCATTACAAGATGAAGATGATGGATCCTCAATCACATGAACACCCTTAGGATTCACCACCGGTTGACTCGACAACTTACCTTCCTCTCTTCTATTCAAGGCATTAGCTAGTTGCCCAATTTGAGCTTCTAACCTAGCCATAGATTGAGCATTAGCTTCAAGCTTAGAGATTAATTGAGAGTGAGTTTGCAATAAGCGAGTATTAGCCTCAAGATTGCTTATCACTCTTTCTTCAAAGCCTTGGCTTCTCGGAGGATGTGGTGGTTGTTGGTAATTGGATCTTTGATGGTAAGGTTGAGGATTTGGCCTATATTGAGGCTGTTGAGATTGGGAATTGAAAACATTTTATCCTTGAAAAGAGGGACTTGATTCTTGAGGTTTCCATGAAAAAGCCGGATGATTCTTGTAACCAGGATTGTACGTATTTGAATATGGATCATTCATCTGTTTAGAGTACAAGGCATTCGCTTGCTCTTGAGCATAATCGGAAGATTGCCCGGCAATAGGACAATCTCGCACAAAATGTGAAGTACTATAGCAAAATGAACACCTTTCCTGATTTTGAACAGGTTGGCTTGGAGTAGGCAGCCCATTTTTCATGATTAGGTCCATTTTTTGGGATAAGGCTTCTACTTGCATGGCAACCTCATCTACCCGTGAAATTTCATGCACTCCTCTACAAGGTTGGGTGGCCTTCCCTTTCCTAGTGGAGGAGCGTTGAGCTGAATTATTGCTTAGGGTTTGAAAAAGTTTCCATGCCTCATCGGGGCTTTTCAAAAGGTATCCACCTCCACAAGCGGAGTCTATCATTTGCCTATGTTGCTCACTCACCCCATCATAAAAACTTTGCACTAGCTGCCATTTTGGGACAGCATGATGCGGACAAGATTTAAGAAGATCTTTTAACCTCTCCCACGACTCATAAAATTGTTCTTGATCAATTTGGGTGAATCTGGTGATTGCTCGCCGAATATCACTCGTCTTTCCCATTGGGAAGTATTTTTTTAAGAACTCTATTTGCATCTCCGCCCAAGAATGGATTGAGTTAGGTTCTAGGGAATTGAACCAACTTCTTGCTTTATCTTTTAGGGAGAATGGAAACATACGCAGCTTTAGATCATCCTCCATAAAGTGTGGTACACGAATGGTGGAACACACCGAAAGGAAGTAATCTAAGTGCCGGTATGGATCCGCATTAGGGAGACCATGGAAGCTATTAAGAAGATTGATGGTGGAGGACTTTATTTCGAATTGAGTTACCGCTACATCCTAAAATTGAATACATGAAGGTACTTGAATTGTAGTCGGAAGATAAAAGTCCATAAGCAACTCTCCTTGAGGAGGAGGAGGTGGAGGTTGTTGTTCATGATTAAAAGGAGGTAGTCCGGGAGGTTGTCTTTCATTTGGGTCCATGTTTTTGTTCCTAGGCAATATAGGGTCCCTAGAGGTTCCTTTACGTTGTCTAAGTGTTCTTTCAAGTTCAATATTACACGGAAGCAACGGAAGTGACAAGGACCGTCTACCTAGCATGCATTAATAGTAGAACAACACCTTAATACGCAAAATAAACAATAATATATACAAAAAAAAATGAATGAACTCAAACCCACTAAGTTTAGACTTTATACTCACAAAGGGTTCTAACTTTAATTCTTTTAGATGCCCGCTATGTGATATACCTAAAATCAAGAAATTTGAGAAATAAGAACAAGATATATACAAAAAAAAATGAAAGAATTTCTAGCCTAAGAATTAAACCAGATTTAATCTTTCAATGGCGACAATTAAACCGTAGTCCCCGACAACGGTGCCAAAATCTTGATGTGGTTGGAACTTGAATTATATTGTAAGCTTATTTTTGCTCCTTTTATCAAAATATAATTTAACCACTCGCAAGAGCACGAATCTTTGTAAATACGGTTCTATATAGAGGGTATCGATCCCACGAGGACTAGTCGTAATTGTCTTAAAGAAAGATTACTTCCACTTTAATCCTAAAAATAAGGTTTTAAGTTTTTGTTTATAAAACTATTGCATGAATGTAATAACAATAAATTTAAAGAGTAAATGATGGGAGAGAGAACTAGGGGTGGTTTCCACCACTAGCCATTCATATGTTCATAAGTGTAGCAAGCTTGGGATTCATAAATTAAATGCCTAACAATGTCATTAGGCTTGTGACCTCAATGACATATCAAAAGATTAATGTGTGTGCCACCTATCATAATCCATCTTCAACAAGCATAGTTTTTCAACCTAACTAATTACCCTACTCTCTAAGTGAACCTAAAACTAAATGCATCCAAACTACCTTATCTTGGCATGGTTTATACAAGCAAGCACAATACATTTATTTAAAGTACCATTACCTAGCCATCATTTGCATTTCTTGTGAAATATGCAAATGTTGTGCATTCATATGATAAAATCTACTCTAAGACAAGAATAAACTCCACATCAAATGAATATATATAAGAAATGTATAAGTGTACATTGTCACTAGACTAGATAATCAACAATTAATTACAAATCCCAAAATGCTACAAAAATGAACAAGTTTACATGGCTAGGGGTTTCACCAACACCCTAGTAGAGAAGTTAGTTGCTCATGGCTGCCTTGCACTCTTCCATTGATGAAGAAAATGGAGCTTCAAGGTCTGGTTTAGCTCCCTCTTCTCCTCTCCCGAATGTCTCTCCTTGTATATTCTGATGTGTGTGAGAGATATGTGAGAAATGGCTCCTTTTTATGCTTTATGGCTACCTTTTTCAACCTTGGGGCCCACCATATATATATATATATCAATATATATATTCATTATATCAAGAAGGTCCCCAAGGGTCTTGTTCAAGTCAGACAATCCCCCTAAGTCGTGTAAAAAGGGGGATTTTGTTGCAAGTGGGAGAGCAGGTGAGCAAGTGGGCAAGTGGCTCTGCAGAATCTCGATCAATCTTGATTGGATCTCGATTGATCGAGATTTCGATCAATCGAAATAAGATCTTGATCAATCGAGATCTCGATTGATCGAGATCAACATCTCGATTGATCGAGATGCTTTGGCTGCAATTCTGACTTTTCTCTTCAGCTGCAAAAAGCCTCAAACTTTGCTCCTTTTACTACAAGACCTACAATACATCAAAAACACAAAAATACTGTAAACATATCTCGGTAAACATAGAAACGGGACTAACATATGCAATAAAGAGGGTTCAAATGCATAGAATTGAACACTTATCATGACACAATTTTATCTTGGCTAGTCTATTGGCTAAGGGAAAGGATATGCCAAGAGAGATGTATCCAGTGGTGATATGTGAGTTTGTAGATGTATTTATGGAGGATTTAACAAACTTATTTCCCAGTAAAGAGGTAGAGTTTGTGATTGATCTCATACCCGGTACGGTGCCCATTTATATGGCACCATATCGGATGGCACCAGTGGAGTTAGTAGAATTCAGGCGTCAATTAGATGATTTGAACGCTAAAGGATTTATTAGACCGAGTGCATCACTGTGGGGAGCACCGGTGTTGTTTGCAAAGAAGAAAGATGGTGCTTTGAGATTGTGCATTGATTATTTAAAGTCAAGAATAAGTATCCGTTATCGAGGATAGACGACCTATTTGATCAATTAAATGAAGCTCACTACTTCTCAAAAATTGATTTAAGGCTAGGTTATTATCAATTGAGGGTAAAGGATGAGGATAACCATAAAACGGATTTTCGTACGCGGTATGGACATTATGAGTTCCTTGTAATGCCATTTGGTTTGACTAATGCACTGGCGACATTTATGGACTTGATGAATCGCGCATTTCATAAGTACCTTAATACCTTTGTGGTAGTGTTTGTGGATGATATACTTATGTATTCGTCTTCAGAGGAGGAGCATGCGTTACACTTGAGGACATTTTTACAAATCCTTAGAGAACACCAATTGTTCGCTAAGTACGAAAAGTGTGAGTCTTGGCTCCAAGAGATGAAATTCCTTGGGCATGTTATTTTCGGGGGTGGAGTTTGAGTTAATCCATCTAAGATTAAGGCCATGATGAGTTGGGAGAGTCTGAAAAGTGTTTTCAAGATTCAGAGTTTTCTTGGTTTGGCTGGCTACTAGAGGAGGTTTGTGAAAGACTTCTCTAGTATTGTAGCCCCTATGACATGACTCACTCGCAAGGGTGTGAAGTTTGTGGAATGAAGCATGTGAGTTAGCCTTTCGTGAGTTGAAGAAGCGATTAATTACAACTTCTATTTTGGTGATACCCGAGCATAGCTTGGGGTATGTTATTTATTGTGATGCTTCGGGGAGTAGGCTAGGTTGTGTGTTGATGTAATGTGATGGAGTAGCTGCTTACAGGTCTAAACAGTTAAAGACTCACGAGCATAACTATTTTACGCATGACCTAGAGGTAGCAACGGTGATCTTTGCTTTGAAAGGGTGGAGACACTACTTTTCTAGTGAGAGATTTCGAGGAATATTTGGATCACAAAAGTCTCAAGTACCTTTACTCCCAAAAGGACTTGAACATGAGACAGAGGTGATGGGTTGAGTATATGGAGGATTACAATTTTGATTTTCAATATCATCCGAGAAAAGCAAATGTAGTGGCGGATGCTTTGAGCAGAAAGGCTCACGGGACTCTAGCTAGCATAGCCATACGGGAATGAAAAATGATGGAAGATTTCTCAAAGTTGGGATAATATTTCAGTGATGATAGTGAGCCATCTATGTTGTTTAGCTTGGTAGCTCAACCTATGATTGTGAGCAAGGTAATTGAGGCACAGAAGAGGGATAGTGAGTTAGATTCTATTCACTCATAGATTACTAGTGGTACGATAGTGAGAGATTGGACCTTAAATTTTGATGGGGGTCTACGATTCAGAAGATTGATGGTTGTTCCTCTTGATTGTCGTGATGATGTATTACGAGAATTTCATCATTCTCGTTTTACAGTTCATCCTAGTGGAACCAAAATGTATCACAATGTGAGATGCCAATATTGGTGGCGAGGTATGAAGAAAGATGTGGCATAATTTGTGGCAAGATGCCTTACTTATCAACAAGTAAAGGCGAAGCATCAAAAGCCAGTTGGGTTATTGCAACCATTACCAATGACAGAATGGAAATGGGAACATATTACTATGGCTTTGTAATGAGTCTTTCGAGATCTAACAAGGACAATGATACAGTTTGGGTTGTTGTGGATAGACCAAAATAGCTCACTTCTTGCCTATTAGGTTGAATGATGAAGTAAGGAGGCTCAATAAGCAATATGTGGAGCAAATTATGAGATTACATAGGGTTTCAGTATCCATTGTATTGGATAGGGATCCATGATTTACTTTGAGATTCTGACAGGGATTTCAGACGGTGTTGGACACCGAGTTGCACTTTAGCATAATATTCCATCCTCAGACTGACGGACAGTCAGAGCGCACTATATAGATATTAGAGGATATGTTTTGTGCTGTATTCTTGATTTTGGCGGTGGTTGGGAGGACCATTTGCCACTTGTGGAATTTACGTACAACAACAGTTATCAGACCAGTCTTGAGATGACATCATTTAAGGTGTTGTACGACAAACCTTGTAGATCTCTAGTTTGTTGAACTGAGGTGGGCAAGACTGCAGCCTTAGGACCAGATATTGTGCATGAGATTAAGTTAATTAAGTAACGATTGTTGACAGGTCAGAGTCGACAAAAGAGCTATACTGATCAGAGAAGGAGACTGTTTTCATTTGAGGTGGGAGACCATGTGTTTCTTAAAGTTTTGCCATGGAAATGATTGATGCATTTTGGGTGGAGTGGCAAGCTATCGCCTAGATACATTGGACCATTTTAGATTCTTGGTTGTGTCGGTGAGGTGGTTTACATATTGGCCTTGCCACCAAAGTTGGAGAAGGTTCACAACGTATTATATGTTTTGATGTTGAGGAAATATGAAATTAATCCATCACATGTCTTAAGTTGGGTAGACGTTGAGGTCGACGAGGATGTCACCTATGAGGAGAGACAAGTTCAGATTCTTAATGTTAAAGAACCAGTTCTAAGGGGTAAGACCATTCCTTTGGTCAAGGTTTTGTGGCATCATCACAATGTCGGAGGAAGCTATGTGGGAACAAGAGCAGGAAGTTCGTTCTAAGTATCCAGACTTGTTTCATTCAGGTATGACCTGATTTCAGAGATGAAATCCTTCTAAGTTGGGTAGGTTGTAAGAATCGTGACCATTTTTGGCAGTTTTTCTTTATTTTCATTTATTGTCATATTAATGTTTTAAATGATTATATATGTGTTTTGAATATAAAATATATCTTTAGAGAACTTATTTGAGGTTTGGGGAAGTTTTTGAAGCATTTGGCAAAAGTTGACTTTTTAAGGTCCGGTTGACCCGGGGCGCGGGCCCAGAAATTCAAAAGTGTCAAAATGACTCCAAATTTTTGAGGGTGGCTTAAATAAAATATTTTACGTGCTACGGAATCAATTTTGTGTCAATCAAAGTTACAAAATTTCGAAATTGATACCAGAAAGGTTTAGTAAAAGGGAGTGGCACATTTGTAAATAAATGTGGGTTAAATTCTATAAATAGCAAGAGAGAATGCCACTCATTTCTCATTCTCCTCAGCTGAATGGATCAATATACATATATCTATATATAGCAACATCTTATTATTATATTCTCCATTGATTTTGAGGGGCTTAGGTCCATAATTGGAGTATACCGAAGAAGAGATAAACGGTCTATGCATTAAGGGCTTGAGTTTAATCCTTCCAGAATCAATTTTGAAGAAGGTAGGTTTTTTGGTGAGAATTGGGTAATTCATTTAAAAGCTCTTCCAAATCGAGGCAGGGACGCTTAACCTATAGAATTCGGGGTTTTTGTGAGTATATTGATTGTCTATGGCAACCAATTGATTATGTTATTTAATTAAATATTTTTAATATTAAAGCATGCTCAATTATACCAATTAATGAATTCTCTATGCTTATTGATGCTATTACATGTCATAATTACTATAGGTAATTTTATAAGCATATTGAAATTAAATTGTGGAGTAATTTGGTGAATTCATATATAATTGTGAATGTGACACTTATGTGTTTAATAAATTTCCTTGGAAGCATATTGAGTGAAAATCATGATTTAATTGTCAATTCATGAATTATATAAAATGTGGAAGATATGAGGTTATGCGAAATGTGAAAATGTGAAGCATGTTCAATGTGAATATATGTGATGATTAAATGAAAATTTGTACAAGTATGATTGTTGAATGCCTCATTGATTTTTAAATTGTGAATGTACATTGGATTGAACATATGGGATATATCTTCATTGGCATGGTGAGGGTGGTGAACTCAATTGGGTGATAAGTTAGAATAGAAGAGAATACTCCCTAAAATGGAGTCTTTCCACGAGGTGGACTAGTATAAGAGCCTCAGATAGGTTGGATTGGTTTACCCAAGGGTAATTGGAGACTAATGGATGTGTGGAGATGATGAGGGAGTTGTACATATCACGTTGTGTCACGCCCAAGTTTCCGACACCCGGTTAGGAGCAAGGGAAACGGGGGTGAATCCGTAATTTCACCTCAAGTTTCCACACCTTAATCTCATTATAATCTATTCTATTGCGGAAGTATTCTATATGCACACCCTTAAAGTGGCATTAGATCATCAATGGCCCTTGCAAATGATTTTCACCTTTGGTCCCACACGTATACACCACTAAGTTCTGGACCTAAACTTTTTACACAGATCGAATTTGATTATGAAACCTACACCACGCTCAATTCCAATTTAAAACGAAGAAATTGCATCAAAACGAAGTCTGAACAATTTTTAAACCTTGCTGTGAATAGTAATCTCGATCAATCGAGATTGGATCTCGATCAATCGAGATTTTGACCCCATTAATCGAAGAAAACACCCCCTCGGTACCTTGGACCTGCAATATTTCGATCAATCGAGATTGGGACTTCGATTAATCGAAATGAAGCTCAAAAATTCATAAAATCTCGCAACCATTTCGATCAATCGAGATGGGCATCTCGATTAATCGAAATGGGCATTTTGATTAATTGAAATGCACTGCCCAGATTCTCCCAAACACTTATATAAGATCAAATTAAACCCAAATCTCAACCAAACCACCTTAGATCATTCATATCTCATATAATTCATCTACCATTGATATAAAACCATACTCACACATCAACCTACACGTTTGAATCTCAAATCTTGTATAATCATAGAAAATTCATCCAAAGTCCACCATGCACATAAAATTCAAGTGAAACAAACATTCTCATTTTTTTCAAAGGTGATTCCATTAATCCAACCATACAATCTAACTTATACATTGAGATCCTACAACCATGATTCCAACATAAATCCACAATTCTAAACAGTCATATCCACGAAATTAAGCTACAAGAGACAAAAGAATACATTCATCCATTTAAATTTCCAAATTCATACATAATCCACGGAACTATACATATAAGAATTCAAATGGCCCTTTTTGCATACATTCAACAAGTCTCAAATGAAGGAAGCCATTATACATACATTTCTCAAAAATCACTTTCCTACAAGTGTGGCACTTACATTTGGAGTTCACATACATAAGAAGATACAAATGTAAAGGCAACACCACAACCATTGTCTACATGCCACAAGCCGGCATGGACATTTATCTACCTCTAAAAATAAGCTCAACATATCCATAGAGCTAATCATGCTTCGTCTTCCATTGGCGCCTTATCTAAAAATATTTTGTATAATGGGGTGAGCATCTCAACGGCTCAGTAGAAATGATCCACCCATCCCCACTCTAACCCGTAAGCCATGCATGAATGCACATGCTCATGCATTTTTACCCAAACATCCACATTTTTCAAATCATGCATGATGCTTCACATAAAGTGCAAATACATATGTATATATATATATATATATATATCATCAACTTGGACAAGTCACAACTTATATATATATATAACTCACACCAAATCAATTCAAGGGGGCTTTCTCATCACTCCAATAGTAAGGGTCTCTTCGGCACCCAAATTCTGCTTGTGCTTTATCGGGTTAGTAACCCGAAGGGAGCACCTCCTCTTGGCCAAGTTTTGGGTCTTTCACCCTAGGGGCCTTCCCCTTATCTTAATTTCACACTCATGCCCCAAAATCATCATATAGTGCATATAATCACTCCAATGCACATAGTCACACAATGCATGCATTTTTCATCAAATCAATGCATTTTCTTTCCAACTCAAGATTGTCACAATGCTATCACACTCACATCATGAAAATCACTATGCTCATGGGTTTTGCTAGAAAATCATATTTTTTATGTTTTCATCAAATAAACACATTTTTCACCAAAAGCATTATAGTCACATTTGCACATATATACCATGCATAAGCCCTAACTAACATGTTGGACACTTATACATGCATAAATCACCATGGTATACATATATATATATATATACATAGACCTAGGTTCAAGAAATCAAAAGCTATCTCTTATGATATTTAGAAAGGGACCACAAGATCAAAGTAGAAGTGAGTCTAGCATCCCTACCTCAAATTGGAAAAGCTTCCAATTGATTTCCCCCAATCTCTCAAAACCCAACTTCCTCCAAAATGATTTTTGAATCGATCAATCTCGAGCCCTCGTTGCGTAGATCGTTTCTTCCTTCTTCGATGAAATCAAAATCCCACTCTAAGGCCCTCAAATCTAGTGAAGAAGAGGAGGAGATGAAGCTTGTACGTATATATGTATATATCTCTCTCTCTCGGCTGCTGGGATGAAAAATGAGAGAAGAGCTGATCTCTCTTAGTATTTATAGCTAAGTGACCTCTTCTTAATTACTAGTTTGCCATCACCTTTTTGCAAAACCTTCTCGAACTTATTTTTGGAGTTCCGTAACTCAGATTGACACGAAATCAACTCCGTTGCGCGTCAAATATTTTATTTAAGCTATCCTATGATTTTGAAGTCATTCTGACACTTTCAAAATTTCTGGGCCCACAAGGCCCTTACCCCTAGGTTGACCAAACTCAAAAAAGTCAACTGTTGCTACAAGTCCCCAAAACTGCCCAAAACCCTATTCCAACCCTCTAAACATGTTCCCCACATTCAGAACATGTTAAACATCATTTAAAATGCATTTAAAGCAATAAATGACAAAAATTGAAAAATCGGCCAAAATTGGGCACGGTCTCTACAACCTCCCAACCTTATAGGAATTTCGTCCTCGAAATTAGAATGTACCTCAAGTGGTGAACAACTCGGGATACTTTGATCGGACTTCTTGTTCTCGCTCCCATGTAGCTTCTTCCACACCATGATGCCTCCAAAGCACCTTAACCAATGGAATGGTTTTGCCCCGAAACACTTGTTCTCTAGTGTCCAACATCTGGATTGGTCTTTCCTCGTATGACACATCCTCCTCCACCTCAAGGTCTGCCCAATCGATTACATGTGAAGGGTCTGGCTCATACTTCCTCAACATAGATACATGGAAAGTGTTGTGCACACTTAATAATTGCGGTGACAATGCTAAGCGATAAGCAACCTCTCCTATTCGATCCAAAATCTCAAATGGTCCGATGAACCGTGGCACTAGCTTGCCACTACGACCGAACCTCATCAAACCTCTCCGTGGTGAGACCTTCAAAAATACATGATCCCCCACCTCAAATGCCAAAGGTCGCCACCTTCTATCGGTATAGCGACTCTGGGCCGTGAGCAATCTTTGTCGAATTAACTTGATCTTCTCTATAGTTTCCCAAACTAAATCTGGTCCCAAAGAAACTGTCTCTCTAACCTCTATCCAATAGATAGGTGACCTACACGGTCTACCATATAAAGCCTCAAATGGAGCCATCTCAATGCTAGCTTGATAGCTATTATTGTATGCAAACTCCACCAAAGGAAGGTGATCCTCCCAACTGCCCCGAAGATCAAGTACACACGCCCACAACATATCCTCCAAAATTTGTATAGTACTCTCGAACTGACCATCCGTCTGGGGATGAAAAGCCGTACTAAAGTGAAGGTCCGTATCAAGTGCTGCCTGGAAACTCTGCCAAAATCGAGATGTAAATCGCGGGTCTCTATCTGAAACAATAGAAACTGGCATGCCATGAAGCCTAAGGATCTGCTCAATATACAATCTACTGAGAGTATCCACATCATCTGTCACTTTAATGGGAATAAAGTGAGCCACCTTCGTCAATCTGTCAACGACCACCCAAACTGCGTCGTGACTCTTCCCCGACCTTGGAAGCCCCATCACAAAATCCATAGTGACATGCTCCCATTTCCACATAGCCACAGGCAATGGCTGCAATAACCCCGCTGGTCTCTGATGCTCGACCTTCACTTGTTGACAAGTGAGGCACCTCACCACAAACTGAGCTACATCATTTTTCATACCCTTTCACCAATACTATCGGCGTAGGTTATGGTACATCTTGGTACCACCTGGATGTACTGCTAGCCTCGAGTTGTGAAACTCTCTCAGAATCTCATCCCGACAAGCTAAGGGAACAAACATCTTCCCTTGGAATTTCATGCTCTCATCTGAATGAACTGTCCATCCTTCCACTACTTCGCCAGCCAAAATTCACGTGCGAATAGCCTCAACCTCACTATCCTTCCTCTGTTCTTCAATCACTCTACTCACAAGAGTTGGTTGAGCGATAAGAGTAAATAACACTGCCGGTCCATCATCCTCACTGAAATGTAATCCCATTTCTGAGATGTCTTCCATCATCTTCCACTCCCGTATGGCTAAGCTCGCTAAGTTACCATGTGACTTCCTACTCAATGCATCCGCCACTACATTGGCCTTTCCCGGATGATATTGTAAGTCGAAGTCATAGTCCTCCATATACTCCATCCACCTCCGTTGCCTCATATTCAAATCCTTTTGTGAGAAAAGGTATTTGAAACTTTTATGATCCGAGAACACTTCAAACTTCTCGCTATACAAATAATGTCTCCACACCTTAAGTGCAAAAATCACCGCCCCCAACTCCAAATCATGTACCGGATAATTCTATTCATGTGTTTTCAATTGCCTCGAACCATACGCCACTACTCGTTCGGTTTACATTATCACACATCCCAAATCGAGTCGTGAAGCGTCACAATAAATTGTGTACCCCAACCCACATTCTGGAATAATCAAAATTAGAGCCGAAGTCAACCGACTCTTAAATTCCATGAATGCGTGTTCGCAAGCATCATCCCATACAAACTTCACTCCTTTTTGGGTAAGCTTCGTCATAGGTGCAGCTAGCCTTGAAAAGTCCTTCACAAACCTCCGATAATACCCGGCCAATCCCAAGAAACTACGTGTTGTGCTTGGAAAGGGTATTTTGTTTTACCAAAATAATTCTTGTCTAATTCTTAATAAACCACTCGCAATAACACGAATCTTTGTAAGATAGGGCTCTTGTGAAGGTGTCGATCCCACAGAGAATGTGATTAAATTAGTCTCATTTGATTCATTGAAAGAGAGGTTGATATTTTTGGTATTTGTTTAACATAAAATAAATGATACTAGTTAAAGTTTGAATTAATAAATATAAGAGGGACTAGGGTATTGATTTCACCACTAGCCTTACATCAATGGAAGAATGTAATTTAACTTGAGAAAGTTACATATGTATAATCATGATTCATGGGATTTGTCACATACCACCATGATATCTTCAAGAAAATACATAAATCAAAAGATAAGAATAATTCATCTTTAGTTAGCATGAATCGTCTACCTAACTACTTAAATAAAAGACATAACATTAAATTAAAAGTGTAGAACGATTCATCTTCCTTAAGCATAAATTATCAAATCTAATGAATTTATGTTCATATAAAATTATTGTATAACTTTCATACTTTCTAAGACAAGAGAAGAATGAAGTCAAGATTGAACATAACTTTATACTTCAATTACAAATGTAATCCTCAAAGTTATACAACTTATTATACACATATAACAATCCCAAATAAAAATATTATTATCATACCATTGATGCTTGGCTAGGGCTACATCAATGCCCTAGGAAGAGTTTTAGCTCCTCATGGCTAACTTACAAGTCTTCATGGTTGAAGAATACTTCATATTTCTCTATGTGTGCAGAATATTTCCACTCACTTCCCCCTCTACTACACTACTCAATTCCCCTCCATTTATAGCCAAAGTTAGTGCAATATGAGTGTCCACCATTTCTTCCACTAAAACTCATCCTATGGCCTAAATAGCTCCATATGTATTCCATTTTAGAAGAATTGGATCATCTCCCTCCATGTGTATAGCACTTTGGTGAATTAATTGAGTGGGGTGGTTGCCTGTCATATCATTGGTCACTTGTCACAAAATTTTCAAAGCAACCAAAGAAAAATCTGCCCAGAATATTTATCCTACTGTTTTGGCCACTTTCAACCACCAAGATGCCATATTTAGAGATTTCTCAAAACTAAACGTATTTAGAACTCTCTTTTATCTTTCCATAGCCGCAAAAATTTCCTTAATTGGAGTTTCGAGCATGAAGTTATGGTCAAAATACAAACAGTGCGCAGATCAGAATTTTGAACGAATTTTGGGCTTGAGATTAGTCTTGCACTTGTAGTTGACCCAATGAATGAACCAATTGAGATTATTGGCCCCTTTTGCATTAAATCTTCAATATAGCTTGGCCCAATCCATGGACTCATCATTGGAATTTGGCCCAAACTAATGGCAATTTCTTCTTCTTATGGAAGCCTCATTGAAAGCCCAAGAACCATGGAATTAACCATTATTTCATCTAAGGATCTGAAAATGATAAAAACAGAATAACACTATAAAAATACTAATATAAACATAATTAAAGGATTAACATATGTAAATTAGAAGGACTGAATGCACAACATTCTGTGCTTATCACACCCCCAAACTTACATATTGCTAGTCCCTTAGCAATACATAACAAGAAAAATAAAACAACTTTCCTCTTTCGTGGGAAATACGATTGCATTTAGCAAATCCAACAAGCCTTTTAAACCCCTAGGCATCCCTAGTGGACGAGTGAAGTCTCGTGAGGGTTTAACAGATATGTTACCCACAAACATCAAGTGATAATAATTACACTCAATAAAATTTTCTCCATTTAATGTGCAACTGGCAAGAATACTTTAATCAATCCACTTCAGTGTGTACTAAAGGTCGAAAGATTCAATACTATCCAAAAATTAGAAAATTTCATTACTATTATTAACTCAGAGTGTGTGTGTGAATATAGCCTGAAAATATAATTCTCAAATTAAAAGCGACTGCAGTGCAGATTTCTTTAGAAAATTAGCTTTGATCTCAAATCTCACATATGATATTTCACTCAAAATAAAGTACTCAGAGATTGGCTAATTTTTCACTCAGTATATATGAGAAGAGTAATGTAAACAAGTGCCAATTATCTCACATATGATTCATCTGAAGGACCGCAAATACATGAAGGAATATGTAGTCTCATGAAAGGGATATCAAACATTGAGAATTTATACCACAACATTATAGCTCAGTCATGACTGTTTTAGAACCATACCATCCTTGAGATCAAATAGGGCTTTTACTAGGATGTAATGTTAGGTAAAAAGAGGATAAAAAGTTGATGGTGATATTGAAATGTGTATTCGAGAATGCTTGGGAAAAGCCAATTCCTTAGAGCACATTGCATTCAATTTCTTCTTACTTTTGTCAATCAATTCTTTTTGTATACACTTCTTCAGAATTTTCTTTAGCAATTCCATACCTTCTTTTCTTCACTTTTCTTTTTCTATTTTTCTTTTTCTTTTTCTTTCCTTTTTGATTCTCGCTTGCTCTTTTGATATTTATTGATCATATCAATTCCGAAACACTTTGATAAAAGGGTTATGAAAGGAAGGTTAGCTAAAGCTCAACTGGTTCACTAGTGGTATTGCATTACCAAGAAAAGAAATTTAAAGGCTCAAAAATATCCAAAGATGGCCTAAAATCATTTTTCAACGATTAGTATAATTCTTCAACAAGTGTGAACTCAAAAGATAGTGTGGCATAAAATTCCCAATATTTGATCAAAAGAAAAACAAATAATGAGACCGATCAACAAATTATACGAACTCAATGAAAATTTTAGAATTTAACCTTTTAACCCTCAAAATAATAAGAATATCACAAAAGCTCACTAGGTTAAATCTCCACTTTTATTCTTCGGATTTCTAACATGCAATCACTCATCTATTTCAAATTATATCGAAGGGCTATCGTGAATAATATTGTTCTGAGTTTTAAAATTCATGAAATTTATTCTAATTAAAAGATAGGATAAAATCTATAAAATATACTAAAGCTTCAAGATTTTCAAAAATTATTTACACATTGAAAATAGAAAAATCAAATCATAGTGTAAAAATTACCAATAAATATATATATATATATTTTTAAATAAAACATAACAACACAAAATTTTTTTTTTTTTTTTTTTGCAAATAAAATATAACAACACAAAATTGTTCTTCCTTACCCCCAAACTTAAATCACACATTGTCCTCAATGTGTAACAAAAACATAAAGTATATGATAAGTGATAGAACAATATTACCGTGGTGGTAGAAATATCAAAATCTAGTTAAGCATCCATAAGGGTTAGCCATCCCCCCAAACTTGGATACAAGAACCTGTCATGCAGAACACAATACATACCAACCAAGGCAACAAAATTAATCGGAACATCCAAAATAAGTTAAACACAAATTAAGAACAAAAGATCAAGATTTCATCATTCATCTAAAGTAAGAACATGTTGCTTAATTTATGAATGACGTAGATAGGAAGAAACAATTGATTGGAACTCATCACCATCATCTTGTACGATGTTTGGATCCATAAACTGATTTTTGACAATAAGACATGGTGTCAAAATTGTTGCATAAGTCTTGGTTCAGTAGTGGTGCCATGTCCACATTTCCAGATAGAACCCAGCTTTGAACATGATTATCGGGTGAATGTGATGAAAAGTTCCCTTCAAAAATATCATTAGGGTTTAAACTGGTGGAGCTAGAAGCAAAGTTTTGAGCTGCTAGGTGACTGAGAGAAACCAGTTGTGCTTGTAGATTGAGAAGTTGCCATTCAAGAGAAAGAATATATGAAACGCAACCAAAAATGGGATCGTGAAGCCTAGCTTGAGCTTCATATGCCATAGTTAGAACAGCTGTACCTCGATGTTCTACAGGGAGATGAGCAAGGATGTTTGAGAAGTTGCGATACCCAAAAATTTTATGGATGGCAGCAAAAGTGTCTATACTATCTTCATGGCAAAAATAAGGAGCACAAATGCAATACTTATCACATTTGTTTCTCAAGAATTTGCAAACAACACAAGGAGTTTTAGACATTTTGGAAAACACGAAGAAGAAACACAGATTGCTAACACTTACTCTTTCAAAATTTTTTTTTTTTTTAATCAAACAAATTCTTTTCACTTTTGGGGTAAAAGAGTGTCTCACACATGCATTGTACCTATATTGCACATATTCCAAACATGCCGCCACACACTTAATGATGTCGTTGACAAACAAGCCACCTATGTTTGACAAAATGACCTAACCTAGCTCTAAAAGCATAAATCAGATTTCAAAATTTGAGATGCATAATTGGTGTGCAAAATGTTTATGCATTTGAAGAGCAAATTTTTTTTTTTTGGATATTGTAACATTGTTGTATCTATCTATCTTCTTCATCATAAGCTCTCAAAAATGGCTTCCTCTTTTTCTTCAAAAAGTCACTTTGATTTAAATGTGTTGCCTGAGGTGCCATCAATCAATATTGGGCAGACAACATTCCTTTCCTCTATTGATCCTCACCCAGTGGAGGAATCCGTGATGCTTAATGATACAGCTGCTACGAGAGCAGCTAAAAATTTGCTGACTCCTCAAGACAAAAGAGTTTTGGCAAATAGGTCTGACATTATGGCCATTGACGACTCTTTGACTCTCAGCATTCGGTCGGCTGCGTCGATTTCAAACATAGGCCAACGTTTGTTAGCTAGAACAACTGAAGTTCAGATGCTAACAACTAACGTTAAAGTTCTTCAAAAAAGAATTAAGGAGTCTCAGAAAAGAAATAGAGAACTGAAAGCAGAGAATAAACAGTTACGAAAGCTTGTAACTAAGTATTCTAATGACATGAAGACGAAGCTGGATGAGCTACAGAGTTCCGGTGATCAGATTCAAGAGAATCATGGGAGACTCATAGCTATTGTCGAGAAAAATCCTTCTTTTTCTCATTCAAACCAAAATTAATGTCAGCCTATTGAAAGTCAGTGTTAAAATTAATGGCACATGTATTGCTGGCTTTTTGAAATATTTATGAAAATTTTCATGCTCAATTCTTTCTTCTTTTTATTTTATTTTTTTTTATTTTTTTTAAACTTAATCTTCACGGGTACTACTTTCTCTCATTCTCTGAACTGGTGGTTCCCAATTTTTTTAAGATGTGTATGTGATAAGATATTGATTATCCAGACACGCTAACGTATAGAGTACAAAGGGGTTGCCTTTCTTTATTAAAGTCATACTGTGTTGAAGCAATCTCGACAGTACTGGGTATCGAAACCAGACTTTAATAAACGAAAATCATCAACTTTATCAATTATATCACAAATTATAGAATTGGTACTACATACATAGTCAGAGAATGGGTGGCTATGCTAGACCTTAAGCATGTAAGAATTTCAGAATAGATATTAACACAAAATCAAAAATTTTAAAACAAAGGAAAGATACATAAGAAAAGGTGAACAAGAATGACAAAAGGAAATGAGTTACCCCCAAACTTGATCCTAAGTAACGACAGGAATACATATCATCCCAAGTTAGGGTCTTCCTATCGAGGTGGATCTTTTCCATACAACCAAGCACGATCCTGGTAAGAACGAGGAGTACAGTAATAAACCATGAATGGTCGGCCATAATCGCTCAATGGTTGCAATCCGGGGCAGGTTTCAGAGAGACAACTCTTACACCATCCCAAATGCTTGGCTTTACGTCTACGAGCAAATGATGACTTTCCATTAAATGCACTCGTCCTTGCAAGGATGTCTTCTTGAAGGTGCAATGGAAGTTTATCCCATAAAGAAGTCACTTTGATTTTTGGACGCCAAACCAAAGTATCCTTTTAATCATTGGTGGACGATGGATCCATGAAAAATCTGTAAATCAAAACTTTTGGAGCTAAAGCAATCTGTTGCCTATAGTAATAATACTACTATTGTATCTTATCACCAAAAGAAAAGAAAATGCAAAATTTATAAAAATGACTCTTTTAACGTCAGATTGTCAAGACGTGTTGAATACACCATTTCTGGTCAAGCTTCCTTCAACAATGGATAGCTGCTGGTTATGCCGTTCCAACTCGTCGATTGCTATTTGCTACCACTCGTGCAAAGGGAACCTATAAAGCTAGGTAGGCCATTTCCTAACGCTGAGTTGGGTTCAGGTCCTTAATGGCTCGCATATACAACCAATTCCTGGAATCTCATCTTTATACTCCTCGCCAAGCAAAAGGAGTGAATGACCCAAGTTTATCGTCTAGGGTAGACATGATGATGCCTCTCTAGTCAAAATAAACAAGATCCGTCAAGTTAACGGATTCAACATCTTCTGCTTGCACAGTATCTTCTACATAAAGCTTCAATCTTTAACCATTGACCTTGAAAAGATTATCATTCTTAGGATCTTGAAGTTCCACAGCTCCATAGGAAAAAACAGATGAAATTATGAAAGGACCATCCCAACATGAACGAAGCTTTCCAGGAAAGAGGTTTAATCTAGAATTGAACAACCAAACTTTCTGTCCTGGAACAAAGGTTTTATTCACAATATTTTTATCATGAAATGCCTTCATTTTAGCTTTATAAATTTTGGCACTTTCATAAGCATCATTTCTCATCTCTTCAAGTTCATTCAGTTGGAGTTTTCGGGTTGAGCCAGCCAATTTCATGTCAAAATTAAATTTCTTAATGGCCCAAAGAGTTTTGTGTTCTAATTCAACTGGGAGATGGCAAGCTTTCCCGTAAACAAGACGGTAAGGGGCCATTCCAATGGGAGTTTTGAAGGCAGTTCGATAGGCCCAAAGTGCATCATTTAGTCTTAAAGACCAATCTTTTCTATCCGGCCTAACCGTTTTTTCAAGAATATGCTTTATTTCCCTATTAGATACTTCAACTTGTCCACTTGTCTGAGGATGGTAAGGTATAGCTATTTTATGAGTAACAGAGTATTTGATGAGCAAGGTTTGAAGAAACCTATTACAAAAATGTTTACCTCCATCACTTATTATTGCTCTCGGTGTACCAAAACGAGTAAAAATGTTAGTTTGAATAAACTTAATCACAACTTTGTGATCATTCGATTTGGTGGCAACCGCTTCAATCCATTTAGATACATAATCTACGGCTAATAGTATGTATTCACATCCAAATGATGGTGGAAATGGTCCCATGAAATCTATACGTCATACATCAAAGAATTCAACAATTAAAATGGGATTTAAAGGCATCATGTCTTTCCTAGACATTGATCCTAATTTCTGACATCGCTCACAAGCTCGACAAAAATTATAAGAATCCCGAAATAATGATGGCCAAAATAATCCACTTTGTAAAACCTTTTGAGAGGTCTTTTTAGCACTGAAATGTCCTCCACATGCTAAGGTGTGAGAAAAAGTAAGAATACTTTGAAACTCACTTTCAGGGACACAACGACGGATTATTTGGTCTGGACAGTATTTGAACAATTCAGGATCATCCCAGAAATACCTCCTTATTTGGGAAAAGAATCGATCTTTTTCTTGTTTGGTCCAATTCAAAGGAATTTTACGTATTGCTAAGTAATTCACAATGTCAGCAAACCAAGGTACTTTCTCATCAGTAATTGTCAATAGTTGCTCATCAGGAAAGGAATCATGAACTGGGATGGAATCAGAGGATTTAATGATAATACGAGAAAGATGATCGGCTACTACATTCTCAGAACCTTTCTTGTCTCGTATTTCAAAATCAAACTCTTGAAGCAAGAGTATCCATCTAATCAAATGGGGCTTGATTTCTTTCTTGGCTAGCAAGTGCTTTAGAGCAGCATGATCAGAATACACAACTACCTTGGATCCTAACAGATATGATCAAAATTTATCTAAGGCAAACACGACGGCCAGTAATTCCTTCTCAGTTGTGGTATAATTCAACTGAGCATCTGAGAGGGTTTTACTAGCATAGTAGATAGCATGAGGAAGTTTATCTACACGTTGTCCTAGGACAGCTCCCATAGCATATTCGGATGCATCACACATGATCTCAAATGGTAAAGACCAATCAGGAGGTTTCATAATCGGGGTAGAGGCTAGAAGAGTACGGAGCTTTTCAAAAGCTTCAAGACATGTTTTATCAAAGTTGAAAGGAGTATCTTTGGCAAGTAAATTGCACAATGGTTTAGTTATCTTGCTAAAGTCTTTGATAAATCGACGATAAAATCCTGCATGTCCAAGGAATGATCTAATTTGCCTCACCGATATTGGTGGTGGAAGATTAGAAATGAGTTCAACCTTGGCTCTATCTACTTCAATTCCTCTTTCTGACACAATGTGTCCTAATACAATTCCTTCTTTTACCATGAAATGACTCTTCTCCCAACTCAAGATCAAATTTGTCTCTTTACAACGCTGAAGAACAATTGACAAATTTTGGAGACATTTTTCAAAAGAAGGTCCAAAGACTGAAAAGTCATCCATAAAAACTTCAAGAAATTTTTCCACCATGTCCGAAAAAATAGACATCATACACCTTTGAAATGTTGCAGGTGCATTACATAACCCAAAGGGCATGCGTCTATAAGCAAATGTTCCGAATGGACATGTGAAGGTTATCTTCTCTTGATCCTTTGGATCGACAGCTACTTGATTATAGCCAGAATATCCATCTAGAAAACAAAAGTAACTCTGACCAATGAGACGTTCTAGGATTTGATCAATAAATGGTAAGGGAAAATGATCCTTCCTAGTTGTAGAGTTGAGTTTTCTGTAATCAACGCACACACGCCAACCAGTTGTTATTCGTTGCGGAATTAATTCTCCAGTCGAATTCTCAACTACGGTGATTCCAGACTTCTTAGGTACCACTTGAATGGGGCTCACCCATTTGCTATCAGAGATGGGATAGATGATTCCTGCATCTAACAACTTGACTACTTCCTTCATAACAACTTCTTTCATATTTGGATTCAATCTTCTTTGTACCTCACGAGATGGTTTAGCATTATCCTCCAAATGAATGCGATGCATACAAATAGAAGGATCGATTCCTTTTAAATCAGTTACAGTCCATCCAATCGCCTCTTTGTGCAGTCGAAGTACAGTCAACAAACTACTTTCTTAGTCCTTTGTCAAGTCTGAAGCAATGATAACTGGAAGAGTTTCATTAGAACCTAAGAAAACGTACTTTAGCTTATCCGGAAGTGGTTTAAGCTCTAATTTGGGTGGGGATTCAAGGGATGGAATTGAAGGAGTACTAGACAATAACGGAAGTGGCTCCTTTGACATTTTCCATGGTGAAAAGTCCATGATAGTATCAATCTCAAATGCAGAATTGACTTCACTATTTTCGATGTCATATCCTTCAAAATCATAGTGAGTCAAGAATGCCTCTAAAGGGTCTTTCGATAAAAAGGATGAAAGTGAATCTTCAACCATTTCATCAATGATGTCAAGGGAGAAGCATTCTTTTGCATCTGACGGATGTTGTGAAGCATTGAAGACATTCAATCTTACATTCATGTTCCCAAAAGATATGTCCATAACCCCTATTCTGCAATTTATGCAAGCATTAGCCGTGGCTAAGAAAGGTCGACCAAGGATTATAGGTACATATTTTTTTGGATTTTGGACGGGTTTGGTGTCAAGGACAATGAAATCGACTGGAAAGTAGAACTTGTCTACTTTGATGAGAACATCCTCAATGATTCCTCGAGGTTGCTTAACCGATCTATCCGCAAGTTGTAGGACAATTGGAGTTGGTTTAAGCTCTCCTAAGCCTAACTGTGAGTATACTGAGTAAGGAAGTAGATTAACACTAGCACCTAAATCAAGTAGGGCTTTTCCAATTTCATAGTTTCCAATGACACACGAGATTGTAGGAGCACCAGGGTCCTTGAATTTTGGAGGTGTGTTGTACAGCAGTATGGAACTAACTTGCTCAGTGAGAAGAATTTTCTTTGGAACATAACTCCTTGATTTTCTCTTCTATGTACACAAGTCCTTGAGAAATTTGGAATATGAAGGAATTTGTTTGATTGCATCAAGAAGAGGAAGATTAATCTTAACTTGCTTGAAAACTTTCATCATGTCCTGGATCTTTTCTCCTTGCTTTCCATAACAGTATGGTTCTTTGAGACGTTCAGGATATGGAGCTTTGGGCTCATATCTCTTCTCAAGAATGAGAATAGGTGAAGAAAGAACTTCATTCCTGACTTCTTTGTCCTTTGACAATTATTTCACCAAATCTTTTGGATTTTGGGGCAAATTATTTGGATTTTTAGGGATTTCTTTTGGAACTTTTGGAATCTCATTTTTTTCCTCTTCCTTTTTCTCAATCTTGTTATCTATCTCTTTCCCACTCCTAAGGGTCATGATGGCTTGGACATGCTCATGATGAGAGGAACTAGATGCATTCTCATCAATCATGTATTGTCCTTTTGGTTTAGGATTGACCACTGGCTGACTTGGAAGTTTTCCCTCCTCTCTTCTATTCAAAGAATTAGCTATTTGCCCGATTTGGGATTCTAGCTTAGAAATGGATTGAGAATGGGAATGTAGCAATTGAGTATTTGACTCAAGATTGCTCAATGCAGCCAACACCTTGTCTTCAAAAGCTGAATGCTTAGGAAGTGGAGTTGCTTGGTTCTGGTGTTGTTAAGAAGGTTGGTAATTGGATGAGTGATTGAGAGGATGACTATTGGACGCAAAATTGGACTGTATGGGTTGTCCAATAGGTTGAGGATTTGAATTTCCCATAGCTTGGGGTCTCCATGAAAAATTAGGATGATTTCTCCATCCCGGGTTATAAGTATTGGAATATGGATTATTCCCTGGTCTAGAGAAAGTAGCATTCACTTGTTCTTGCCCAAGTTCAGAAAATTGGGCAATGATTTGACAATCTTTGGCATGATGTGATGGACTAGAACAAAATGAACACAACTTAGGTGGCACAGATGACTGGGTAGGAGGTGCTTGATTTGCTGCCATCAATTGATCTAGCTTCTTTGACAATGCATCCACTTTAATAGACACATCTACTGAATTGCCTACTTCAAAGAGACCTTTGACCTTAGAACGACTAGATGAAGCATGATGCATGGAATTTTCACTAAGATTCTCAAAAAGTTTCCAAGCTTCACTTTCACTCTTTAGCATGAATGTTCCACCACAAGAGGCATCAACCATTTGTCTATGTGGTTCAGTTAATCCATCATAGAAACATTGCACCAATTGCCATTTTGGGACAGCATGATGAGGACACTTCCTAAGAAGATCTTTCAATCTCTCCCAAGTTTCATAGAAATGTTCTCCTTCACTTTGTGCAAATCCGGTGATAGATTTTCTAATTTGATTAGTTTTTCCTATAGGAAAGTACTTTTGGAGGAACTCTTGTTGTAATTGTGTCCAAGAAGTAATCGTGTTATTTTCTAAGGATTTCAACCAATGCTTAGCTTTGTCTTTCAAAGAGAATGGAAAAAGTTACATCCTTAAGGCATCTTCAGTAAAACCTTGCATCCTTAGGGTAGAGCAAATTTCAAGGAATTCATCAAGGTGCCTATATGGATCTTCATTATTAAGTCCATAAAAAGATGGTAACATTTGGATAACACTGGACTTAATTTCATAATGGGTGGCCGTTACATTTGGTAATTGAATTCCTGAAGGAAAGTTGTATGTGGTAGGAATGTAATGATCCCGAAGGAGCATTAGTCTTTCCACAACCATTATGGGTGGTACAACTTCTTCTACAATTACTGGTCTTACACCATCTTCTGCCATGTTTTCAATTGAAGATTCTCTAGGTAAATTAAAGTCCCTTACAGTTCCTTTAAGATGCCTAAGAGTTCTTTCAAGATTAGGATCTAATGGAAGTAATGGTAGTGATAACGAACGGCGACCAAACATAAACTAACAAACAAAATAAGAAATTAACCACACAAAAACAACCAAAAAAAAATTTTTTTATATTTTTTTTATTTTTTATTTTAAAAACTACTTCTCTTTGGATTTTACAATTAATAGATTACCGATTAAGAGCCTTTAAAACAAGAACAAAGTAGTACATATGAAAGGAGGAGAAGCACTAGGCTTGCTTAATGACGGAACATCCAAGCTTTCATATTAACTATCCTTCGCCACTCAAATTAAAGGGTACTCACCGGAGTGACTAAAAATTGAGTCCTTCGGAGAAGAAAATCTTTTTTTTTTTTTTTTAGAATGAAAATAGTAGTAATACTCAAACAAACACACTAAATATAACGGCAAGAAAACAAGTAAACAATGTAAATTGCAAAACTTACCCGATGTCCTTGAAAGATCAACTCTCAAGGGTGCCGATGTTAAACATGAGATCTCACAATTCACAAAAACAAACAAAACAAATATATATACTAAAAAAAATTTAAAACAATGTAAAATACAAGACTTACCCACTTTCTTTTGAAAGATCAACTCTCAAAGCTTGTAGCAACTCTTGTACCTTCACACTTAACAAACAAATTATATACCAAAATATTTACAAATCCTAACTATAATCAAACAAGATTTAATCAGCATTCCCCGGCAACGGCGCCAAAAATTGTTGTTCTTGGAAAGGGTATTTTGTTTTACCAAAATAATTCTTGTCCAATTCTTAATAAACCACTCGCAATAGCACGAATCTTTGTAAGATAGGGCTCTTGTGAAGGTGTCGATCCCACAGAGAATGTGATTAAATTAGTCTCATTTGATTCATTGAAAGAGAGGTTGATATTTTTGGTATTTGTTTAACATAAAATAAATGGTACTAGTTAAAGTTTGAATTAATAAATATAAGAGGGACTAGGGTATTGATTTCACCACTAGCCTTACATCAATGGAAGAATGTAATTTAACTTGGGAAAGTTACATATGTATAATCATGATTCATGGGATTTGTCACATACCACCATGATATCTTCAAGAAAATACATAAATCAAAAGATAAGAATAATTCATCTTTAGTTAGCATGAATCGTCTACCTAACTACTTAAATAAAAGACATAACATTAAATTAAAAGTGTAGAACGATTCATCTTCCTTAAGCATAAATTATCAAATCTAATGAATTTATGTTCATATAAAATTATTGTATAACTTTCATACTTTCTAAGACAAGAGAAGAATGAAGTCAAGATTGAACATAACTTTATACTTCAATTACAAATGTAATCCTCAAAGTTATACAACTTATTATACACATATAACAATCCCAAATAAAAATATTATTATCATACCATTGATGCTTGGCTAGGGCTACATCAATGCCCTAGGAAGAGTTTTAGCTCCTCATGGCTAACTTACAAGTCTTCATGGTTGAAGAATACTTCATATTTCTCTATGTGTGCAGAATATTTCCACTCACTTCCCCCTCTACTACACTACTCAATTCCCCTCCATTTATAGCCAAAGTTAGTGCAATATGAGTGTCCACCATTTCTTCCACTAAAACTCATCCTATGGCCTAAATAACTCCATATGTATTCCATTTTAGAAGAATTGGATCATCTCCCTCCATGTGTATAGCACTTTGGTGAATTAATTGAGTGGGGTGGTTGCTTGTCATATCATTGGTCACTTGTCACAAAATTTTCAAAGCAACCAAAGAAAAATCTGCCCAGAATATTTATCTTACTGTTTTGGCCACTTTCAACCACCAAGATGCCATATTTAGAGATTTCTCAAAACTAAACGTATTTAGAACTCTCTTTTATCTTTCCATAGCCGCAAAAATTTCCTTAATTGGAGTTTCGAGCATGAAGTTATGGTCAAAATACAAACAGTGCGCAGATCAGAATTTTGAACGAATTTTGGGCTTGAGATTAGTCTTGCACTTGTAGTTGACCCAATGAATGAACCAATTGAGATTATTGGCCCCTTTTGCATTAAATCTTCAATATAGCTTGGCCCAATCCATGGACTCATCATTGGAATTTGGCCCAAACTAATGGCAATTTTTTCTTCTTATGGAAGCCTCATTGAAAGCCCAAGAACCATGGAATTAACCATTATTTCATCTAAGGATCTAAAAATGATAAAAACAGAATAACACTATAAAAATACTAATATAAACATAATTAAAGGATTAACATATGTAAATTAGAAGGACTGAATGCACAACATTCTGTGCTTATCACTATGTATCTCAAATACGCTCTTAGGTCTTTCCCAACCCATCACCGCCTCTATCTTAGATGGATCTACGGAAACTCCTCCTTCGGACACAACATGCCCAAGAAATTTCACTTCCGCTAGCCAAAATTCACACTTCTCATACTTGGCATATAATTGATATTCTCTTAAGAGTTGCAACACAATCCTCAAGTGAGCCTCGTGCTCCTCTTCCGAAGACGAGTACACTAGGATGTCATCAACAAATACAACCACAAACTTGTTCAAGTAGACATTGAACACTCTGTGCATTAGGTCCATGAACGCTGCCGGTGCATTCGTCAAACCAAACGGCATCACCAAAAACTCGTAATGTCCATATTGTGTGCGAAAGACAGTCTTTGGAATGTCTGCCTCTCTAATCCCCAACTGATAGTAGCTCGATCTCAAGTCTATCTGTGAGAAACATCTCGAACCTTTAAGTTGATCGAATAAGTCATCTATCCTTGGCAAGGGATACTTATTTTTGATCGTTGCCCGATTCAATTTCCTATAGTCAATGCAAAGCCACAAAGACCTATCCTTCTTCTTAGCAAAAAGAACCGGAGCTCCCCAAGGCGATGTACTAGGGAGTACAAATCCCTTGTCTAGTAGCTCTTGTAATTGGTCCTTCAACTCTTTCAACTCAGCCGGTGCCATAGAAATGGGTGCGGTACCTGGAGCAAGATCTATCACAAACTCCACTTCACGTTTCAGAGGCAACTGTGTCAATTCCCCCGGAAATACGTCCATAAACTCACACACTACACGAGGAAGCTCTCCAAGTGTCTCATCATCACCATCAACAAGTAGGCTCGCCAAGAAATACCCAAGCCCTTTCCGATCACTAAAACCAAGTGGAGACGACAAGTAGAAGTCATCCCGCTCTCCCATAAAACAAATTCTAACACCTTCCGGCGTATGCAAGGTCACTCTTCCCCTGTAACAATCAATGTTGGCTCTATAGGTCGATAGCCAATCCATACCCAAGATCACATCAAAGCTAGTCATATCTAGAAGGATAAAATCAAACACTAATCAGTGTCCTGATATCTCGATCTCGCAAGATCGGCATACTCTACTCAAAGTCACTCTACCACCAACTGGCGTATCAATGGATAAAACCGAGTCCAAAGATGACACCTCCAACCCCAAAGCACAAACAAATGCATATGATATGAATGAATGTGATGCACCTGAATCTACTAAAACCCTAACCCACGAGCTAGATACAAGAAATATACCTCAGACTACTGACGGTCCTGCCGAGGTCTCTGATGGGATAAGAGTAAAGGCACGACCCTGTGCTCTCTGGCCCTGCTGTCCCATACCCTGATATCCAGACTACTGACTAGGAGCGCTAGACTCAACTCCTCTAGCCGGCGTCCGCGAGCTCTGAGCTGAAGGCACTGTCTGTGGTGGTGGCAATGCCCTGGAACCTGACTGTGAAGTAGTAGGCTGTGCAAGATGCTGCTGTGAACTCATACCACCCTGTGCACCTTTCTTTTGTGGACAATCCCAACTCATATGCCCCAACTGATGATAATTGAAGCACCTCTTCTCTGCCACTGAAGGAACTTGTCCTTGTGTAAACTTAGTTATTCTGTGTCCTGGCTTCTGGCAATTATAACAAACTATTCTAGATCGTAAGGATCCAGAAGGTATAGCCACAGAAGTCACAGATTGAGTTTGTGGCCCTTGTGAGGATGACTCACCATTCTTTTACTTCTTCTTAGCACAGTTATCCACAAGAGATCCCGTGGCCTTTGCTTGGTTCTGTGCTTCCTTGATCCTTTGCTTATCATTACTAAATCCCTTGGCTACCAAGGCCCTCTCCACCACTGCTGCATAGTTGGTCAGACCTAGAAGTCCAACTCTATCTCGCAAATACGGTCGTAGGCCCCAAGTAAACTGCTTAACCTTCAACCCTTCTGTTGGAATTATTTCCTTGGCAAATCGAGCCAAAGATGTGAATTTAGTCTCGTTTTCCATCACCGTCATGTTGCCCTGAGTCAAGTTGAGGAATTCTCTCCTCATACTATCCCTTATTGTCATTGGGAAGTACTTCTCAAGGAAGAGTACTTGAAATGTGTCCCAATCCATAACCTCGGTGTCATGGTAATCACCAATGAACTTCCACCAACGACTAGCCTCGTCTACCAAATAGTGCGTGGCCACTTTCACCCTCAATTCTTCCTTTATTTCAAGCACGGTGAGAAGCTTGATAATCTGTTCTAACCAATTCTCTGCTACCATGGGATCGGATCCCCCAGAATAGGTTGGTGGATTGTGTTTCTTAAAGTGTCCCAGTGCCGTTATCATTCGGCTAGGAGGAGCTGCTCTTGGTGGAGCTTGTGTCTCCTCTTGAGTTTCGCGTTGTGTCTCCCTCGCAATTTGGCGCATGGTAGGGACCATGTCGCGCATGAATTGCTCCCCTCCAATAGGGACCACTTCCAGTGTCACTTCACGAGCTCTTCTTGGTGGCATCCTTCTATATGGATGACAAGAAGATACTTAAAAATTCAAAGCATGAATGTCATGTCCAATTCACTTCATGCATACTCAACATACTTATATACTTCATAAGTAGCATATCATATCAAACAAATAAGCACATAAAAATTTTCCAAGCAATATGCACTTAATCTACTCCTCACAATTCGATATGTGATCCAACCATTTCCCGTCGTCCCTAGGTATTCAAACCCGGTTAAGCTCTGATACCAAGTTGTCACGCCTCGGTTTTCGACACCCGATTAGGAGCGAGGGAAACGGGGGTGAATCCGTAATTTCACCTCAAGTTTCCACACCTTAATCTCATTATAATCTATTCTATTACGGAAGCATTCTATATGCACACCCTTAAAGTGGCATTAGATCATCAATGGCCCTTGCATATGATTTTCACCTTTGGTTCCATACGTATACACCACTAAGTTCTGGACCTCAACTTTTTACATAGATCGAATTTGATTATGAAACCTATACCATTGGATAGAGATTTCAAAAATACTCAATTTTAAAAAAAACCACGCTCAATTCCGATTTAAAACGAAGAAATTGCATCAAAACGAAGTCTGGACAATTTTTGAACCTTGCTGTGAATAGTAATCTCGATCAATCGAGATTCATCTCGATTAATCGAGATTTTGACCCCATTAATCGAAGAAAACACCCCCTCAGTACCTTGGACCTGCAATATTTTGATCAATCGAGATTGGGACTTCGATTAATCGAAATGAAGCTAAAAAATTCATAAAATCTCGCAACCATTTCGATCAATCGAGATGGGCATCTCGATTAATTGAAATGCACTGCCCAGATTCTCCCAAACACTTATATAAGATCAAATTGAACCCAAATCTCAACCAAACCACCTTAGATCATTCATATCTCATATAATTCATCTACCATTGATATAAAACCATACTCACACATCAACCTACACGTTTGAATCTCAAATCTTGTATAATCATAAAAAATTCATCCAAAGTCCACCATGCACATAAAATTCAAGTGAACCAAACATCCTCATTTTTTTCAAAGGTGATTTCATTAATCCAACCATACAATCTAACTTATACATTGAGATCCTACAACCATGATTCCAACATAAATCCACAATTCTAAACAGTCATATCCACGAAATTAAGCTACAAGTGACAAAAGAATACATTCATCCATTTAAATTTCCAAATCCATACATAATCCATGGAACCATACATATAAGAATTCAAATGGCCCTTTTTGCATACATTCAACAAGTCTCAAATGAAGGAAGCCATTATACATACATTTCTCAAAAATCACTTTCCTACAAGTGTGGCACTTACATTTGGATTTCACATATATAAGAAGATACAAATGTAAAGGCAACACCAAAACCATTGTCTACATGCCACAAGCCGACATGGACATTTATTTACCTCTCAAAAGAGCAAAAGTCCAAAAATAAGCTCAACATATCCATAGGGCTAATCATGCTTCGCTTCCATTGGCGCCTTATCTGAAAATGTTTTGTATAATGGGGTGAGCATCTCAACGGTTCAGCAGAAATGATCCACCCATCCCCACTCTAACCCGTAAGCCATGCATGAATGCACATGCTCATGCATTTTTACCCAAACATCCACATTTTTCAAATCATGCATGATGCTTCACATAAAGTGCAAATACATATGTATATATATATATATATCAAATTGGATAAGTCACAACTTATATATATATATAACTCACACCAAATCAATTCAAGGGGGCTTTCTCATCACTCCAATAGTAAGGGTCTCTTCGGCACCCAAATTCTGCTTGTGCTTTATCGGGTTAGTAACCCGAAGGGAGCACCTCCTCTTGGCCAAGTTTTGGGTCTTTCACCCTAGGGGCCTTCCCCTTATCTTAATTTCACACTCATGCCCCAAAATCATCATATAGTGCATATAATCACTCCAATGCACATAGTCACACAATGCATGCATTTTTCATCAAATCAATGCATTTTCCTTCCAACTCAAGATTGTCACAATGCTATCACACTCACATCATGAAAATCACTATGCTCATGGATTTTGCTAGAAATCATATTTTTCATGTTTTCATCAAACAAACACATTTTTCACCAAAAGCATTATAGTCACATTTGCACATATATACCATGCATAAGCCCTAACTAACATGTTGGACACTTATACATGCATAAATCACCATGGTATACATATATATATATATATATATATATATATATATATATATACATAGACCTAGGTTCAAGAAATCAAAAGCTATCTCTTATGATATTTAGAAAGGGACCACAAGATCAAAGTAGAAGTGAGTCTAGTACCCCTACCTCAAATTGGAAGAGCTTCCAATCGATTTCCCCCAATCTTTCAAAACCCAACTTCCTCCGAAATGATTTTTGAACGATCAATCTCGAGCCCTCGATGCATAGATCGTTTCTTCCTTCTTCGGTGAAATCAAAATCCCACTCTAAGGCCCTCAAATCTAGTGAAGAAGAGGAGGAGATGAAGCTTGTATGTATATATGTATATATCTCTCTCTCTCGGCTACTGGGATGAAAAATGAGAGAAGGGCTAATCTCTCTAAGTATTTATAGCTAAGTGACCTCTTCTTAATTACTAGTTTGCCATCACCTTTTTGCAAAACCTTCTCGGGCTCATTTTCGGAGTTCCGTAACTCAGATTGACACGAAATTAACTCCATTGCACGTCAAATATTTTATTTAAGTTATCCTCCAATTTTGAAGTCATTTCGACACTTTCAAAATTTCTGGGCCCACAAGGCTCGCACCCCTAGGTTGACCAAACTCAAAAAAGTCAACTTTTGCCACAAGTCCCCAAAACTTCCCAAAACCCTATTCCAACCCTCTAAACATGTTCCCCGCATTCAAAACATGTTAAACATCATTTAAAATGCATTTAAAGCAATAAATGACAAAAATTAAAAAAATCGGCCAAAATTGGGCACGGTATCTACACGTTGCATTCACACGTTGCTTATGATATAGTTATGATATGTGAAAATTGCTTAACATGATTAAATGCAATCATATGTCTATGTGGTATTCACAGAACTTGCGGAATTGTGTTTTAGAAATTCCTACTGAGCGTGTGATTGCTCATCCAATAAGGATCAACTCTTTTCAGGAAATGAAAAAGAAGTGGTAGAGTCTCCCTAATAGTAGAGTTGGCATGGAGTGGAGTTCAGTTTCATTAAAGACTTATTTACTTTACTTGAATGCATGTCCGGATTATGGACTATATGCATCTGGAAGAACATATAAAGACCATTTGTGTTTCGAGAACATGTATTAATTATGCTTTATGATTTTCATACATTGTGAGAATGGTATAGAGCATGATAGTATGCTAGAAATTTTAAAAGATGATGTTTCCTTTATGCTTTATGACTAATTATACATATGTAAGGTTTTGGGGACATGAATGAAATGACATTTCGATTATCTTTTTAGATTGATATATTCCAGGCATATATTGGACCCTTTTTTGGTAATGAAATATATATGACTTGGATGTGTTAGATTATGTTTAAATTTTTCTCATGTTTCTTTGATATGGTTGGAAATCGAGTTAGATGGAGTTTGGACACTCAACACATGGTTTTACAACAGGTAGGGAAGTTTCAGACGTCTGAAACTATGACCCCAGCCATCTGGAATTTCTAGATGGTTCAAAGTGTTGATTTGGCATGAAACTAGTTTCAAATGCCTTAAACAATTTTCAGACGTTTGAAACTTTCTATGAGCTACTACTCAACGTCATAACTTCGACATGACATAACTTTTTCGTTTGAATTCCGATTGAGGTGATTCTTTTTTTTAAATTGAGTATTTTTGAATCTTATTCCCATTAGAATAAGTTTTAGTTCAATATTATAATCACACAAGGAGTTAGGTGTCAGAACTTTAGGGATTCTTGTGTGTGAATCGATTTAACGTTAACTGTTCACCCCTATTTTCCTTGCTCTTCACCGAGTGTTGCAAATCAAAGTGTGATAGATAGTTAGATGTGATTTGATAGGTATCTTAGGTCAAGTGTGAGGTCCATTGATATTTGTTGATGTTGAGTTACACACATACATGAGTGTGTACGTAATTAAGCTTCTACGGTAATTATGAGTTAAGATGGTTCATTAGGGTTTAAAAAATGGGTTCACTCTCGGGATTTGGAATTGAACCGGGGGAGTCCCGATGGTCCAAATTTTGGGGCGTTACACACCGTCTGTGTGAAATGATTATTTTCCAATATTTTGATGCAATCTGGTTTCGACATAATCATTGAGCACTGTGATTGTCCTGGATGCATTTATGTCTCCATAGATCCTCCACCATTATAGAACCCACACAAGGGTTTCATGCTAAGGGGCCCTATCTTCTGTGTTCAATGTGGAAACTTATGTCAAAAGTAATATGAGCAAGGGCATCTCCGTCTGGTGGTCAACCGTTAGCAACACTGGCGAATCAAAAACATTCTAGAGGCCTCCTAGACCACATGTCCGATAGCCGGGACAAGATAATGTCTTGGCCATGTGCTTCCTGGTTGGGTGGCCATGTCCAATTAACACCTCCCTTGATAACGTGTCCGACGGTATGGCTAACTTGTCCGATCGCCCTAGTGGACAACCTATCTAGCCTATCTACTCAACTAACCTATAACTTATACCGCCCAGAACCATATTTTATGTTACTCAATTATTAGCTTGATTATATGTATGTCGCTCTATTCACTTATTTCAGTCTTTATCCCCCAAGCTGGGCAATACTCCATAATTAATATAGAACTTTTGTCTATCTCTGATTCAATGATAAATTTCCTATCTTCTTCTAAGATTAATTTAAAGAGGATGAAGCAATTCCCATGTGCCTACAAATAAGTAAATGATCATAAATCTTGTGAATTATCATAAATAACTCATTACCCAATGAGTCGGTGCAAAACAACCCAAGTGGTGCTACGTTTATTTATTTTCGGCATATGTAGTTACACGTTTTCACAATATCACATAGGTATTGTGCACATATAACAGGTAGTGATCCATTTGGTATATAATTCAAAGTATGGTCTTTTAACGGATGGCACATGATAATTAAATAAATAAATAAATAAATAAGATAAGCTGGCTAGTCCAACCAGCCAGCCCTCTGCACCCCTCCCATATGGGAGGGGAAATGCAAAAAAAAAAAAAAGAAGATAATTTTTAAAAAAAGACAAGTTGGTCGGTTCAACCGGCCAGCCCTCTACACCCCTCCCACATAGGAGGGGGAATGCAAAAACTCAAAAAAAAAAAAAAAAAGACAAGTTGGCTGATCCGATCAACCAGCCCTCTACACCCCTCCCACATGGAAGGGGAAATGAAAAAAAAATAGAAAAACAAGCTGGTGGTCCAACCGGCCAGCCCTCTACACCCCTCCCACATGGGAGAGGAAATGCAAAAAAAATTAAAATAAAATTAAAATTAAAAAGACAAGCTGGCCAATCCAATCGGCTAGCCCTCTGCATCCCTCCTTCCCACATGGAAGGGGAAATGTAAATAATAATAATAATAAAAAAAGGCAAGATGGCCGGTCCAATCAGCCAGCCCTCTGCACCCCTCCCGGGAGGCGAAATGCACAAAAAAAAGTATATAAATATAAAGAAAGACAAGTTGGCCGGTTGGACCAGGTAGCCCTCTTGGTCAACACCTCTCCCACATGGAAGGGGAAATTAAAACAAAATTAGCAATGACAATTTGAAAGTTAAGAGAATTGGATGAGTCTTGGGGTACGTATAGTGTGACACATGGCTACCATAAACTGTTTGTGTAATTGTTGTTAAATTAAATAAAACATATTGATTGGATTGGACCCACGATTTTAGTTTACAAATTTTAATATCCTTTGGTTCACTTTTTACGAATTGGATTGAGTGAAAAGTACATACCCATATCACTGTGTTATCATTCATGATCAAATGATACATATAATTTGTTTCTCTTGATTAAATGGGTTTGTCCCTTGAATATACATCTAATAATATATTTATGAGCATTCATTAGAATCCTTGTTGACTGTTCATTGTCCTTCAATTACACGAATTCTTTGTGTTTGAAAAGCATGGAAACTAATTGATGTGGGTATGTTCTAATCTAATGTGTGTGTCTGTATATACACACACAAAGCAAATCGACAATTAACTTTCTATGCAACTTACCTCATGTCACAAAAGTAAGTTTGATTCTCCAATAAACTTTTAGTTTTCTTTGCCACATGTTACTGTTGATTCAAATTACAAAACCCTCTCCCTAGCAGCACTCGAGAAGAACTGTCCTGAACACCACATTGATTCAAAGGAATTCCAATTTCTCTCTTTCTACTAAGACCAATTAGGCACCCATTCTCTAACAAACTGGTTATGTTGCATAATGTGATGGCAGACCAACTTTGATTTACTTTAGTGACTAAATTAATTATAATTTTCTCAATTTTTAAAGATCTCTGGTCTTACCTCCTATCAGTCTAGGCTAGACTAGCTTCGATTCATAACCTTTATTAATTGATTGGCAACTATAATTCCATATGCATAGTAACTTGATTTGCATTTTAAACGCTTAATGTACATTGTATATTAGCTTCATCACCACTTTATATGTTTTATGTGCACTCTATAATCATTTCCAGAGTACAAACATATAGTATTATTAATCACTCGTATTAATAGGGGTATTGGATATGATTTCACCTAGAAATTCTCTCATCTACAATTTTTATCGTTGAAAGATTTTCTGAAGCACCCATCAGTTGCTTTAAATAGATTTGAATTAAAGTAACCCAACTAGTTATGGCAAGAGCTCTTATATACATAAAAGCGTGTATGCAAGTATGTATATGTGGTCTCCATATGATTGTGTTATTCAACGTATTCTAGATTGCTTATATATGCACCAAACCTTAGCATCTGTTATTGTCACACAAAATTTCCTTGACAAGTGGTGAATGGATACTGGGTCTTCTCATATAAACTCTAAGCCTATATAAAAGGTTTGCCTTGAATTAATGCAGCAGCGACACATTGCAATTAACCAAATAGATTTCATCAATTGTGAAGTACATACATGTTTGGAGAGTGATGCAATATGATCCTGTTTTCAACCTGTGTTCCACCCTAGTTGGCGCCCAAAAATATGGGGCACCAACCCCATATGAAAAAACATTTGTGGTCTATGCATGCTTAGAAGTTAGAGCTGGGTGGATAATAGGATTGAGGGCCACCTAATCGCTTACCAATATTTTCTATTAGAAAATAGTTTATTTTCCAAAGTTCAAATCGAGGCCAGAGACTCAGCATGTATAAACTAAGCTCAAAATGATTTTGAATATTTAGTTTATATATCATTAGTACTACTATGACGTTATCACGTATGTGGTTTCCATTTTTTTATGCCAATTGTCATTTCTTAAAACTCTCTCTACTCATTATTGAGATCAAAGATATTTTCTTTCTCCTACTAAGATGCTCTTTCTCTCATACGAAGGATAAGGTCTGGAATGTTGCGGTCCTATTAGTGTTGCATGTAGTACCATTGGCAAGACCATTATCGCGGGTCCTCCGCTATTACAAAATCCACAAGATGGGATTTTATCTCGAGCTCTCCTGATGCAAGGTTATTCGCAGTTAAGGGTCGAGAGCATATCATGTGACAAAGTCACCATGCCATTGTAACAAACCTTCTCTTCCTAAAAGAGTGAGCCTATTCTTCCCCTTCTCAAAAGGCTAAGCCTATTCCTCCCCTTATTAAAGGGTCGAGCAATAAAATTTTCCCTATCAAGGGGATATCAACGACGATGGTCTAAGAACCTCCTTATTAAAGGAGCGAGCTCACTATTAAACTCAACTTGCATACACCTCCATGGAGGGCCCTTGATGAAAAGGACAAGATGAATTAATCCAGAGATTTATCCAAAACTACTTTTTACAGCAAGATGCACACCTCCACGAGAGAGCCCTTTTTAAAAGGGCGGGATGAATTAATCTTGAGAAAATGCGACCAACCTGCATACACCTTCACGAAGGGCCCTTATTGAAAAGGGCGAGATGAATTAATTCTGATATCAATGCAAAACTATTTGCTATGACAAAGTGCATACACCTCCACGACCCTTATTGAAAAGGGTAGGATAAATTAATCCCAAGATCTATGCAAAAATACTTATTACGGCAAGATGCACATCTCCACAAGGGGGCCCTTCTTAAAAGGGCGGGATGAATTAATCTTAAGAAAATGCGACCAACCTGCATACACCTCCACGGAAGGTCCTTGTTGAAAAAGGCGGAATGAATTAATCTCGAGATCCATGAAAAACTACTTGTTATGGAAAAGTGCATACACCTCTATGGAAGGTCTTTATTGAAAAAGGGTGGGATGAATTAATCTTGAGATCTATGCAAAACTATTTGTTAGGGCAAGATGCACACCTCAAAGAGAGGGCCCTTTTTAAAAGGGCAGGATGAATTAATCTCAAGAAAATGTGGCCAACCTGCATACATCTCCACAAAGGGCCCTTCTAAAAGGGCAAGATGAATTAATCCCGAGATCAAATAAAATTTTCTTGTTAAGACAAGACCATATCACCCATAAGGCTCTTCTCAAATGATGAGATATCTTAGTCCCGAAGCATGCATGCGAGCTTCTTATTGAGGGGGTTCTACTTCAAAAGATTATTCAGAAAAAAAAGTCTCCTTCAATTGCTTGTGTAATTTCATTTAGTCGCAAAATGATAGAGTGCAAGCATAGGATGGTTGCAAGCCATAATAACAATAGAAATTAAAGACAAAGAAACTAATTATAATCTACAGAGCTAGAATGTTTGTTATAAACTGGTGGAGGTATTATTATCGTTAGTTTGGTGCATAATTACTGTATAGATTCCCAACATATGAAACACATGGTTGAGAATCGGGGGGGAAACTGATGGGGCAATTTTAGTTGGATATACCAAAAGATGAACAAGAATTATATGATTTGAATCAAGGCTCAATGATGGTAATGGAATACGAGACCAAGTTCATATCCTTGGCTCATTTTATAAGAGAGATGATCCCAGCTGAGGAACTTAAGATAAAACAGTTTGTGAGAGGTCTTTGAACATTTCTAAGGGATAGAGTTATAGTCTTGGGTTTGACAAGTTACGCTATGGTAGTAGAGAAAGCACTAATACTTGAGGAGCTCAGCAATGATAATCTGAAGGCTAGGGAAGCAAAAAATCAAATGAGGAGCACGGGGTCCCTTCCGGACAATCGTGCTAGGAAGAAGCAAAAAGATGATGGGTTGTTTTCACAAGGGCAGCAACAAACCCAATCGAAACCATCTGTGGTTGTACCCATTGGATCTTCATGGTCTAGAGTAGTTTGCTTCAACTGTCAAAAACCTGGACATTATATGTATGAATGTACTCAAAGGCAAGTTACTTTTGTGATAGACAAGAAGTGCTACCATTGTCAGCAAATGGGGCACATTAGTTGGATTGTCCTCTCAAAAAGGGTACACGAAGTGGGGTGGGTTCTTAGCAATGTTCTACGCAACCTACTACTCCATAGTAAGATTTTAGGGCATTGCCACCACCACAGACAGTACCATCTGTTCAGAGTTCGTGAGCATCGACTAGAGGAGTCACGTCTAGTGCTCCTAGTTAGCATTCAAGATATCAAGGTACAAGGCAGTAGGGCCAAAGAGCTTTCTTATTCCATTTGAGACCTTGACAGGACCGTTAGTGGTTCGAGGTATATTCCTTGTATCTAGCTCGTGGGCTAGGGTTTCAGTAGACTCAGGTGCATCACATTCATTCATTTCATGTGCATTTGCTTGTGTTTTGGGGTTGGAGGTGTCATTCTTGGACTTGATTTTATCTATTGATACACCAGTTGGAGATAGAGTGACTTTGGGTAGTGTTTGTCGATCTTGCAAGATAGAGAGATTTTGGGACACCGATTAGTGTTTGACTTCATTCTCATCGACATGTCTACTTTGATGTGATATTGGGTATGGATTGGCTATCGACCTACAAGGCTACATCGATTATTATCGGGGGAGTAACTTTGTGCACACCAGAGGGTGTTAGTATTTGCTTTATACGAGAAAGGGACACCATCTATTTGTCTTTTTCACATAGTCCTAGTGATCGAAAAGAACTTAGGTATTTCTTAGCGAACTTGCTAGTTGATGGTGATGATGGGACATATGGGGAGTTTCCTCGTGTTGTATATGAGTTTTTGGATGTATTTCTTAGGAACTTGACAGAGTTAACTCCAAAATGGGAAGTTGAGTTTGTCATAGAACTTGCTCCAAGAACCGTGCCCATTTCAATGGCATTGTACTGAATGGCACCGACTGAGTTGAAAGAGCTAAATGACCAATTACAAGAGGTACTAGACAAGGGATTTGTACGTCCATGTACTTCGCCTTGGGGAGCTCCAATTCTTTTTGCTAAGAAGAAAGCCGGGTCTTTGCGGCTTTACATTGATTATTGGAAGTTGAATCGGGCAACAATCAAGAATAAGTATCGTTTGCCAATGATAAATGATTTGTTCGATCAACTGAAGGGTTCCAAATGTTTCTCAAAGATAGACTTAAGATCCGGATATTACCAATTGGGGGTTAGAAAGGCAGACATTTAGAAAACTTCTTTTCGTACACGATATGGACACTATTAGTTCTTGGTAATGCCATTTGGTTTAACAAATGCACCAACAGCATTTATGGATTTGATGAACCATGTGTTCAATGTGTATTTGGACAAGTTTGTAGTAGTGTTTTTTGATGACCTCCTAGTGTACTCGGCTTCGGAAGAGAAGCATGAGGGTCACTTGAGGATTGTGTTGCAACTTCTAAGAGATAACCAATTGTATGCCAAATATGAGAAGTATGAGTTTTGGCTAGCGGAGGTGAAGTTCCTTGGGCATGTTGTGTCCGAAGGAGGGGTTTTTGTAGATCTATCCAAAATAGAGGCAGTGATGAATTAGGAAAGGCCAAGGAGCTAATTTTAAATACGAAGCTTCTTGGGATTTGCCAGGTACTGGAGATTTGTGAAAGATTTTTCGAGGTTAGTGGCACCAATGACCAAGTTTACCCAGAAATGGGTGAATATTATATGGAATGATGCTTGTGAGCATGCATTCATGGAATTGAAGAGTCGTTTGACTTCGTCACCAATATTGATTATTCCAAAACATGGGATGGGGTACACAATCTATTGTGACACTTCACGACTTGGGTTGGGCTGTGTGTTAATGCAAATCGAGAGAGTAGTGGCGTATGGTTCAACGCAATTGAAAACATATGAGCAGAATTACCCGACACACGACTTTGAATTAGTGGTGGTGATTTTCTCACTTAACATATGGAGACATTATTTATATGGTGAGAAGTTTGAAGTGTTCTATGACCAAAAGAGCCTTAAAATCCCTTTTTCACAAAAGGATTTGAACATGAGGCAATAAAGGTGGATGAAGTACATGGAAGACTATGATTTTGACTTGTAATATCATCTGGGAAAGGCTAATGTGGTGGTGGATGCCTTAAGTAGGAAGTCACGTAGTAGCTTGGCAAGCATAGCTATACGTGAGTGGAAGATGATGAAAAATATCTCAGAAATGGGACTATATTTCAGTGAGGATGATGGACCGGTAACCTTGTTTACTCTTATCACTCAACTAACTCTTATAAATAGAGTGATTGAAGAGTAAAGGAAGGATATTGAGATAGAAGCCATTCACACTCAAAATTTGGGTGGGGAAGTGGTGGAATGATGGATAGTTCATTCTGATGAGGACATAAAATTTAAGGGGAAAATGTTTATTCCCCTAACTTGTAGAGAGGAAGTCCTTAAAGAGTTTCACAACTCGAGGTTTGCAGTACATTTGGGTGGTACCAAGATGTACGATAACCTACACCGACAGTATTGGTGGAAGGGTATGAAGAAGGATATAGCTCAGTTCGTAGTGAGGTGCCTCACTTGTCAACAAATGAAGGCCGAACATCAGAGGCCAGCGGGCTTATTACAACCATTGCCTGTGGCAATGTGGAAGTGGGAGCATGTCAATATGGACTTTGTGACAGGGATTCCAAGGTCGAGGAAGAATCACGATGCAGTTTGGGTCATTGTCGACAGATTAACAAAGGTGGCTCACTTTTTTCCTATCTAAGTGACCGATGATGTGGATACTCTCAATAGATTATACATTGACTAGATCCTTAGGCTTCATAGCATGCTAGTTTCTATTGTGTCAGATTTACATAAAAAATTTGGCAAAGCTTCCATACAGCACTAGATACAGACCTCCACTTTAGTACGACTTTTCATCCTCAGACGGATGGTCAGTCAAAACATACTATATAGATTCTGGAGGATATGCTACGAGCATGTGTACTTGATCTTTAGAGCAGTTGGGAGGATCACCTTCCATTGGTAGAGTTTGCATACAATAATAGCTATCAAGCTAGCTGTAAGGACCGGGTTATTTTTGACCGGTTCTAGGTAAAATTTTAGACCGGGTTTCTTTTTTTTCGAATTAATTAATTTTAGAAAGGTGTGGGTATATATATATATATATAAATGGAATTATATATATATATGTAGAGATGAAGGATATATAATATATGGGATTATATATATATGTTGTTGGAGGAGGTATATACATACATATATGGACATATGTATGTATATATATGGTTGGAATATTTATATTTAATTATAAAGGTAAGGAGCACATATATACTTTTATATATATGTGGAAGGGCATGTGTAGTTGTATACATATGTGTATACGTATGAGGTGTAATGTGCATATGTATTACATTTTGTATATATATGTGTATTGAAAATATGTAGTATTATGTATATGTGTTATATACATATATATAATAATAACATGTGGGTTAGGTGTATATATATATAATATACATATATGTATGTGGACGAGTGATTTGGGGGAACATGTGGTAGACAATAAAGAGGAGAAGAGAAGAGTGTCGGCTAAGAGATAGAAAGAAGAAAAGAAAGAAAAGAAAAAGAGAAGAAGAGAGAGAGAAAGAGAGCCGAGAATGGAAGAGAGAAATCGAGAGAGAGAAAGAGAACCAGTAGAGAGAGAAAGATTAGAAGGGAAGAGAGAGAGAAGGTGAAGCCGAGATAGAGAAGGAAGAAGAGAAAAGCTGAGTATTCTAGAGAGAGAAAGTCTAGAGAGAGAAAATGAGAAAATAGAGAGAAAGAGAGGGAACCAAGAATAGAGAGAAAGAGAAGAGGGTGAAGCCGAGAGGGGCTGTTCCGGCTTCGGCTGGTGGTGAGGTCGGGCTGTGTAGAGACCGTGACCAATTTTGGCCGATTTTGTATTTTTCGCACTATAATTTCCATAAATGCATTTTTAGTGGTGTTGAACATGTTTTGAGTGTGGAAAACATGTTTGGAAAGTGTTTTTAAGGGTTTGGAAAGTTTTTGGGAGAATTGGAGAAGTTTGACTTTTTGGTCAAACCGAGGCCTGGGATGCAACTTAAGTGGGCCCGGGAATCCGAAAAATTCTCAAAAATATTTATTTTTGAGAATGGCTTAGATGAAATGTTTAGAGAGTTAAGGAAGTGATTTCGAGATCGTAGGAGTTTTTGGAATAAAAAACGGAGGCCCGGAGGGTACGTTAAGTGGCTGGGGGCATTTTTGTCTTTTTGCAAGCCCTAGATATTTTAAATATCAGTGGCAGAGATATTCAGTCATATCTCATGCGTCTTTCTCTCTCTAAGACTATCCATCTTCATAGCTTTCCCTTCTCTCTACATTTCAGGCCCGTTCGGCTTGGATTCAAGACTTGCCGAATGAGGGAGATACGTAGGGGACGGCTAGGGCTTCCCTTTGCACCGATCAAAGTGGTGGTTCGGCAAGATAGACATTCCTAGAATTTTGGTGAATTGCTTGGAAGGTCTTCATTTTTGAGGTAGGGGTTCTTCTTCTCTTCTAATTGTTGATTCTAGGGTTTCGGGTGAAAAAGAGAGGTGTAGGTTGTGTTTCACATGCTTTAGGATGCTGAGAGGTGTGGAAAGTTGTGTTTTCTCCTTCTCTAGAGTCCTATGTTTTCACAATTGTGTCCATTGTGTTGGTGGTAGCATGTGGGTTTGAAGGGTGTGAGTGTAAGAAATTGATACATAAGTATTATGTGCTCAATTTGGTGTATATGTGAAAAATGGGTACCAAGTGTCATATATGTGATTATATGTGGGAATGTGGTTGTTGAATGCATGTTTAGTTCTATGTACTAAAATTATGCATTGAATGTAGCATGAATAAAATATGCTAATTTTGAAGTTGTATGCATATGAGATGATATGTGCATGTGTTATACATATATGTGCTATATGTGGTGTGTGGTGGTGAGAAAGATGCTTTTTACTTCTTTTTAGTATCAATGAGCATGAGTAGTGCATGAAAATAAAATGCCATGTGTTTATGCATTCATATTGCATATGTGGGAAGTTGCGAAAAAAATGACGCAAATGAGGTACACGGGGCTTCGGAGTGGTCCAACCGTGTGGTAAAATGTGGTGAAATTATCCACTATGTATGGCCCTCGGAGTGGACCCGCCATACTAAGGCTTAATGCCTAGGATCGGAGTATGTCCAATACTAATGACCTCTTGGAGTTGTCCCGGTCATAAGATGGTTATCGGAGAATGTCCAAGAATGGTGAGCCTCAAAGTTGTCCCCTCACTCTATGGCAATCCTATATATTGCTATGGTAGAATGACCTTTCGGAGTTGTCCCGGTCATTGGATGGTTATCGGAGGTGTCCAAGGTTACATGATCCTCGAAGCGGGCCAATCATGTGGGGTATCGGATGATGACCGAGAGAGAGAGCATTTACTTTCCTTAATAGTTTTATGTTTGAACATGTTATACATGATTCGTGAAATATGCAATCCTCTTTAATTGCATTTGTTAAATTATTTGTGAGATTGTGGATGTGGCATGTAATATATTCATATGCATTCCATGTAGGTCGGTGTCGAGTCGGCACTTAGGAGGGTTAGGGTATCTCTACTGAGCCGCAGTGGTGCTCACCCCTTTATTATAAACTCTTTTTACAGATAAGGCATCGATGATGGATGGGACTTGAGTGTCCAAGTGGAACACTAGTAGTGGTTTTGCTATCTTTTGGATGTTGTGCATTTTGTGGCTATCCATGCCGGCTTGTGGCATGTGACTTATTTTTGAGTTGTAGTTATACTTTGGACATATGTACTTTTGATGTATATATTGGATTATAAACTTGTTGGGTGTGAAAAGACAACGGATTAATTTATGTAGTGCCCATGGTGGCATTTAGTTGATTTGATGATGCTTTCATTGCAAATGTATTGTGGTTGAAAAAGGGAATGATTCATTTCGGTGTTTGAATTCAATTATGAATGTGATCTTGAGTGTGAGATTGATGTTGGAACCTTTCATTTATGTTATGGATCATGTATGAGGGTTTCTAGGATGATAGAAGGTGGATTGGGCTCCAAATGAACCATGTATAGGGTTGTTGGAGGTCCCGTGGGGATCATTTCGATCATGCGAAATGTCCATTTCGCACAATCGAAACCCCCATTTCGATTGTGCAAAGGGGTGTTGATTTATGATGATTTTTAGGGTCTAGACAGGAGGAATTTCGCACAATCGAAACCCTCATTTTGATCGTGCGAAATATTGTTGGTCTAAGGTCCCGAGAGGGTGAAAACTTCGCACAATCGAGATTTTTTTCGCACAATCGAGATGTCAGTTTCGCACAATCGAAATCCCATTTTCGCACAATCGAAATTACTATTCACAGCATTTTTCAAAACTTCATTTCGACGTAATTTCTTCGTTCTAGATCGGAATTGAGTGTGGATTTTTTTGAAATTGAGTATTTTTGGATTCTCTATCCAATGGTGTAGGTCTCACTTTCAGATTATGAACACAGTAAGTTTTAAGGCTTGAAAGTGAGTGATTCTTGAAAGTGTGGGCAAGTAAATGTCCACTAAGGTGTATGATTCGATGTAGGGCCCATGGGGATTGGTTAAGGTGGAGTTGGGTGCATTCATATGCAAGAATTGAGTTAAGCTTCCGTGGTAAATGAGGGTAATGAGGGTCAATTAGGCTAAATAGATAGTTTAACCTCCGATTCTCTGGGAGTTGGAAATCGGGGCATTATAGTATGGTATCAAATCTCGATACTATTGCATGAGTGTGGTTAAGATCGTTCACGGGGTTAAGTGAACGGGTTCACACTCAGGATTCGAGGCCGGTCCGGGGGAGTCCCGGCGGTCCGGGTTTCGGGGCGTGACAGGCTGCCATAGCTCTGCAGGTGGTGGTGGTGGCTTCGGTATTGGGTCTCTCAGCTGGGTCCACGACTGGTTCGTGGTTGAGGATTTCGGTGGCAGCAGGTGGTTTCCGGCAGGGGTTTTTCTGCTGGTTTCGTAACTGAACAGTGAGCTGTCATGGCCTATTTTGTGGTAGTCTTTTGGCCGAACATGGAAGCTGATATGGGTCCTCTCATGTGGGTTCAGTTGATGGTTAAGAGAGGTGATGATGGTGGTCTTCTTGGCGGAAAATGGTGGGTCTCTTGGCTGGTTGGTGGTTAGCTCGGCTATAGGTGCTGGCCATGTGGGTCTTTGAGGTTGGCAGCGACTGGGTTGTACATGGCTGGGTCTTTCTTTGCGGGACAGCCATGGCTGAGGTTGAAGGTTGGTTGAGTGGGTGTTTGATTGTGGTAATGGGTTTCAATTGGGTGGTCGTGGGTCAGTTCACGGCTGAGTGTAGATGGCTTCGAGTGGTTGTTTCGAGTGGAAGGCAGCCAAAGTCGGCAGCCATGGGTTCGGTGGTGGCAGGTCGATGGGTTCATGACTTGGGCCGAAGGATGGAGCTTCGATAGCGAGCAATAGAGACGGTGTATGGTGGTTCCATAGGTGATGGCTAGTTCGCATGGTTTCTGGCAGTGTGGTGAGGTATGTGATGGGTTCACTGAAGAGGGTTATATATATATATATTATGGTTACATGGGCTGCCCACTTGGATTTGAGCCAATTGATTGGGTTAGTTTCATGGGCTGGTTCCATGGGCTGGAAAGTTGAATTGAAATTGGGTTGTCTTGAAATAGATTTTGATTGGGCCTTGTTCATGGAAATGGGACTTGTTATATGGGCCTAGTGTTTGGGCAAATCATGGTTTGGGCTAAATAATTATTTTCGGGCTGAATTGGGTTTAATTGTGGTGAAGGAATTGGGCCACTGAGCTTAGATTAAGGCGATGAGTATTCTTGAATAACGACTGAAAATTGGTAGTAGTGGAAATTAATTTGGACTCACTATTTTAGTTAAATTCGGATCAATTAAATTGGACTCGGCTTTGACATTGGGTTGGACTGATTCGTGGACTACCTTGGACTTTGGATATGCAATGACGTGTGACACCATTCCGGCATAGCAATGGGTGGTGGTCATTTCAACTTTCTCGAAATTGGAAATTTTTGGAGTTCTCACTCCAAATTGAGGTAGGGGGTGTGTGTTGTGTTTTTCATTCCAAGTTTAATTTCATGTTAATGACATAAAGTAGATGTTTTTACATTATTTATGATTAAATGAAATTTGGGATATAATCTTTGATTTAAATTGATGTATGATTTAAATCGCATGAATGGTTGTATATGCCTTATGTGATAGGTATGCATATATGGACCCTTGGTTTAAAATTTGTGTTTTTCAAGAAGATGAATGAGTTTCTTTTGTGTTGAAAAGATTGGTCTATGTCTTAAAATGCATGAAATGATATTATATGCAAAATGGTATATGTATGGCATGTGCAGAATTTTGGGAAAAATGATGAAAACCGAGTTTTGGGAAATAAGCTTGTTCTTATGTCTTATGATTCTTGTGTGACATGCTAGAATTGTATTAGGACATTCAATGGGTGCAATGCATCTAACTTGTGAATGTGTGTGCAAAATGTGAAATATTTTGTGTGAGTGGGGGGTGTGTCTCGGAAGTGGCTCATGGAAAATAGAGGGGGAACATATCCCCTTGGGGTTGAAAGACCTCTACCTTGCACAAGTGGGTGGTCACCGGATGGGTTAGTAGCCCGAAATAACCAAGAATTTGAGATATGGGACTTCGGTACGTATCTCGTGTGTGTGTGTGTGTGTGTGAACCAAATCCGAGAGAGTGTGTTGAGTCTTATGTGTAACTTATGTGAAATTACATGACTCATGTGGATATTTATCCGATTTGAAAATGTCATATGCCACTTGTATGATGGAGAATGTGCTTTATGCATGAATTGAAATTATGTGGTTGTCAAGTTACATTTGATGCATATGCCACAATTTGAAAGAAATGAATAGAAATGTGAGTTTTATGTTAATTTTGCCAAACTTGTGTTCGAATCCCATTTGGTTATATGTTATAGATATGATGAGATTGTGCATTATTACATGGTTTAAGTTGAAGATTTTGTGGTAGTCAAGCATCTTGATGTCTATGCCATGTGAAGTGAAAGTTTCGATCTTTGGACTAGAATGCTAGGAAGCATGACACGTAGTTAAGCAGTGCGTGTTGATTGTGTTTATGTGTTGATATGAGATATGAATTTGGATGGATTGCACAACGTATTACCTCGAGCCCGTTGAAAATTGCTCATGCCCCTACACTAACACTTTCAGGACATGACAAGGAGATGGTTAGTGGTGTGCAATCATGAGTTGGACTTAGAGTTTGAAAGATCTCTTATTTTTGACATTTTGTGTTATGCGCATCCGAGATGTGGACATGATGCGCTTAGACATGTATAAAGAGATTTCTATTTTGAGATATTGTTTATGGACATTATGCTCTTAATGTTGATTTTCAGATTAGAACAATTATGGTTGATGATAAAGGTGTTCACTTAATGATTATTCCAGATGTCATGATTATGTATGTTGTAGAAATGCTGGGGGGACACGTGCCCAGAAGTGTCCATTTTGATTGTTAGATATAAATGCTGGGAGGACACGTGCCTATAAGTGTCCATTTAAATTTAAAGCAGAAATGACATATCAGGATCTGATTTATTAGAATGGGTCATGCCCAATTTTTGTGAAAATAATAAGAAATTGAGATTGTATGATCAGATGATGGTTATATCGTGAGGGTGATCTCACGGGTTCACACTCGGGATTCGGGTTGGTCCGGGGGAGTCCCGGCAGTCTGGGTTTCGGGGCGTGACACTAGCATTGAGATGGTTCTATTCGAGGCATTGTATGGTAGGTTGTGTAGGTCACCTGTCTATTGGGCTGAGGTCAGAGAGACAATTTCCTTGGGGTTGAATTTAGTTCAAGAGACTATGGAGAAGATCAAGATAATAAGGCAACAGTTATTTATGGCTCAGAGCCGTCAGAAAAGCTATGCTGATAGGAAGCGGTGACCATTAGCATTTGAGGTAGGAGACCACGTCTTCCTAAAGGTCTCACCACGAAGAGGATTGATGAGATGTGGTCGTAGTGGCAAAATAGCACCACACTTTATCGGTCCATTTAAAATTTTAGATCGAGTTGGAGAGGTTGCATATTGCTTGGCATTGCCACCGTAAATGTCAAGTGTACACAATATTTTTTATGTTTCTATGTTGAGAAAGTATGGACTGGATCCTTCAAATGTGCGAGATTGGACAGATCTTGAGGTGGAGGAGGATGTGTCATACGAGGAGAGGCGGAATCAGATTCTGGATACTAGAGACCAAGTACTTCAGGGAAAGACCATTCCATTGGCCAAGGTACTTTGGAGACACCACAGAGTTAAAGGAGCTACGTGGAAACAAGAGCAAGAAGTGCAATACAAGTATCCCGAGTTCTTCACCACTTGAGGTACGTCTTAATTTCAAGGATGAAATTCCTTGAAGGTTGGGAGGTTGTAAAGACCGGGTCCAATTTTGACCAATTTGCATCTTAATTATCATTTTTGCTATAAATTTATTTTAAATGATGTTTAGCATGTTTTAATTGTGGGAAACATGTTTGGGAAGTTGTTTTAATATTTTGGAAAGTTTTGGAGCATTTGGAGAAGTTTGATTTTTTGGGTCAACGGAGCCTCGAGACGTGGTCTGGGTGGGCCCGAGAATCTGAAAAAAAATTGAGAAAATATAACTTTTGGTTTTCAACCAAACAAAATGTTTACTGAGTTAAGGAAGCAATTTCGGAACCATAACCACTTTCAAAATCGAAAACAAAGGTCTGGAGAGTACGTTAACTAACTTGGGGTGTTTTGCTCATTTCGCACCCCAAGATATTATAAATATCTAGGGGGCTGAGATACAGCCATTATACACAACTCATATCTCTCTCTAACTCTCCCACTTCACCTTTCTCCCTTTCTCTCTACATTTTGGAAGCGTTGGGCTATGATGTGGTGAACGCATAAGGCAGGTGGATTGCTCTACTCAGCGAGGGTTATGCATTGAACCTAACAAAATTCATTTTCGACAAAGTTGAACTGGCTGGGATTTTGGGACACTAGCTTCAAAACTTGAGATTTGAGGTAGGGGTGTGAATATCTTCCCTATTTTGATTCTATAGGTCACATAGTTGTGACATGAAACTTTTCAAAAGTATATGTTTGAAAATTTGATTCTCTTATATGTATAAATTTAATAGGCTAGGAAGCCCATAAGCATGTTTGCCAATATTTTAATATCAAAAATGATCTACAGGGGTATTAATGTCATTTGTTCTTAAATGCATTTACTGGGTTTAATTTCATGATTTAATTTATTATCTAGTTCTATTATATTTTTTCATGTATGTGCAATAACTTAATTGCAAGGGCAATTTCGTCAAATTTTTAAAGAAGGGCATTTTGAAAATTATTGCTAAGGCAATGATAGTGCAAGGGCAATTTAGGAATTTAATGTTGCTAGGGTTTCTTATCAATTCAAAAAAAAATTTTGACAAGGCAAAAGGGGCTTATAATACCATTTTGGCGCATATACATATAATATAGAGAGGGAAAGAGAAAGAATTTAGTGAGAGAAAGAGAGATTCAGGGAAAGAGGGACTCTTTGGGTGTCGATCAGCATTTGAAGCTTCAAATGCCGAAATCAGCATCATTGGTATCCTGAAACACTAAAATCATCTTCATGGGCATCTTCAAACACCGGAGCCATCCTCATCAATGATTCTTCACCGCTAGTCTGTACGTGTCATCTTCATCAACGATTCTTTGTCGTCAGTCTGTTGGTTCATTCTCATCGCTGGCATGAATAGAGTTTGTTCAGTCTTCATGTATCATTTTGAAATGCTAGAATCTTCATCGTCAGTGCCTCATTTCTGAATTACCATCATCGACGTCTTGAGATACCAGAATCATCTTTGTCGGCATCGTCAATAGCCTAAAATTTCTTCACCAATTACTTATCAAAATCTCAGTTCATCATCTTAAATAGAACCTTATTATGTTCGTCGTTTGATCTCATCGTTGATCTCATATACAGAACCTAGTCTGTTCATCGTTCATTTTGATTCATCTTTGTCGGCATCAATGGAATCGACTCAATGGTATAACATTTCTGATTTGTTCTCTTTCACACTCACGGTGCCCAGTTGTTAAATTAATTTCATATGAATATGCACACTCTAATAGGTGCACTTGTTAAGGCTTTGTTGTTGACACACACAAATCACAGGCGCACTCTGAAATCACTTTCTCTGTTCTGATATTTTGTTTTCTAAGTTTTGATGTCATAAATTTGTTTTAGTGATCTTAATGTTTCTGATTTGTGATTATGTCGTTTCTGAGTTGTGATTTCATAAATCTGTTTTGACAATCTACAAGTTGTTGGTATTACTACTATTATATGGTTCAAATGCTAATTTTGTATTATTGATATTGTTACTATTATATGGCTGAAAGGCTGATTTTGTATTGCTGATATTGTTGCTATCATATGGCTGAAATGCTGATTTTATAGCTCTGATATTGCTGCTATTATATAGCTGAAATGCTGATAATGTTGCTATCATATGGTTGATATGCTAATTTTATATTGCTGAAATTACTGATTTTTAATTGTTGAGTTTGCCATTTTTAATTGCTGAGTTTGTTGAACCTATATATACTGATTTTGCTGAATTATGTTAATGTTTTGCTAAATTGTGCTCATACTCTCTATCCTTTGAACTGCAAACTGCTATACTTGTATTTGAGATTTTTGTGTTACTAATTTCTACTCCAGTTGCACATGTGTCTATTTTTAAGAACAGGTTCAAAAACTAAGTAGTACCAGCACAGTTGCTCAGGGTGATTACCAAGTTGAAGGAGAGTTTAAGTAGCTAAGAAAGGGATCTTTTGAAAGAGCAGTCTTCTACAAGTCCTTGGTAGCTACATTCAAGGTTGTTCATACTGAATCCTATCACTGAAGAAATTCAAGCGTCATTATCTACCAAAAGATCGAGTGGCCTTTTTTCATCATCAACCTGGACTTTGAAGATCGAAAATCAAAGCTTGAAGAGTTACTAATCTATACATTGTAATGACTCACTGTCACCACTTGTAGTCCAAGTATAGGGATACTTTGGACAAGTGGAGTTTGAGTGACTTGTGGTGAGATTAATAAGAGATAGATTAGGTTTGGGAAAGCCTGAGCTGGGTGAGTACTAAGAGCTTGTGTGTGAGATTTTAGTGAGAGAGTTCAATTCTAGGGAGGCTATGAACTAGGGTGAGAGCTGGAGTGACTTGTGTGTGAGCTTGGTGAGTGTAGAGAGTGTGAGTGAGGTGTCTTCACAGCTGCATCTATGGGTGCTCAACAAAGTGTACTCAGTTTCTTCATAGTGGATTGGATTGGGCCTGAGAGCCAAGAGATTTTTTACCCCACATAGGGGTTTTCCCCTATAAATCACTGTGTCAAGTTTTGTGGATTGTGTGTGTCATACTTAAAGCTTTAAAGATTAAAATTGGACATAACCTATTCACCCCCTCCCCCTCTAGGTTCTTCAAAATTGTCTAGTATGCTCTAGATAGAATTTATATGTTGTAAATGTGTTTGTGATGCTCATAAACGCATATTGTGAATTTGTGTTCATTTGAGAAATTTTGTGAGATTTGATTACATATGTTGAGTAAATGCATAAAAGAAGAATTTTTCTTGTAAACGCATAAGTGTTGATTTCTATGAGATAAGTGGATTTGCATTATGACAAGCACGAGTTGAAATTCAAATTCATCCATTAATAAATGTTTTGCATTGGATGAAATTGATGAAAATCATGGTTTTGGCATATGTATGATGATGTGCACTTTTGTTAGAAGTTGTGGTTTTGGGGGCATGTGTGAGAATTAATAAAGGCTTTGAATCCTAGGATGCAAGACCTAAGACTTGGACAAGCAGATGTCGCTTCCTTTGAGTTAGCAACCCGTAGAGCGTAAGCAGAGTATATGGTCTCAAAACGACCCTTACTATGGATTGTAACAAGCAAAAGTCCCCAGTTGAATTGATTTCGGAGTATATGTGGCGTTGAGTTCATTTGTGATATGTGAATCCTTATAAATTACTTTTGTGTTGAGATTTGAAGCATCACTCATGATTTATAAAATGTGTATGTTTTAAGAATGAAAAGCATGGATATATGACATATAATCATGTAGAGACTTCATATGCATTCGTGCATGGCTACTTGAGTTAAGATAGGGTCGGGTGGATCAATCCTACTTGGCATAGTTGTATGCTCACTCCCTTCCCCCAAACTCTTTTTCAGATAAAGCTCCGATAGACAATGAGGCTTGATTGGCTTGAGTGAATTTTTGGAGGTCTTTTGAATTTCTATCTTTTGGATACGTAGATAGATGTCCATGTCGAGTGTGGCATGTCGACTATGTTAAAGATATTGTAAGTACATTTTAATTATGTTGATGTACTTTGATTTCAAATGTAATCGTCACATGTGGCTTATGTATCACTTTTGAGATATGAATGGAAGATGTTTAGTTTTGAACCTCAATGTATTAGTTTTATGATGTGATCACTTGGAGATGCAAACTTATATTTGAACCATGTTAAAGATGTCTTGAATCATTCTTTTGATGTTTTTCACCTTATAAAGTATGTATGCATATTGTAGGTTGAGAATTGGATAAGGATATCATAGGTTATAATCACTTGATGACCTTATTGTAGTAGAAGTGGAGTGATTACGATACATCATAATCCCTATTACGATGCATCGTGATTCGGCGATGCATCGTAATGAGGTGAGGGTTTGAGTTAAAATTTCAAGAATTTTTGCAAGATGTTACGCATCATATGCGATGCATCGTACATTACGATGTATTGATCTAGACATTATGATATATCGTAATTGGGGTGAGGATATGAGGTTGGATTCTAGGGGTTTTATGCAGGATGGACGCAGCATCTGCAATGCATGTTACGATCCATCGTAATGTGTGACTGGATGTGATATTGAGATGTGTTTAGATGAGTAAGGGGCGTTAAGTATCGAGCCATTGGGATTGGTTGAGTCTGCATTATACGTATATATGTACATGCATGTGATTTAAGCTTCCGCAATAATGTAGATTGATAGACGTTCCACAACGATGTAATGGACGACGTCATCCCTGGTTCACCTTCGATTTTCGAGTGTCAAAAATCGTAGTGTGACAACTTGGTATCAGAGCATTATATCAAAGTGGAATTGCATGTAAGAGGTATTGATGTTTGATAATCACCGTTCACCCCAATTTCCCTCGCTCATAACCGGGAGTCGGAAATCGGTGCGTGACAGATCTTTTCCAAAAAACATGTTTTCTTAAAATAATTTTCAAAGCATATTTTTCCTAAAATAATTTTCTCTAAAATCATTTTCACAACTATCTCAAAGTTTTTAAAATAAAATTTTTCCAAATCAACTAGCTTTCCTAAATCATGTTTTTCTTAATTGATATCTTTTCTAAAGTACCATCTTTCCAAAAACTCACGTTTTTCCTAAATTATCTCTTTTCCAAAAATCATGTCTTCCTAAAACATATGTTTCTAAAGCTAAGCCATGTTTTTCTAAAATCATGTCTTTCTAAAAGTCATGTTTTCTCCAAATAAAACTTTCTTAAACCACGTCTTTTCAAAATAATAATATTTTCCAAAACATGTTCTCAAAAACATACTCTTTCAAAAATAACACTTTCCTAAAATCAAATCTTTTTCTAAAACAAAGATTTTCCTAAAAGACAATTTCTTTTCCAAAAGTACCCGAAGCATTCTTTTTTCAAAGACAATTCGTTTTAGGTTCCATTAAACCTAGGTCATAGGAATTCAAATTCAACTTTAAGTTTCATAAGAACCCAAGATTAACTTTCTTCTGTGATCTTCATTAAAAGTCATAGGTCCAACTTAGGACACATAAATCCTTTTAAAATCTTAGACATAGTTCATTAGTGGTTCCCTTTCACAAGTTTAGTTAATCTTCTCAAGGCTTCGTTAAAACGTCTTTTCTTCCAAATGTTTCCCAACCTTAAATTCTCATTCACATGTGACAAGTTAGGTTTAGGTTCACTAAAACCTCATAGGTCATAACTTTCTCATAGAACTTTAGGTTTAATAAAAGTCTAGGTTCTCATCATATTCTTCCTAAGATTAGTTTTAGAGTATCCACACTCTTTAGTTCTTCTTGAGGGTTCACTTTTAGGATAGTCAATCTAGAGCCTTCCAAACTAGGTTCAACATTAATTTTCAAAATCACTCCTCTTATCATCTTTTTTTCAAATTAAATCAAAAGTTTTCCTTGTCCCTTTTCAAAACAGAAATCTTAGTCATAATTTCAAGTTTGCTTCCAATTTTTTTTTTTTTCAAAATATAAAGTCCTTTTCAAATAAATCATCTTCAACATATGATACTTTGTTTCAAATACAATCACTCTTTTTAAAATACTCTATGACTAGGTAATTTTCCAAATCTCAAAATAGAGACATTCTTTTTCATCTAGAGATCATAGACATGCATTTTTTTAATACGCTCTTTCAGGATAAATCACTTGAAGCGCTCCTTCCAATTAGGAAATTTCCAAATCCAACTTTCTATTCGAATCCTAGTTTCAATAAGAAGTTAGGTCATCTAAGCTAGTCAAGTTTCCATTCAAGTCCTAGTTTCAATAAAAAAATTAGGTCGTCCAAAAATTAGACAAGCTTCCATTCAAACTTTAGCTTCCCAATAAACTAGGTGAGCCAAATTCGGCAATTCTCCATCTTGCCCTAGTTTCAATATAAACTAGGTCATTCAAGTTTAGTAGACTTCCATCTCAACTCTAGTTCCCATCTAGGTTAGATGACCCAATTAGTAAACACTAGTTTTTTTAAATAGGCGACAATAATCAAATGCACTCTACATTAATCTAGTTTGATCATTAGAGTCATAAAAACCATTCAATACCCATAGATTCATTATTCTAGAATCCCAATTAGGTTTTTCAAAAAAAGGCCTAGTTAGAACTACGAGTGACCTGATTTTTGAGCAACCTCAAGGTATATAGGCATCTGGGTTGTCATACCTAAGCTTGATCACATCAAGTTGTAAATTCATTATTTCCAAATAAGTTCTAAAGAACTCTTAGATTAAACATACTTTCTTAGGGCATTTTCCTTTAGGAGTCATACTTTCCTATGAAGGCATAAATCTTATCATCCATTGATATGATTTAACTTTCAAGGTTATATTTAATCAAGCAACTTTGTGATAGGCGTTGAATGTTACGCATTCTAGCCTCTTAACTTATGTATTTTATTCTCTTAGTGATAGATTATTTTGTGATTTTACTTTGTTTTACTGTTTTCTGTATTTTCAGGGCCTTAATGATTATTTCAGTTAAAACTGTGATTTTGGGCTTTTAAAGATGACATGCAAGATGGTTGGATGAAGCCTACATCAAAGGGATCCATTGAACTCCATATTTTAACTCAAATCAGCCCAAGGAAGAGGTCCAAGAGAATTACAGCTGCTTAAGAAGGTTTCGGGCCTGAAGCCCAAATCTGCGTTTAATAAAGTCTTAATCCCGTTTTGGAAAATGGACCAGAAGTCTTATTTCCGAGCCTCAAATCGACATAATTTACGCGTGGGGTTGAACGAAATTTGATTCTGCACACTTTTGTATTTCACGAAAATTCCGTGAATCGGACTTCTAGTGGGTCAAAAGTTGGGCCGAAGTCAGCAGGAAAAACCCACCTGATTAGTGCTGCGGGAAACCCTAATTTATTCCTAATTGGATTAGGACTTTGATGTATTCTCTTGGCTATTTAAAGTGACAAATTAGGGCTGTATTGAGGAGGCTTGGCAGCAGTTTTGAAGAGCTTTTGGAATAGAGAATCATTGGAGAACAAGGCGTATCATGAGCGGCTAGTTCAGCCACCAGGGTTTTGATGTAGCCCTAACTAAACATCACTGGTTTGATTGTTCTAATTATTGGGGATTTTTGTATTCATTCATAGATTGTGTAATTTAGAGGATTCTTATTATAGAATTAAGCAATAAAAGTCTTATAAATTCAGTTTCAATGATTTCTTATCTTGTCTTAGATACTTGATTGTTGTTATTGAACTCATCCCTCTTATTTTCTGTGATCATGAGAGTGATTATTACACAATGGTTTTCACTGAATATATCATTAAAAGCTTTGATGGATTATGCCTAGAGAAGATGAACCATACTGCACTCTAGAGTAGAGTAGTTAGGCAGATGGCCCATGCCAATCGAAGATAGTCCATGACTTAGCCTTAATCATATGTTATCTTCTTGACGGATGGAGGTGAGCTTGTAGCCACCGACACCACTTATGCATGATATGATGCCCCATAGTTAGTTCAATTGACCATTGATTGTGAAGTTAGTGGTGAAATCAATTACCCTAGACTTATCTTATATTCTCTACACTCAGTTTTTCTTGCTTTTGTTCAATTGCTTCACTAGTTAATTTAGAATTAAAAATCAGAATTTATTTCTTTTAAATTTAATTAGAATTAATTCCTTATATCCAACACAGTCAGACCACAGTCCTTGAGGTTCGATACCCATTCCTTTCGATAGCCCTATTCTACAAAGAATTCGTTCTATTGCGAAGTGTGGAAAATTTTAATTGGTATACTTTTTGAGTCACACTCACACACGAATCAATTTTTGGCGCCGTTGCCGGGGACTGTCTATTTGATTGTTTGGATTTTTAGAATTAGTTCTAATTGGATTTTAGTTTAGGAATTTTTTTTTTTTTTCTTTTATTTTATTTTTTTTTATTTTTTTTTATGTTTTTTTATTTTATTTGATTATTTTTTTTCTCTTTTTATTTATTTTTTTTTTTTTTTTTTCTTTTGTAGTACTAATTTGTTTTGTTTTATTTTTTTTTTATTTGTTTTTTTTGTAGTTTAGATTTTTTTTATTTTTGTTACTAATCTAATTTTTTTTATTTTCTTTTCCGGTACTTCAATCACCATTCCATTGAGCAAGAGGAAGAGAATATTGATATCATGGATGGTGTGCGTGGTAATAATGAGGCCAACAATATTGTGCCTAATGCTGTTGTGGAAAAAGCGAGATTGATCAGAGACTACTATGTCCCAAAGACTTATAATTCACCAGCTGATTTTCAATTGCCTGATGTTACTGCACAGAACTATGAGATCAAGCCCAGTATCATTCATATGTTGCCATCCTATTTTGGGTTGACTCATGAGGATCCGTACAAGCACTTGGATGAATTTTTAGAAGTTTGCTCATTAACAAAAATTCACAACTTCTCAGAAGATGCTTTTCGGATGCGACTCTTTCCATTCTCTTTGAAGGAGAAGGCCAAGTATTGGTTCAGATCTCTACCGGCGAGCTCTATCACTACATGGACTCAAATGCAAAATGAGTTTTTGAAGAAATATTTTCCGATAGGGAGGACCAATCAATTCAGACGAGCTATCACTGGTTTCTCTCAATTTAAGGGAGAACAATTTTTTGAGGCATGGGAGAGATTCAAGGACCTTCTTAGGAAGTGTCCTCATCACCAAGTTCCAAAGTGGCAGTTAGTGCAGTGTTTCTATGAGGGACTTACAGAAAATAACAGACAAATGGTGGATGTATCATGTGGTGGTACTTTTATGTTAAAAAGTGAAGATGAAGCATGGACTTTGTTCGAGAATCTCAGTGACAATTCTTTGCAACATGTGTCTTCATCTCGTTCTAGCAGACCAACCCATTCAAGGAAGGCAGAAGATATTTTTGAGGTTGGTTCTACAGATGCTATGTCTACCATTGTGGATGCTGTGTCACAGAGAGTGGTGCAACTCATGGCGGCTGGTCATATTCCTAATCAATCTTCATATCCTTCTATTTTTGAGCCATGTGATTTTTACTCGAGTCCTATGCACCATGTGAATAATTGTCCTTCACTTGGGCAATTTTTTGATATTCCACAAGAGCAAGGGGTAGCAATTCAGCCCACTTTTCAACCTCAGAACTATGTGCCTTCACAATTATATCAAGAACAAGTTCCTATGGCACAGAGGTATTCAGCCATTGAGGACAAGATGACAATTGTCCTAGAAAAACTTGAGAAGCTTGACTTTATTGTTGAGATGGTGGAAGCCACTGCAGCAACACTTCAATCCACGGCTCAACTGGTTCATTCTCACTCTCAGTCGATTGCCAAACTGGAATCTCAGTTTGGACAACTTGTCAATGCCGTGAGTAGAAGAGAAGAGGGGAAACTACCAAGCCAACCAGTTGCCAACCCAAGAGGGGTTCATGTCCTTAACAATATTTCTTCTTCAAGCAACCCACACCATAAACAATTTCATGCCATCACCACTCTCAGAAGTGGAGAAATAAGTGACAACAAGGTAGGGGAGAAGAAGCTTGATGAAGAAGAGGTGACAAAGGCTCCTAATTTTGAAATTTCTCATGAGCCTAAGGTGAAATTGAATAATTTTAATGCCATTCAACATCCTCTAGATGAGAGTGATTGCTTCTTCATGGATGTCTTTGATGATTATATGAAAGAAGTTGATCCGGTTGCTCTATCTCAAGATGTTGAGAAATCCATTGTGAGGGTGAATGATTTACTTGATGTAGTGGCCATGAAAAATACTCCACCTTGGAGGATTCCGATTGAGCCATTGCCTATTCTTTCTAGCACTCCTTCAATGCCATCATTAGAGTCTCCTCCATGGGAAAAATTGAAACATGTTCCGTCAAGGGAGAGAGATGTGTTTTTTGAAGCCAATGACACCATTCCGGTTACTTTGAGTTCGACACAAGGAGGTAAGGATCATATAGGAGGGACGAAATTAAATCTCCTCAAGAGATGTGGCGTTGGGTGAACTTTCAATTCAAGTTGATGATCGTCGCCTACGGACGTTAAATTGTAGGATTTGTATGTATTCCTATCCTTTAAATTCTTTAGTTTTCTTTTATTTTTCTTTTTATTTTATTTTATTTTATTTTATTTTTAATTTTTAGTTTATGTTTTTCTTTATTTTTCTTCCATTATTAGGTGTGTTTTAATGTGTTTTCTTTGAGTTTTTGATGTATAAGTTGCTTCCGGGGGATGTCAAGAGGTGTACCGAGGTATTTGGACTCAAGACGGGTGAAAAAAAAGAGGTCTCGGTCGACCTTGGGCGATGGACCCTCCAAAAATTGCACTCTCGGTCGACCTTGGGCGATAGACGCCCAAGGAGCATCAGCTGGGGCGATCGATCGCCCAGCCCAAGGGGGATCGATCGCCCCTTGAATTTTTTGGGATCACCATACAGCAGCATGGGCGATCGATCGCCCATGCCTAGGGGGATCGATCGCCCAGCCTAGGAAGCCCCAGCTGATCCGTTTTGCTTCAATTTCAAAGCCTTCTACTTCCTCTAACCCAAAATTTCATGTTTTGATAACTCTTTGTGCCTCTCCAACATCAAAATACACTCTAAAAATCTTTCATAACACTACTTGATCATCATCATTCATCACCATCATCATCCATTCCAATCTATTTTTCTCCATCCTCATTAAATGATCAATTTTCTCAAGTTTCTTCTTCACAAGGAAGTAGACTTCGTTTGAAAAATTGGTTGAATTTCTTTGAGAGGTTTTGTTCTACAAGTTTGGGGGAGGACATTACACATTGAATATGGGCTACTTGGTTGATTTTGATGCTCCATTTCGGCCATGGCTTAGATGCTTCGGCACCACCTTCTCCTTGATTTTTCGGAGGTAACTATTTTTGTATTTTTATTTTTAGTTTTTTTTTTTCTTCTTTATTTTTTTTATTTTTTTCTTTCTTTCTTTCTTCAGTTATATAAAAAAAAAAAAAAAAATTTATTTCATATTTATTTTCACCCATATTATTTCACTTGGTCTTTGGGGTATAGTGGTTTATTTTGACAGGTTGTAACATCCAAGTTTGGGGGTGTGCTTGCATTGCCTTCATACAACTTGGTGTGCTCTATTTTCTTGCCACTCATTCTCCGAATTCCTGGTAACATCGTTCTTACTCTTCTCTATGCTTCAATTGGGTGTACATTGAGGACAATGTACAGTTTAAGTTTGGGGGTGAGGCGATGCCTATTTGTGTGCTTTATTGCAATATGGGGGAAAATTTGTGTGAAATTCTTCTTGTATTAGGATTTTATTTTATTTTATTTTCTTAGTTTGTTTTTTATTTTGTTTTGTTTTATTTTTAGATAGAATGTTTTGACATCATTCAAGGGATTAATACCTTATGTAGGTGCTTAACTTGCAATTTTTTGAGTATGTTTGAAAATTTTGAAAACTGTGATTTAAATTAAGTGGTTTGAATCATGGTTTGCAATAACATGTTTTGAAGTGATTAATTTTAGTTTCCTTACATGCACAGACACACTATCATAATCTTGTGGGGTATAAACCTATGTTTTGAGTTATTGAGTTACATATGCTTGATATTAATTAGTATCTCTTGAGAATGAGTACCGATGATGTGTTATACTTGACTTCAATGAAAAAAGAAAGAAAAGAAGTGAAAAAAAAAAAGTGATGAATAAGCAAATCAATTTGATCCTTTTCATGAGTAACCGGGCCTCTATGCCTCAGGAAGCACGGAGTGTTCGCGTCAAAAGTGAAAGGGTGAGAAAAGATGAGCATTGGTTGTCTTGATTTGTAGCCTGATTGATTCGAGTAATTAGGTCTTCAGGGTATCTTAAAGCCTAGTGCCCTAAAGCCGTCTGGTTTGGGAGTCACTGACTGAAAGCTTGCTACATGGATCTTTCAGAAAGCTTAATAGATCAAGACATTGCACAACCAATAAAGCAATGAAAAAAAAAAGGAATGATGGAAAAAAAAAATGAAAAGTCATGTATTCATGTTTGGAAGTATGATTTCAATAAGGGGAGCTAGTGAGTAGAAGGGGTATGTGCCTTAATATATTCAGAGCTGGGTTATGTTACATGAGATGACTGCTAGTTCACTTTACACGAGGGAGCTAGAGTTGATTATTTTGAGATATGTTGATGTGAATTATGCATGGGGACCATTACTTTGAATTATAGAATTTGAAAGTTTGAAATTATTCTTGAATGCAAGTTAGTAACTATGTATTGTAATCTTCTTCTTGAATTAATGTTGAAACAGAATTTTGAATGTTTGTGGGTAACATTTCTGGAAACCCTCACGAGACTATACTCGTCCACTAGGGGGAACCTAGGGGTTTAAAGGCTTGTTGCATATGCTAAATGCAATCGTTTCTCCCACGAAAGTGGAGTTGGGTAGTTTAGTTAGTATTTAGTAGTTTCTTTTGTTTTAGTTTTGTTTTATTCTATTGCTATGGGACTAGCAATATGTAAGTTTGGGGGTGTGATAGGCGTTGAATGTTACGCATTCTAGCCTCTTAACTTATGTATTTTATTCTCTTAGTGATAGATTATTTTGTGATTTTACTTTGTTTTACTGTTTTCTGTATTTTCAGGGCCTTAATGATTATTTCAGTTAAAACTGTGATTTTGGGCTTTTAAAGATGACATGCAAGATGGTTGGATGAAGCCTACATCAAAGGGATCCATTGAACTCCATATTTTAACTCAAATCAGCCCAAGGAAGAGGTCCAAGAGAATTACAGCTGCTTAAGAAGGTTTCGGGCCTGAAGCCCAAATCTGCGTTTAATAAAGTCTTAATCCCGTTTTGGAAAATGGACCAGAAGTCTTATTTCCGAGCCTCAAATCGACATAATTTACGCGTGGGGTTGAACGAAATTTGATTCTGCACACTTTTGTATTTCACGAAAATTCCGTGAATCGGACTTCTAGTGGGTCAAAAGTTGGGCCGAAGTCAGCAGGAAAAACCCACCTGATTAGTGCTGCGGGAAACCCTAATTTATTCCTAATTGGATTAGGACTTTGATGTATTCTCTTGGCTATTTAAAGTGACAAATTAGGGCTGTATTGAGGAGGCTTGGCAGCAGTTTTGAAGAGCTTTTGGAATAGAGAATCATTGGAGAACAAGGCGTATCATGAGCGGCTAGTTCAGCCACCAGGGTTTTGATGTAGCCCTAACTAAACATCACTGGTTTGATTGTTCTAATTATTGGGGATTTTTGTATTCATTCATAGATTGTGTAATTTAGAGGATTCTTATTATAGAATTAAGCAATAAAAGTCTTATAAATTCAGTTTCAATGATTTCTTATCTTGTCTTAGATACTTGATTGTTGTTATTGAACTCATCCCTCTTATTTTCTGTGATCATGAGAGTGATTATTACACAATGGTTTTCACTGAATATATCATTAAAAGCTTTGATGGATTATGCCTAGAGAAGATGAACCATACTGCACTCTAGAGTAGAGTAGTTAGGCAGATGGCCCATGCCAATCGAAGATAGTCCATGACTTAGCCTTAATCATATGTTATCTTCTTGACGGATGGAGGTGAGCTTGTAGCCACCGACACCACTTATGCATGATATGATGCCCCATAGTTAGTTCAATTGACCATTGATTGTGAAGTTAGTGGTGAAATCAATTACCCTAGACTTATCTTATATTCTCTACACTCAGTTTTTCTTGCTTTTGTTCAATTGCTTCACTAGTTAATTTAGAATTAAAAATCAGAATTTATTTCTTTTAAATTTAATTAGAATTAATTCCTTATATCCAACACAGTCAGACCACAGTCCTTGAGGTTCGATACCCATTCCTTTCGATAGCCCTATTCTACAAAGAATTCGTTCTATTGCGAAGTGTGGAAAATTTTAATTGGTATACTTTTTGAGTCACACTCACACACGAATCACTTTGGATTCTACATTCTAGTCTCATAGTATACATTAACATAGGAATGTAGTATATAGGCATAAAGGTAACCATGCAAGTTATAAATGTTGTGGGGTCCCTAACACCTTCCCTATACATAACCAAACCCCGAATCCAGTCACATCGACCATGCTTTTAGGGATTTTTGTGTATTTATACCTTTGTATGCCATGTTGGGTACTATGGAGGATTTAGATTAATAATGTGGGACAAGGGATGTTAGGACTACAAACATGTGTAATTCTTATATTGGATATTGTTCCCAATAAATCTGTCTTTTGAACTCTATGTATGTTTATGTATCGATGTTGGACAAGTTGTATATTTTGATTCAATGTATGTATTACGGGCATGATTCCATGTAAGATGATATTTTACAATTAAACCATATTTTACATATGTTATGAATGACATTGAATGTAATTTTAGTGTTATAAAATACATGTATATAAAGGATGGAGAATTGGACTTCAAATGAATAGGTTTTGAAAGTCTGAATTTTCAGTATAGGGAATTACGATCGATCATATTTTCTAGACAATTTGAGAAATTGAATTGGATAAATTGGTTAAAAATCTAGTGGCTTCTGATACATCATATGATAGATCACCTTTTATATCGTAAAATATGATAAATCATGTTTCACAATATGATAAATTGTATTGTGAATTACGATTGATCGTATCCTCTGATATGATAGATCATAATGACTGGTTGAATTATGTTTAAGAGGATTGATTTAAAGTACACATGTACCATATTGAGGGGCCTACTAGTGTGAGTTGTTGCATACGTGACCATACATATTTATCATTATGCTTCCATGGTTATGAGATTTTGAATTAATGAAGGGTTTAGGCGATAAACTCAATCACCCCCATTTCTCTCATTCTTAGCCAGGTGTTGAAAATTGGGGCAGGACAAGTGAAGTTCATATAATCGAGGAAGAAAAGTTAACAATTGGTGTGTCAAAGTTAAATCTTTTCGCTGTTATTTTTGAAGTAAATATAGTAGGCAATACTAGAGAATGGTGGGTAGGCCACTCGTCATGTTTGTTCAGAAAAGAGCACTTTATATGGGCAACTCATCAACTGCCAAGGTAGAAGGACAAGGGAAGATTAAAATCGTAATGACCTCAAGGAAAGAATTCATTTTAAATAATGTGCTTCACATGCTAGATATTCGAAAGAATCTCGTTTCTGGAAGCTTACTAAGTAAGAATGGGTTCAAATTGGTTTTCATCTCAAATAGATTTGTTCTGACAAAGAATGGAGTTTTTGTAGGGAGAGAAACTTGAATGAAGGAATGTTCAAGATGAATGTGATAACTGTTTTACCCAAGAGTACCTAAGTGAAAAGTGATGTAAACACAATATAAACACAGTGTAATTACTATGTATCCACAGTAATAATACTAGTTATTTCTTTTGGTTTTATGATTGAGTCATTTCTTGTGTGACAAAATTATATGAAAATTTTAACTTAATCATAAAATGAGAAAACACTCCATTCAATTTTTGTTTTAAGTTAGGCAAATAGCTGTAAATAAGAAAGTTAAATTCTTGAGTAAAGTAGAATTATGGGGGTTCATATTGAGAATAAGACACCTTATAGGAAATACTTTAAATGTGGGGGTTCAATTCCTATAAGAGAGTTATAATAAAATCAAAATTTGGATAACAAAAGAGTATTTTACATTCTTATGAAGAAGTAATTATATGGAACAATCAAAGTTGCAAGTTAAATAAAAGTGTGCTAGATTCATACATTAAAATGACTAAGGAATTCAATTAAGCGTGATGCATGCTAGGGACACTTAAGATGACTGAGTTAGATTAAGAATTAATTGGGCATGATTTGATATATGCAATCTAAAAGAGTATTTACAACTTGGTAGTTAAATCAGAGGGTGATAAGTAGATTTTATTTATCATATACACTTCGATAAAAAGATGTCATACATCTTCTATTACCAAAATAAGGTTGTGGTTTGGGATTGTCAATACCAAGAATTCACTACTCTCAAAAAGTAAAGTCTCTATAGAGCATATTTATCAAAGGAATAACCAAGTGGATCCACATAAGTGAAAGGTTAAAGATAGAGAGTAAATGAAGAAGTTATTGAGGGGAATAGGCTTTAAAGCCAGAATTTAATGAGTCACCTTAATGGAAACCCTATCTAGTTGACTGGAGATCCCAAGATCTAGATTCAAAGAAATAACTAAAATTTTGAGTGACTTGCCAGTAGCATTGGAAGATTTTATCTTCTACCTATTCCTACAATGACACAATTAATGTTGCCTGTCATGGGTATCAGGTTAAGTAAATGCTTTTAGTGATTCCTATATCTTAGAAATTCAAGTGGGGTATAGTAGGATACTCTTAATAAAGAATCACTTATATGAGTGTGAAGTGGGCCGCTTCTATGGGAATGAAAGCCTAAGTTCTCTAGAGCACTAATTAATACCAAGATTTGTTTAGGGCCAAAATTTACATAACCAAAAGAATAAACTTTGTGCTAGAAGGTGTTGTGTGTATACTATTATTTGGTTTTACACTAACGGCTTAATAGTTCAAGACATCAAGTCATTAGTTAGCCAAGTAATTCCAATTGTGTTACACTAGAGCTAGAAGATTCAAGGCTAAAACCTATCTATCCTAATGCAATAACTTTGTAACTACACTTTTTTAGTGTTAGTCAAATTTGTTTTGCAAATGATGCCAATTTTAATTCATGTGGGGGATTGTTAGAAAAATGATAAATTTTTTAGATGAATGAGAAAATTGCTCTAAGGTCTGAAGGTGTTTTGTTCATTTCATGTACGTAGCATCATATTCAAATGTTCCATGTGTCAAAAATACATATGAATATAACTGTTTGTTACTATTGGATAACAACTATTGGGTCGATGATCAAATAGTTATGTGAATGTGACTGAATAGGTACTTTCAGTGGAAGATTGTGATGGTTCACTGATCGGGTAGTTTAGTTTGTATTTAGTTAGTTTTCTTTATTTTAGTTTTATTTTGTTCTATTGCTAAGGGACTAGCAATATGTAAGTTTGGGGGTATGATCGGCGTTGAATGTTACACATTCTAACCTCTTAATTTTCATATTTTATTCTCTTAGTGATAGTTTATTTGTGATTTTACTTTATTTTTGTGTGTTGTCTTTTTAGGGCCTTAATTGTCACGCCCCGATTTCTGAGGCCCGGAAACCGAGGTGTGAACCCCGTGAGATCACCCTCACGCTTTAACCACCACCTGATCATGCAACCTCAATTTCCTATCATTTTTACGAAAATTGGGCATGACCCATTCTAAATAATCGGCTCCTGGCATGATATACCTACTTTACAATTTATATGGACACTTCTGGGCACGTGTCCCCCCCGACATTTATATCTAAACAATAAAAATGGACACTTCTGGGCCCGTGTCCCCCCAATATTTCTACAACATGCATAATTTAATCATAAATATACATGCCTCAGTCCTTGAATGTCCGTATTAAATACATACATCACATGAATAAAATACAACTGAAGGAACTGAATCTACACAAACGCTTTATACATTTAATCCAAATGTAAAACATCTATCTATCCACTATCCTGGACATACACTAGATTCTAAGGAATCTAGATACTACCTCTGCAACCGGGACTATCAGTTTCCCCAACTGACTCCAAAACCAGCAATACCTGCAAAACCTGGGAGGGGGTGAGTTCAAAGGCCCAACAAGGTAAGTAGAACCATACTATCACCGCTGTAGCAGGTCGATCCTCACATATTCTCAAAAATATACATGCACTTAAATATATCACTATATTTAAGACCATGCTCTACCTAGCATGCATGAACCAATGATGTATATGGCTACTCTAGCACATATGAACATACAAAATCCACTATACATGATTTTAGAAATCAATTTCAACATGCTTGAAAGCAGTAAACATTCAGGCATCAATATGTATATAGAACATATATATCAACACATTTACATAAACGATGTAAATCAACTACCACATCTCCTACTCGTCAAGTAGCACATCTCAAATGCAATAAAGATGTATTCAAACCATATAACATGCTCAAAAGCAATAGATATCCAACATATATCATGTTCTGTCCCAAGCAACGCATATATAAGAATGCGTTTAACACATAACATGCCTTACAATCGATAATGTAAGCAAGTTCACACACTTGTCTCTCTCTCGGGTTCAACCCGATATCCTAACATGATTCTCAAGCAATCATGTCACCTGGAACGCCTCCCACAACCATCTCACGACCTTGACCTACTCCGCCAACGTCATACTTCCGGGGCAATGTTTTGGTTTGCCCATTGGTGATTAGACCATATCAGCACCGTCACCAATTATTTGTTTACTCAAGGTGATTAGACCATATCAGCACCGTCACCGAGTATTAGGTGGCTCAAAGTGGTTAGACCATATCAGCACCGCTACTGAGCTTCTTTTGACTCAAGATGATTAGACCATATCAGCACCGTCACCGAGTCTCAAATGGTTCAAGGTGGTTAGACCATCTCAGCACTGCCACCGAGTATCTACCTACTCCAAGGTGGATAGACCACTGTCACCGAGTATTTACCTACTCCAAGGTGACGTAACCGCTCCAACGCTCTCACCGTGACCGAGTATTGACCTACTCTGGGTGATTTAACCACACTTCCCCGTTCTCTCACAACGGTACCATATATGCATTTCGAACATATAATAACTAAACATTTCAATGTTCATGCCTCACAATGCTTAAGCTAGTTAAAAGTACATAGCATGCATTTCATCTCCACATAAACCCACATATAACCACATATGTGTCATTTCCCTCCTATACATGCAATATGGATGCATATATATACACAACATAATACTTTCATGCTTCAACCCATGCTTATGAATACTAAAAAAGAAGTATTTAGCATGCCTCTCACCATATTCCAACACATATAGCACATATATGTTCAAAGACTTGCATAATACCTCATATATGCAAACACTTCAACTTAGCACATTTTTATCATGCTATAACCAATGCATACATTCGATATATGTAAATAAAGCTAGCATGCATCTCATATCCACATTCCCACATATAACCACGTATATGTCAAATCATGCATATAAATCACATATGCACCTACGCTAGCATAAATACGGTTATGCTCTCATTCAATGCATGTATTCACTACAAGTAGCTAACATGCATTCCAATCACAATATATATATACACCTATATATATTACATCGCCCACATATGTATCAAGAACATATAAAACACTTAGCACATTTCATGCTTTTCAAATGCTCGCCAAAAGTTATATTCAACTTAGCATGCATTTCTACCACTACAACCATATATATATATAATCACATACACATATATATATATATATATATATATCCCGAACACCATGCATAAGAACTACATATGCATATTAGACAATATATAGCTAAACATGTATGTAATTTAGCATGCTTTTTACACAATTTCCATCAATACAATACATGCATATCACAATGCAACTAGGCGATAAATCTAGTATGTTATCGCTTCCCAAACCCACACATACATATCTATACACATATATATGTCCTCTCACATCCCATGTATGTACCACATTCCCTATACACATATATATATAAACGCCTACATATATATGTATATACACATACCACATATGATTAAATTGAGACATATGTAAATTACTCAACATACATAAAATATCTGTATGAGATAGAGGCAAGAATCAACTTGCCTTAAGTCCTGCTCTCAACTGGTCCGTGCCTGCCAATCGGCCTTTACCATGTCTGCTCCAGTCCTGGTCCTGTGTCGAAGTCCACACGAACAATTCCATCGGGCCGCTTCATTTCCTTTTTAATTTTCATGCTTGGCCCAATCCTCATCATAACCCTGGCTGATACTCCAAGCAACTCCCATGACCTGCCCAGCTGAGACCAACTGAAACCTTCTGATATTCAACCCCCGTGGTTACCTCTTCACGGCCCAACCACGAAACCATCCATTCGGCAGCTAGCCTCTAACCGGCCATCAACCGAAATCAATCACAAACCTATACATTTGTAGATCTCCAACATTACAACCCGAAATTATGGCTGATCAAACAAACTCAACAGCTACATACCAAACAATCCACAACCAAATACAACCCAGCTATCTGCCGAGTTTCATCCCGAATTCCCATCAAGAATTTCAACCATGGAAGCAAACCCAACCGAACTCCAATCGCAACTGTCGGTCAGCCACCATCATCACCACTTCGGTGAATATCCATAGCCTAACACAAATCCGCCATGAATACCCATCCTCAAGTCACACCAAACACAATCTATAGCAGCCGAGTACCCAAACAGCCCACATGGTCGAACCCAATCGAGCTCAATCTCATAATCGTACCGAACATAGTCACTTCAAGTCCCAAAGATTGAACCCATTTGATTGACAATACCAGGCACCCAAAAGCCGAACCTCTAGCTGCCTTTACAACCGAATCCAGCAACCCAAACCACAGCCAACCCATCACCATGGCCGAACCTCCATGGGAGTCGCAACCCCCAAACCAATTTCAGCCACCACAGGCTGTCCACTCAACCACCGAACCCACCGTGCTCAACCCAAAGTCGGGAAAACACCACCTGCTGCCAAACGGCCCGCAAGTTCCTCGTCGGAACCACCTGAAACTGACCCAAATCGAAGACCTATCATCAGAACCAAATAGGGCCATTTCGACCCCGCACCACTACCGCTATTCGCCGCCGGAGCTCACCGAGACAAATCCCGCACGGCCCGAGCACCAGCCGAAGCCAAACGGACCCCCGTCACTACTATCCACCCGTAAGCCACGGACGAGCTGAGCGTCGCCGCCTGAGCCGAAGCCCCACCGCGAGCAACCCAGCCGCCGCTGTCGCCAGGCCGAGGCCGGTCGGCCGCCACGGCCACCGTCGGCGCCGGACCACCCCTCTCTCTCGGCTTCTCTCTTTCCTCGGTTTCCCTCTCTCTTCTCTCTCCCCGATTCTCTCTCTTCCTCTTCTTTTCTTTTCTTTTCTTTTTCTTTCTTTTTCCTTTTCTTTTTCCCTTTCTTTTCTTTTTCTTTCTTCTTTTCTCCTCAATCAGCCGACCCACTTGGGTCTTTTATCTTCTCATCACTCTTTTGGTCCACACATTATATATATATTACATATATATATAATGTACTACACCATACACAAAAATACATGTATTCCATGTGTTTCCCCACACTTACCTATATAAATATATAGGTCCCTCTATACTTGTCTATAATTACATATAGACCCCTTAGATATATATATATATATATATACACTCATGTCTCCATATATATATATACACACTCACCACGCAACCATATATATATATATATATCCCCATATATATATATAACTATATCCTCCATCTTCATATATATATATATATATATATATATATAATTCCATATATATATATATCATATTTTCGAATTTTAATTTATTCAAAAAAAAATCGGTCCGGTCCAAATTCACACGGAACCGGTCAAAATATTCCGGTCCTTACAACCTCCCCTCCTTCAAGGAATTTCGTCCTCGAAATTAGCATAGTCATGGTCTTTCCAAAACCAATCCTTACCAGATGTCATTCTCGCCAATGATCGTCGCTTTCCCTTTCCACATACCCTAGGCGTTACACTTCCATAACACTCAAGTCTAGCACAATCAGACATGGCTGAGTGACTCCTAAGCCCATGTACGATTCACTCACGAAATCCTCCGAAGCACTTGCTTCGTAGAGTCCACAGTCTCTATCTCAAGACCTATCCAATCCATCTCTATCTCTAGTCTAAGGCAACACCTTTGACTAATCATACCAATCACTCACAGTGATACATCCCTATCATCCGGGATCACTAATACTCAAAGTCATTCTTTTATTATCAGACATGACTTTCAATCTCTGGCATACCATTCCCGGGCTTAGTCCAATATCCTGGGCATCATCACAACACAAACCACATCAATCCAGTGCACATCACAAGCGCACTCACCAGCAAGGCACCTGACAGTGTACTCGCCGATACAAACCACATAGCTGTGTACTTGCCGCAGCAAGCCACATAATCCTGCCCAGTCTTATAGACTACAACCCACTGGAATCCAATGCCAAGTCCAGGATCTTATATCCCACTGGTTTCGCAATCTCATTATTCAAAAGGAAAACCATTTTCCACTTTCATCTTTCACACTAATGAACCAGTTGATAGTTAGAGAGAATTCCTTTCATATCAGCACTTCACCTTAGACAATCCTTACTAATGAAAGTTTGAGGTCACCTACAGTAGCCAAACAGCAGCCATACAGTGGCCGCAGTCCACTGCGTCTACACGTCCACTGCGTCCACCTCTCCCCTTCACGGTAAGAAATTATCCTCACTTCAGATACCATATGTCAGGATCCTCATCCACTATCAACCCATCCTTCTCTTAACATCATATCCACACCATGATCCAACTGCATCTATCATGCACATATCACAGTACACCACTGAGGTCAAGGCACATAAGGAGTGCACTTGTCAAAACATATCATCCGGTCCTGTCCATTTTTGTGGACTACATTCCATTCCTTTCCAGCATCTCACTTGAGACTCCAAGATCCTGACTGCTTCGTCTAGGACCCCACAAATCTTTCCATGCATCACTAGTGCATTAATCAGCATCTAGGCATTACGATGCATCGTCAATGCATCGTCAAAGTCATCACATGTCCACTGACTCCAAGAATTAGGTCAATTCCGAGTCCTCATCATTGTGCAATGATTACATCACAAATCTGAATCACCAAACTCTTGGTTTGGGAAACTACAAGGTAACCCATACCTTTCTCCGCAATTCCAGACTTATACTTTCAAAGTCTATCACTACATGTCTATTTCAACATCACAGTCCACTCGGTTTCCAACCTCTACCTAGGTTTACCAATTCTCAAAACCAGAACTCTCTAGGTGACTACATGTCACTACTAACCATGCAACGCAAAATGAAACACTAAAGTGCAATGCTCAGTTACATGAATCATATATACCACATAGCATATAACACACAACATGCTAATCAAATGAACACACACCATGCATGATATGACATATGATGCATCAAATCAAATCAAAACCCTAGCCCTCGGGCTAACACTAGGAAAATACCCCTGACCATACACAGTCCTGGTATCTCCTTTGCCTGAGCAAGTGTGAAACACGGCCCAATCCCCCTAGTACACACATATACTAGAACACCAAATCTAGAGTGGTTCAACCAACCTACTCTCATCCTCTGTACCCATTGGTAAACACCTACCAATCTATCTGCCTCTATAGTCTAAGGTAGCAACCTTGACTATCAATACCAACCACTTTTAGTGACATATCCCTACTATTGGGAATTCTTTATCTGCCGTCATCCAGATGAAACAACTCAACATCCACAAGAGCCGGCGTATTGTAAGAGAAACGCTAATCCAAGAAAAATGTCTGGCCAGGCCACTTTTCCCAGTTAGCCCAACTCCGGCAACATGCCTTCCTTGTATCCTCTTTCAATCTCAATTACCCACCTCGGCAATACACTCATCAATCTCATAAGTCCCTAAGTATCTCTAAGGACTTAAGCACTCGCAATTTTCCTTGCGGTATCTCTTCATTTCTCACTAATGAGACTTAATCACCAAGCCAAAATCTAAACTCAACTAACTCTGGGAGTTTTTGCCAATAGAAACCTGTTTCACACACCACACCAACACTTTGATCCTTCATTTGGATTGCTCACACCGAGCAAGTCATTCCACTACCGTCCATAGGTAATTCAAACCTCTCGTCTAGACAACTATCAACCATTGCCTATCTCCAAATCAACACGTGACTTGACCATCCGTCCTTAGGTATCCGAACCTACGAATTTGACACCCTAGGTTTTCAAACCTAATGCTTTAACAGCAATCCAGAGTTCCTCAAGTCCTCGATCCTTACCCGTCGCCTCTAGGTATACCAACCTAGTGCTATCATAACATTCTGGTATTAGGTACATAATCCAACCTTCTCAACCATACACATGATATATCCATCACCCGTCATCCCTAGGTATTCCAACCTAGAGCTCTGATACCATCCTGTCACGCCCCAATTCCCGAGGCCCGGAAACCGAGGTGTGAACCCCGTGAGATCACCCTCACACTTTAACCACCACCTGATCATGCAACCTCAATTTCCTATCATTTTTACAAAAATTGGGCATGACCCATTCTAAATAATTAGCTCCTGGCATGATATACCTACTTTACAATTTATATGGACACTTCTGGGGACGTGTCCCCCCGACATTTATATCTAAACAATAAAAATGGACACTTCTGGGCCCGTGTCCCCCCAATATTTCTACAACATGCATAATTTAATCATAAATATACATGCCTCAGTCCTTGAATGTCCGTATTAAATACATACATCACATAAATAAAATACAACTGAAGGAACTGAATCTACACAAACGCTTTATACATTTAATCCAAATGTAAAGCATCTATCTATCCACTATCCTGGACATACACTAGATTCTAAGGAATCTAGATACTACCTCTGCAACCGGGACTATCAGTTTCCCCAACTGACTCCAAAACCAGCAATACCTGCAAAACCTGGGAGGGGGTGAGTTCAAAGGCCCAACAAGGTAAGTAGAACCATACTATCACCGCTGCAGCAGGTCGATCCTCACATATTCTCAAAAATATACATGCACTTAAATATATCACTATATTTAAGACCATGCTCTACCTAGCATGGATGAACCAATGATATATATGGCTACTCTAGCACATATGAACATACAAAATCCACTATACATGATTTTAGAAATCATTTTCAACATGCTTGAAAGCAGTAAACATTCAGGCATCAATATGTATATAGAACATATATATCAACACATTTACATAAACGATGTAAATCAACTACCACACCTCCTACTCGTCAAGTAGCACATCTCAAATGCAATAAAGATGTATTCAAACCATATAACATGCTCAAAAGCAATAGATATCCAACATATATCATGTTCTGTCCCAAGCAACGCATATATAAGAATGCGTTTAACACATAACATGCCTTACAATCGATAATGTAAGCAAGTTCACACACTTGTCTCTCTCTCGGGTTCAACCCGATATCCTAACATGATTCTCAAGCAATCATGTCACCTGGAACGCCTCCCACAACCATCTCACGACCTTGACCTACTCCGCCAACGTCATACTTCTGGGGCAATGTTTTGGTTTGCCCATTGGTGATTAGACCATATCAGCACCGTCACCAATTATTTGTTTACTCAAGGTGATTAGACCATATCAGCACCGTCACCGAGTATTAGGTGGCTCAAAGTGGTTAGACCATATCAGCACCGCCACTGAGCTTCTTTTGACTCAAGATGATTAGACCATATCAGCACCGTCACCGAGTCTCAAATGGTTCAAGGTGGTTAGACCATCTCAGCACCGCCACCGAGTATCTACCTACTCCAAGGTGGATAGACCACTGTCACCGAGTATTTACCTACTCCAAGGTGACGTAACCGCTCCAACACCCTCACCGTGACCGAGTATTGACCTACTCTGGGTGATTTAACCACACTTCCCCGTTCTCTCACAACGGTACCATATATGCATTTTGAACATATAATATTTGAGCGTCAATTCGACTTAATTCTTGCATTGGTTGAACAAAATTTGATTATGAACACTTTTGTATTTCACATAAATTCCGTGAATCGGACTTCTACTAGGTCAAAACTTGGGCCGAACATCAGCAGAAAAATCCACATGTTTAGGGCTGCGAGAAAACCCTAATTATCTCCTAATTGGATTAGAACTTTTTCTCCTAACTGGATTAGGAATTTATGTATTCTCTTGGGGTATAAAGTGACGAATTGGAGGCTATTTTAGGGGATAGAATAAGTGGAGGCCAAGGCAAAGAAGACATAAACAATCCGGGTTTTATTTATTTATTACGTCTTTTATTTATTTGTTATCTTCTTCTTCTACCATGTGTAACTAAACTCCTCAACTAGGGTTGAGGAGGAAACCTCCATTAATGAATTGAAGTTATTTTGTTCATTAATTGATTCACATATATATGATTTAAATACTTATGATTTTCGCTTCTTGTGATTAATTATTTTATAATTCTTTCACCATCTATATCATGTATATGTGGTAGTTAGAAAGTATTATAATTAATCTAAGCTTGGGTTTGTATTTCTTAAAAGTGATGATCTTTGATCTTATGTTTTTCATTAAATTGGATTCATAAGATGCTTAGAATTTTACATTAGTGAAATGAAGAAAAATCTACCTTTTTGATATATTTTTCATAGTGCTTTATTGCTAAATCTTGAGTAAGCAATAGATTGATTTATGGATTGCTACTCTAACTTTGGGGATTAATAAATGAATATTAGAAGCTTCATGGATTTAATGGTGGTGGAATCCGACACCTTAGTTATTTTCTCTCTTTGATTTCAATAGTGTTATTTTGTTTGAATGTTAGTTAATTTCTCTCAAATCAACCATCTTTTGTTTAAACTAGATTAGTTTTAAATTAATTTGAATTTCTATTAGTTTTTCTTCTTAGAGCATTCCCTTGGGTTCGACCTCGTTCTTGCCGATCTATACTTCAATTGATTGGTACACTTGCGAGTTATTTTAAACTTTTAAAACAACATCATTCAAACTGAAACATTGCGTTTCCAAACTATTATACCCAAACTTTATAGCACATGCCTCTTTGGGTAAGGGTGAAAGGACACCAACAAATCTATAAATAGGATCTCTTTCATTTGCATTTGGCATTAAATATTTAATCCAAAAATCCTCCTCTTTCTATGTTATCCTATTCTCTCAACCACTAAATCCGAGTCCTAGCCAAGTATAACCAAGACCAAGTGGTCTAACTCAAAGTTCTAAGGTGATCAATCCAAGAAAGTAATATACTAGGTTGGTTCAGTGAGTTGATCCAATTGAATTGCTGCTTTTGATCAATTTGATCATTGTATCCTGGGAGACTTTCGCCAAGGAGTCCGTACAACACATAGATAGGGCGAATAAAATCTTAAGGAGATTGAATCTAATTCAAGCCTCAATCATCAAAGTTCAGGTTCATTATTATAGATATATATATACATTTTAATTAGCGTATGGTTTTATATGCTAGTCAGTGTCATTTATGATTCTTATATAGTTTATATAACATGTGATTAATGTGCAATACATAAGTTAAGATATTTTAGATTATTACATGTGTTATAATCTTGCTTGATATAGAAACATATAAAAGTTTTTTCTTTTATATAATGGTAAGAGATTTTCTTATGATTTTCTAGAAGTTCAAAAGGTTATATTTATATGCTGCACTTTCTTCCTGTATAAGAAATTGTTAAGTTTATAGTTATTGTCTAAATATTTTAGAGCTATTTTAATTATATCTATATTGTGAGATATATGGTGATGTTATAGAAGCATAGTTTATTACCAAAATTTCCCAACAATAAACTTTTTTGTCTTGGTTACTTGTATTTATACAAGTTTCATGTTAGTGTTAAAGCAACGTTAAAATTAACAATCCTTAGAAATAGATGGGATTGTTTTTTAAGTTTTTACTTCACAATAAAACTCTCTCATATGTTTTCTTCATCTGTCTCTCAATTAATAGAGTCAATTTGTTCAAGTGAGTTTTTTGAAGGACCACATTGTATTTTTAACTTACACGTGATGGTTTCCTAAGTCAAGCGTCCATCAAGCTAACTTGGTTAAACTCACTCCAATCATTCTTTTATTGGATAAAATTTAATTATGTGATGTGTAAGCAATATCTAATTTTATAAACAAAAATATATATAATAGGGAAAATTTAACCTTCCCATCTTCATGGGGAGGATAAGCTTTGTCCCCACATGTTTTAGACAATAAAAGTTCCTAACTTTTGTTGTTTAGCAATTCAAGTAAAGACTATTTATGTTATTTTATATTTCAATTTATTTTTTTATTTCCTCTCCACTTCAGCGTTGCATTTTTCTTGATTTGCAACTACTCATTGATAACCATGGGTTCCATGATTTTCATCGACCATCGGGTCCATGGATTCCAGTAAGACATGTATTTCACCACCTCCACCATTCCCGCCTCCACAACCACCACATCCATCACCATCCCCATCCCCATCCCCACAACTTCCACCACCACTATATGTATTCCAATGAATGAACCTCCACTTTCTCCACTCCTAAAACCACCATCACGACTGTGTATTCTAGAGAATGAACCACCACTGACACCACCACAATTGGTGTTGCCACCACCACCATCCCCACTCCACAACCATCACCAATAGTGTATTCCGATAAATAAACCACAACCACAAACTTATGGCGCCACCACCACCATCTTCACGCCCAAACCACTGCCATCACCAAAATCCCATAGTCGATGGTGCCTTAGTGGTATTCCGACTATAACTAAAGTTCTCATGCTTAGTGTATCGGCGGCCAGGTTAGTAGTGACGACGTGCATGTTGTGGTTCAAGGTTAAGGTAGAGATCGTGGGCGAAACATTGAGAGATGATGATATGAGAGGGATGATGGGGAGGTTAGGTTTTTCAAATAAAAAAGATGTCCATGTTATTTTATGATGTGGCAAGTTCTAATTATGAGGTCACATTTGTCCAATAAAAATGGAGACAAAGTTGATCCATCCATGAAGGTAGAGAGTTTAGCTTTTTCCTTTCTTATAGTAATATTAATTTTAAAACTTATGTAGGGGCGGAGCCAAGATTGCAAAATGGGGAGGGCTAAAAGCAAGAAAAATTGAAAATGAACATAATAATTTTTATAACAAAGACATGTTATAAATATTCAAAAATAGACAAAAAAACAAAAAACAATGACGTTCTCATATAGATAAATCAAGTACATCATAAACAAATACAAAAACAAATATAGCATTTTCTTAAGTAACCTATTGAAGATGAACCTTCCGATCCTTAAGGGAGTCAAATTCATTAACTACCCAATTTATATCAAAATTTTCAACAAGTTCTCTTTCAATGTTGAGAATCATGTAATCTACAAGAAATTCATCACCTATCTTGTTGCGAAGTTCAATTTTGACATGCTTCATTACCGAAAAAGCTCGTTCCGTTGTTACTGTAGAAACAAGGAGAGTCAATATGAGATGGATCAATCTATCAATCAAATAATTAGTATTTCTCCTTCTTGTTTCAGCTAACATTTTGCATAAATTAGAAATGAAGAACATCAATCTTATAATGATGCAATTGGCTTCTCAAACCATGTATCTCATTGTAAAAATATTTAAGATAAAATTTCTAGCAAGATTGCAAATATCATAAACTTTAAATGATTTATAAGGAAAAAGCTGAGCCGAGAATAAGAAGTTCTATTGTACTTTTAGAGAATATCTGTTTTAACTCAATCAACTGAAAATCTATAGCATAATTGAACATATCAACTTGATAGTGATGTTTAAATGTGATATTATCATTTTGTTCACAAAAACGACCTGTACCCACGTAGAGATAGAAACAAAATTTGACCAATTTTTGAATTTTTCATCATTTTCGCCACAAATACGTTTTAAATGATGTTATGGATGTTTCAAGAGTGAGAAATATGTTTGGGAAGTTGTTTTAAGGTTTTGAAAAGTTTTAGAAACATTTGGAGAAGTTTAAATTTTTTGGTCAATGGGGCCCGGGATGCGGTTCGGGTGGGCTTGGGAATCCAAAATATTTTTGAAAAAATATTATTTTTGGTTATAGATCAAATGAAATATTTAAATAGTTAAGGAAGTGATTTCGGAGCCATAGCCGCTTTCAAAATCAAAAATGCAGTTCGGGAGGGTACGTAAAGTGACTCAGGGGCATTTCGGTCATTTCACACCCCAAGATATTATAAATATCTAGAGGGGCTGAAATATAGCCATTATTACAGCCATGTCTCTCTCTAACTCTCCCACTTCATCTTTCTCCCTTCTCTCTACATTTCGGATACCTTAGAGGTTGATTTGAGAAATGCCGAAGGCAAGTTGATTGCTCTACTCGGCGAGGGCTACGTATTGGACCGAACAAAGTCCACATTTGGCAAGATAGAAAGGGATGAAATTTTAGAACCTAGCTTCCAAGACTTGATATTTAAGGTAGGGGTGTGAATCCTCTCTTTGCTTTGATTCTATAGGTTACATACTTGTGACATGAAAACCTCTTTTTTGAAAATTTATGTGAAATGTGATAATCTTTGTATATGTAATTTGCCTAGCATGTTCTAGATATAAATTATATATTGCATGTGTAAGTTGGTCATTTTGAATGCATATTATGATTTTGTATTCATTTGAGAGGTGTGTGAGATTTGACCTCGTGTAGGTTAAATGCATGAAAGAAGATTTTCTTCAAATGCATAAGTGTTGTGATTTTCATGAGATGATTGAAATGCATTGAATATGCATGAGTTGAGAATTGAAATGCATTGACCTTGTAAATGTTATGCATTTGGTGAAAATTATGAAAATCTTGAGGTTTGGTATGTTATGTGGCAATGTGCACTTATGTGAGAAAATTGCATTCTTAGGGCATGTGTGAGAATTAATATGGGCTTCGAACCCTAGGGTGCAATATCCAAAACTTGGTCAAGTAGATGTCGCTTCTGTGGGGTTAGAAACTCGTAGAGCAAAAGCAAGATATGTGAGCCCAAAACGTTACTATGGATGTGACAAGTTAAAGTCGTCATTTGAATTGATTTTTGAGTATATGTGGTGTAAGTTTATTTGAGAGTTGTGATCCCTTATAAATTGTACATGTGTTGAAATGTGAAGCATCACTCATGGTTTCTAAAAGTGTAAATTTTTAAGTATGAAAAACATGAATATATGTCATGTAGTCATGTAGAGACTTCATATACATTCATGCATAGCTGCCTGATTTAAGGTAGAGTCGGGTGGATCAGTCCTACTGAGTGTAGTTGTATGCTCACCCCCTTCCCCCAAACCCTTTTTCAGATAAAGCTCCGATGGAGGATGAGGCTTGATTGGCTTAGAGGGTTCGAGTGGACTTTTGCCTTTCTTTGGATCATATGTGTATATATGTCCATGCCAATTTGTGGCATGTCGACTATGTTAAAGATGTTGTATGTACATTTGAGTTATGTTGACGTACTATAATTTCAAATGTAATTGCCCTTGTGGCTTATGCATAACTTTTAAGGAATGCAATGTATGGTGTATAGTTGAATCTCAATGCATATGTTTTATGAGTATAATTCATTGGAGTTTAATGTATTTGTTTGGATCATATGGAAGATGTATGGATCATCTAGAATGTTTAGAAATGTCATAGAGGATATATATGTATGTTGTAGATTGAGAATTGGGATAGGAATGACTAATTGTAATCATTTGGTGGTTTGTATTTACAATAGTTTGAGTGATTATGATACATTGTAAACCCCATTATGATGCATGGTAAAGAGTTGAGTATTTTGAGTGGGATTCCAAGGGATTTTGCAAGATATTACGCATCTTTAGCGATGCATCGTAAATTACAACGCATCAAAGTGGATATTAAGATAGAATTGGGAAATTAAGGGACGTCATGTAATAGACACATAATAGGTTATTGAGGTTAAGTCATTCATAAGTAAACGTATGCAGGTATTATGCTTCTTCATTGACTTAGTGGTTGAGATAGTTCATTAGGGTTTAATGGACATAATCGCCCTTGCGATTACGACATTCACAACATGCCCTGAAATTGGTCTAAACTTCAATTGGGCATAAATCATTCGTTTTAAATTGGAATTGAGCGTGATTTTTTTTTTGGATCCTTTTTCCAATGGACTAAGTATCACTTTGAAATTCCAAACACACCAGAAGTTGAGTTTTGGAATTGAGCGGTTCATGAGTATGAACCTGGTGGGACTTTAATATTGATGTTTGATAATCACTGTTCACCCCCATTCCCTCACTCTTAACCGGGAATCGAAAATCGGGGCGTGGCAACCCACCATATAAGAAGCACTCATATAAGGTACTACAATCTCATGATTTTAACAAAATGATTCCACATTTTGAAAAAAAAAGTATGCCACCCATTTTCTTTCAATTCCTGAAGGAGTACATTCGTACTTGAAACAAGGTTCATAACATTTACAATGTCTTGAGTTTTTTGTTGCAATGCTTGACAAAGTAAATTAGTAATTTTCATCATCTCACAACAATTGTAAGATAAATACAAATTCAAATGATAGCATTGCAAGATGAGCACCCTTTGCTTTCTCACATAGAGAATTAGTTGGTCCATTCTTTGAAACATTTTAGGAATTACAAGAGATGGACCAAATAAATCTATCAAGTTACTAATAGAACCAAAATGAGAGCTCCATCTAGTGGCACCTACTCATTGCAAATTCTTAATTTGATTAGTCCATTTACCACTCTCAAGTTCACCAGTAGCTGACTTAAGCTGATTATAACTCACTATGACATTTAGGAGTAGCAATGATAAGATTGATAATGGAATTTAACTTTGAAAAGAATACCCATATATCTTGTACATCTTTGGATGCCACAACTAATGCTAGTTGTAGTTAGTGAGCAAAGCAATGTACATAATATTCATATGAATGTTCTTTAAGAAACAACACCTGTAATCCATTCCATGCCACACACATATTGCTCACTTTAACATACCACTGGCCTCACATGTTATCAATTTGGAGATCATAAATAGTAAGTACATCTGAAATTTCTTTTTTAATAGTTAAAGCAATGGTGCCTTTAATGCCTATAACTCTAAAAAGGTTCTTTAAGTAAACCATTTTTAACAAATCTCAAGACAATAGCCATTTGCTCTATATCAGACACATCTTGTGCTTCATCAACCAAAATGCAAAATTTTTCATTCCCAAATTCTTCACGAATCTTACATCTCACCCTATTGCCAAAAATATGCAAACCTTTTTGAACCATTGGCGAAATATTCTTTGCATTTTTTAGAGCATCATGTAAGACAACTTTATCAACTTTGTCATTTAATGTTGTTTAATACTTTATGAATTCAATAAAGTTTCCATGATTCACAAATTCAACGAATTCAATGTGACAAATACACATGCTTGGAATTCTTGCCACCGAACACTCTCAATTGTTGTCTTAAGGCACAGTTGATTCTTCTCCACCACATCTCTAGATTGTATATCAATACTTTGTCGATATGTTACAAATGATTCATTAAAGCATCTAAATCTCTTACGACATACAAGTGTAATGAATTAGGACCTCCCACATGTTGCAAAAGAGCGCACCTAGCTATATCATTAACCTTTTTTCAACTATTGAACCCCTCAACAGTAAAAGTAGGACGTGGTGGTGGATTAGTTTAAAAAAGAAAGCATGAAAAGTAATATGCTTAATCTTTCTCAGGAGAATACCTAACCTAAGTGAATTTTTTACACCAACTACTTAAAAATCGACGAGATTGAGTTATGTCTTGGGTGAAAGGAAACACTAGGAGATTTGGTTGATAAGGTCCCCTTTTGATATAATTTCATCGAAGCTCATCATGTTCATTAATGGGGTGTTACCATATTTGAAGACGCAAACCAGGATCTTGTATAAAAGACATATCATCAACCTCCGTTTATTCAATTCTTAGAGTTTTTTAAGGAGTTAGTTGTCGCTGCTTATCAGAAGTTGCCCCACTTTTTGATTTATCATTTTCTAGTTTATAGAATAAAAATTAAATTTTCATCTTGCAATGAAAGTGCATTGATAGTCTGAAACAATAGAGGCCTAGAATAGTGATAAATGACAGAATATTTGCAATAACAGCCCACATGGCTAAACAAATAAATATGCCCCATAAGGCCAAACAAATAAATATGCAATAATAAATAAGCCCCACACGGCAAAACAAATAAATATGCCCCACATGGTCAAACAAATAAATATGAACAATAACAGATATGTTTTACACGACCAAACAAATAAATAATTACATATATGTTGTGTGCAGTTGCGTTATTCACAATTTATAAATTTATCACTCTCAATAGAACGAATCCTTGAAAGATAGGGCTCTAAGTTGAGGGTGTCAATCCCACAGAGACTACATAGGTATAACTCACTAAAGGTTGAATGTTGGTTCTTGTTTAAATCACAACCATGTTGGTTATCGGCTTACTCTACTTTGAAAGCATAAAAGTATTTTAAATACAACCGTTGAGAGAAGAATAAAGGACTAGGATTAGACATCCCCTCTAACTTCGTAGTATGTCACACTTATAATAAATTGGGGTAAATTCATGTAAATGTGTACTAATGACTTGTTGACAAGTCCCACCTACAACGACGTTGCCAAGAGAATACACGCACCTTAATATACTATAATCCATCTTCAAAAAATATGACTTTCTTTATTAACCTAATTACGTACTTGTAGTAAAATCATCGTCACATGATTTCCCTACCTACCTACTTACCTAATTGAAGTAAAATCACCTTCTCTAAGCATAGACTATGCAAATCTAGTTATGCATGTTATAGTGAAAACGAGTCTCAAGCCATCACTTATAGTCCTTGTGAAACTTACAAGTGTTTGAAGATCATATGAGGAATTTAAGCATTCTAAGACAAGAAGATAAATCACCACACACGAGCATGAAAAAATTGTAACTTTATGTATATAAGGCTCAAGGCAAGAGACATATACATCAAATACATAAAAATCCCCAATTCATTGAAGTTAGAGCATATTTACAAAGCTAGGGTTTGTCAAAACCCTAGAGAAGGATTAGTTGATCATAGTGGGCTGGAAGCACTCCACAGACAGAGATGGTCCCGTGCTCAAGATGGTCTTCAAGGCCTTACAAAGCCCTCTTTGAAGCTTTCCCTCTCTAGAACTTCACTTTCTCTCTCTAAAATTCTAAATTATACTCTCTCTTACAAGAATTGTGTGTCCTTCTTTTATTACATATTCTCTAGCTATATAATTGATCTGAGACTCAAAATATCATAGAAATTCCATGCAAGGCTCTATCCCAACAAAATTAGACAAGTGGCAAGTGGAGAAAATATCTACAGAAAAATATCTTCAGTAAGTTCCGGCGATGCATCAAAGTAAGGACTTCGATGCATCAATCTTCCTTCTTCTGCAGATCTTCAACTTTCTAACTTTTCGACTCCGGTCTTGACCCGCCATTCAATATTCCTTAATGTAGATTCTCCATGAAGGATGATATGAATTAGGAATGCATTGTTGAACTAATAAAGGAGTCGAATTATGCCACATTCTGAGTTTGAACCTGAAATCATCAAAAACATAAAAATACGTAAAAACTGTACAATATGTGCAACTATGGGATCAAGATACATAAGTAAAGGCGCAAAAATGTATAACATTCAATGCTTATCACGCCCCCAAACTTAGATATTGCTAGTCCCTTAGCAATATAAAAAGAAATAAAATAAAATGACTATTGTACTTTCGCTTTCATGGGAGATCCAGTTGCATTTAGCGAATGCAACAAGCCTTTTAAATCCCTAGACACGTCTAGTGGATGAGTGAAGTCTCATTGGGTTCAACATTTGTTAAACTCACAAAAGTATGCAAAAATGATGGAATGCTCAGTCATCAACTAGAACAAAGAGTGACAACCCAATTGATGTTCAAAATGACAAATGCAACAAGTATTATGGAGCTAACTGGACATCAATAGATATAAACCGTCAAAAATCAGAGTTGGGCGACAATCCCCACATGATGGTCAGTCCGATACACATACAAGTGCAAACCCTAAAATCCTCTTTGAAAAGTGAAGATACATTCAACTATGTGGTTTATTATCGTTAATGGAGAATAAAAAAAAAACATCAGTTCTTAAAAGAAACACTTTCTGACAAATCACCAAAACATAATGTTAACTACACAAATATTTACAAACATTAAGCATAATTGGTTGTGCAATGCCAAAGTCCTTTAAGCTTTCTAGTAAGCCCATATAACAATGTTGGGTCAATGACTCCCAAACCAGATGGTTTTAGGACATTAGGTGGAAAAGCACCCCACGGACTTAATAACCGAGTTCACTAGGCCACGAACTTAAATGAGCCAATTGTTTCATTATTGCTCAACCTTGCACACCTTTTAGACGCGAACACTCCATGCTTTATAGGGCATAGAGGCCTGGTTTAATGAGTGAGAAAGCTTATTGTTATTTATTTTGTTTTGTTTGGTTCCTTTTTTTTTTTGGCTTTTTTTTTTCAAAGCAATCTGTTCTTCAAGAAGTTCAAATAAAAGCAGACATTTTCAATATTCTCCAAACGATGTATAGCCCACAATTTCAATGTATGTGTGCGTATTTGTGCCGTTAAGGACAAATTTAGGGGAATAACTATACAATATTCAAAAACTGAATAAAAATGTAAACCGTTTTAACCTAACACATAATTTTCAAAAATGCGAGTATTTTTCAGATGCCAAAGCTCCTAATTACAAGATGCATTTATCGATGAAGTTATGGGCATCACATCTTCAAATAGAAGGACGTCATGGCAAACATGAAATGAAAATGCAATATGTACAAAAATTTAAAAACAACCCAGTGTAATGTATAGTGTAGTGTATGCAAGTATACCGTACCCCAAACTTAAATGAAACATTGTCCTCAATGTTTGAACTAAAAGAGTTAGAACAATGTTACCGGTGGGTTGATGGGTTTCAGAAAGTCAAAACATCAACCATTTCAGGGTAGTGGGTACACAGGTACACGGGACAAGTGGGGCATCAAAACCTACACAAGTAAAAGCACATACAGCATAACATACACGAACTGGAAAAGTACATAATGAATAAAGTAATAGAAAGGATAACAATAACCTAAAAAAAATAAAAAGATGATACTATTCCATTAATTGAGGCATGTGTGATACAAATGCGGGAATTTATGGAATACAAAAGAATTGCTTCACAAAGCAACAAAACAGAGTGCCTTCACGACACTCGACAGTTCTATGACTGTGAATACATAAAAACAAAATACTAGAAATGAAATCAAAACACAAAATACAAAATAACTAAGGCTGAGGAGGTGGCGGCGGTGCAGAAGTAGAAGCATCTAGGCCCCGAGAACGAGATCGACTGAGAAGTCGTACAATGCAGTCCTACCCTTCCAGAATGGCATGGACGCTCACAGTAAGAGTATCTAGGCGCTCCTCAATTTGTCGCATGTGCTCAGCTACTACACGACACTCCTCTAAAGCAGCGTGACACTGTATATCAAAACCTGCCTGAAGACGTGCAACATCGGCAGTCAGGCAAGCTATACCATCAACGAGGTACTCATAGTCCTCGGTACTCATGCTCGACACATCAAGCTCGGGCTCCTCCTCCTCTGAATCATCACCCTCCACTGGAGCATCAGGAATATCCATCTCCACCGGCCTTCTCCTCCTCACTATCGCCAGCTTCCACCTCAAGGGCTACGCAGGGCAAAGCTATCATATAGGCCACCATCTTTTTCTAACTCTGAAGAGCAAAATGTGGTGGTGGTCCATAGGAAATCTCTGAGTCCTCAAAATCAAAAGTTGCCCTAGTCAGAAAGGCGATAATCAAGTAAGGGAAGGAAGCTTCATCGACAGAGATTTCTTGTTTGGCTTCCAAATAATCTGATCCCAAGCCTTGTGAATCTAACCCCATATAATAGCTGCGATGGAAAACCAATACCCTCTTTCCATAGCATAGAGGGCCTATAAGAACTCACCCCGGTGCTTGATAGTGTGCCCAAAAGGGTGAGCATTCTTGTGAAAAATAGTATCTAAAACCACCAACACCGGGGTATCAATGATTTGTTGGTGGCATTATTTTTGTAGTTGGTAAAACGTCCCCGACATAGTGATCGCACTAGATGGGAGATTGTGAGGTCCTGGGGAAGCACTGGCAATACAAACTTGTCCTCACTCAGCTCAACAAACTCGGGCTAGATATATGGAATCTTCGTAATATCTGCAATAGTATCAACGGTGATGGCAAGAGGTGTGCCATCCATAGTAGTTCTCAAAATTATGGGCTTTGCGCAGTCATATCGGAGGTTCATGTAAAAGGCTTATACAAGTCAAGGATAAGCAACCTCAACTATCGGAGATAACAAGGATAGAAGATCGTGGTCTCGTAAGGCATCAAGACTCCTCCTAGCATAGCGGTCATCCGCAAAATTCGAGGGCACTATCAAATTTTCTGGTATAAATCCCTGATTCTTCCATTGTCAACTAGGGACGTCGTGAATAACTCCCATGGGGGCCTTGTTTCGGACCATCTCTAGACAAAAATATGGGTTCCAAGCTTGTAACATGAAAGGTGCTTGGCAGCCCCTAGATCTGTCCAAAACTCCACAAAATGACTCCGATGTACTCCCAATAATCTCTAATCAATCACATATGCCACCAAAAATTTTGAAAAAATAAGAAGAATATACAAGAATCCAAAATAGGAGCGTTACCTCGCAGGAGACAAACTGAGTATGCAAGGCTGTCTATGCATGGAATCCCATCATGGATGCTCGAATGAAGACACAAACGGCAGGGTTTTTAACCTTAGTGGTGGGGTGGGAATGTTCTTGGTGGATTCGGACAAGAGAGAGAAAAGGGAGTCGCGAGAGGAAGAGGGAGAAATGAGAGGGAAAGATGAGAGGTTCGAATATTAATTGACTGCATACACCATCACGTGCCTCAGTGTGATGCATTGAAGTGGATACTTTGATGTATCATCACTGTCGATGCATCGAACTACAGGTTTCGATGCATCAAAGCTGGCGATGCATCGACCATCTATCGACACAAGGTGCGGTGGCTACTGGAATTAGCAAGAAAAATGGGACATTTAAAGATCGATGCATCGTCGCTTCCTTTGATTGGAAATTTACGAAATTGTCCCAAGTATGAAAAAAATTTAAGTTAAACCCCTATTTCACACCTCTCACTCTCAAATACTTCAAAAATATTTAGAGACATTCCTTTTGGGATTTGAAGGGTCACACAGAACATGATAGGACTGCAGAAATTGTTACCAAGATTAATGTCTATGTTGAGACGTGTACACAAGTTCATTCACAATATCTATCCAAAGCATTTGCTCTCATGATTGGCAGCATGATGAGATGCGTCAAAGGTATCCATCCTAACGGTCATATTTCCAAAGGAGATGTCCATTACTCCGGTATGACAATTAACGCAAGCGTTAGTCATAGCCAAGAATGGACGACCTAGAATGATTGGAATATGCCTTGTAGGGTCTTGGACAGGTTCGGTATTAAGGACTATGAAGTCCACCGGAAAGTAAAATTTGTCCACTTTGATGAGAACATCTTCGATTATCCCACGTGGTTGCCTCACCGATCGATCGGCAAGTTGCAGCACTACTATGGTCGGCTTAACCTCTCCTAGCTCTAATTTCTCATAAACTGAGTAAGGAAATAAGTTAACACTTGCTCCCAAGTCAAGGAGGGCTCGTTCAAATTTATGGTCACCAATGACACATGAGATTGTGGGAGCACCCGGATCCTTGAACTTTGGAGCGGTGTTATTTTGAAGAATTGAACTCAGTGCTCAGTCAATTGGACCTTTTTAGGAACTTGGTTCCAAAATTTATGCTTTTGGGTGCATAAGTCCTTTAAAAATTTAGCATAGGAGGGAATTTGTTTTATAGCATCAAGAAGAGGAAGATTGATTTTTACTTGCTTGGAGATTTCTATCATGTCTTGCAATTTCTCTCCTTGTTTCCCAAATTGAGTTGGTTCCCTTAATCTTTGAGGAAAGGGAATAGGAGGTTCGTATGAAGCCGTTTGATTTGGAGTCGATGAGAATGTAGCTCAATGATTTTATCATGTCCTTTTTCTTTTGGATTATAAGAGAACTTTTTTGGATTTATTGAGAGGTTTTTTGGATCAAAAATATGATTGTTTAGATTTATCGGATGCTCGCATTCTTTCTCTCTTATCTTGTCAATTGGATTTTCTAGCACTCTACCACTCCTTAAAGTAGTAATTGATTGAGCTTGTTCTTTGTTGAACTCAAAGGAATGAGAAGCATCACCAATTATTTGAACTCCATTCGAATTTGCCACCGTTTGGCTAGGCAACTTTCCACCCTCTCTACGATTCATTGCATTAGCTAGCTGCCCCAATTGGGACTCTATTTTTGTAATAGATTGTGAGTGGGCATTGATCTTTTGAGTATTACTTTTGATATTGCCTAAAGCTGCCAACACCTTTTCTTCAAAACTTGGGTTTCGAGAAGGTGGTTGATTGGGGGTGTAGTAGAAACTTGAATTTGAATTGGGTTGATAAGGTCTAGGTTGGAATTGAGATGGACTTTGTTGTCCCGGTGGTCCTTGAGGTCCTTGATATTAGCCTTGGTTCCCATATTGGAATTGGTTTTGATATCTCCATTTTTTGGTATGACATTTGGCCCAGCCTAGAGTAAAGTGCATTTGCTTGCTCTTGTGAAAATTTGGGATATTGTCCTGTATGAGGGCAATCCTTTATATAATGTGAAGGACTAGAGCAGAATGAACACACATCATATGTGGGATGAAGGGTAGGATTAGGAATAGTAGGATTGGAGGAAGAAGAAGAAGAAGAACCGACCAACATAACTTGATCCAAATTTTTTTCTAAGGCTTCTATCTTCCTATCTGTTGCTTGCTCCTTATGTATTTCAAAAATTCTTTCAGTTTGGGCATTAAGAGGAGCGACTACCTTATTCTTCCTTTCATTAGAAGAACGATGAGACAAATTTTCACTCCAGTTCTCAAAGAGTATCCAAGCTTCATCGGGGTTTTTTAGAAAGAATGTACCTCTACAACTAGCATCAACCATTTGTTTGTGAGGCTCCCCTAAACCATCATAAAATCTTTGCACCAATTGCCTCAAAAGATCTTTCATCCTTTCCCAAGTTTTATGAAAAGCTTATCCCTCCCTTTGAGAGAAACCAATGATGGCTCTTTGCCCATCATTAGTCTTTCCCATTGGAAAGTATTTCTTTAGAAACTCCCGTTGCATTTCTACCCAAGAGTTAATGAAATTTGGCTCTAAGGAAATTAACCATTGTTTGGCTTTATCCTTAAGCGAGAAGGGAAAAAGATGAAGTCTTAAGTTGTCCTCCACTTGTGCATTCAACTGTAAAGTAGAACACACTTCTAAGAATTCATCAATATGTTTATAAGGATCTTGGTTAGAAGCCCATGAAAACAACTAAGAAGATTAATTTTTGAGGATTTGATTTCAAAATTGTTCCTCCCCGCATTCGGGAAACGAATATAAGAAGGAGATGCATAGGTAGATGGAACATAAAAATCTCAAAGAATCTCATTGCCCGACGGGGGTGGTAAGATTGGATTTTGCTGAACATTTTGATTGTCATTATTTGCCATGGTTTCTCTAGTATGTTCTCTAAACAATATAGGGTCCCTAGGAATGTAACTATGTTGTCTAAGAGTTCGTTCAAGCTCAAGGTCACACGGCAACAAAGGTAATGACAAGGATCTCCTACCTTGTATATGAATAAACGAAAAACTTTAAACTATGTGCAAAAACAAAATTTTTAAATTTCTAAGTGCAAGAAAGTTAAGTACTCTACTCACAAGGATCCAAGCTTAAGTCTTGATGCCTTAATTAGACAAGTACCTACAATGAAACACTTAAGAAATAAAGATAAAGATACTTACAAATAAAGAATATAAAGAATAAGTTAAATTAAAATTTAAACTAGACTCAATTCTCTAATTTAGAGATTTAATCGTAGTTCCCGTCAACAGCACCAAAAATTGTTGTGTGCGGTTGCGCTACTCACAATTTATAAATTTACCACTCGCAATAGAACGAATCCTTGAAGGATAGGGCTCTAAGTTAAGGGTGTCTATCACGCCCCGAAATCCAGACCGCCGAGACTCCCCCGGACCGACCCGAATCCAGAGGTGTGAACTCCGTGAGATCACCCTCATGATATAACCATCATCTGATCATACAATCTCAACTTCCTATTATTTTCACAAAAAAAATTGGGCATCACCCATTTGAATAAATTGGATCCTGATGAGTTATTCATACCTAAAATTCAAATTGGACACTTTTGGGCACGTGTCCCCCTATCATTTACATCTATAAGTTAAAATGGACACTTTTGGGTACGTATCCCCCCAGCATTTCTACAACATACATAATACAATCAAAAATATGTCTCAGTCCTTGAATGTCCATCTTATATACATACATCAAATGAAATATACAAATGGGAGAAGCTGCCCAACATAAAAGTCCGATACATTTAATCCAAATGTAAAGAAACTCTATCCAACATCCTGGACATACATGAAATTCTAGGGAATTCAATTACCACCTCTGCATCCTGTACTATCAATCCCCCTAACTGACTCCACAATCAGCAATACCTGCAAAACCTGGGAGGGGGTGAGCTCAAAGGCCCAACAAGGTATGTAGAACCATACTATCACTACTGCAATAGGTCGATCCTCACATATTCTCAAAAATATACATACACTTAAATATATCACAACATTTAAGACCGTGCTCCTCCTAGCATGCATGAACCAACAATGTATATGGCTACTCTAGCACATATGAACATACAAAATCTACTACAAATGACTTAAGAAAATCATTTACAACATGCTCAAAAGCAATGCACATCCAACATCAATATGCATAGAAAACATATATGAATTAAAGCATTTACATAAACAATGTAAATCAAATACCACATCACCTACTCAACAGGTAGCATATCTCAAATGCAATATGGATGCATTTAAACAGTATAACATGCTTAACAGATAAACACATAAGCATAAGATGCAACTCTTCATCTCTCAATTTTCACCCGATACCCCACATGATTGGTCCGCTCCGAAGATCATGTGACCTAGGACAACTCCGATAACTATTCTATGACTTGGACCACTCTGAAAGGTCATACTACCATGGCAATGTATAGGATTGCCATGATGTGAGGGGACAACTCCGAGGCTCACATTTGTTGGACATACTCCGATTCCAGGCATTAAGCCTGAGCATGGCGGGTCCACTCCGAGGGTCATACTTATTGGACATACTTCGATTCCAGGCATTAAGCCTGAGCATGGCGGGTCCACTCCGAGGGCCATATTTCTTTTGCGTTATTTTCCCACAACCTTCCACACATGCATTATGGATGCATAAACACATGGCATATTATTTTCATGCATTAATCCATGCTTATTAATACTAAAAAGAAGTATTTAGCATGCTTCTCATCATATTCTAACACATATAGCACATACATGTTCAAAACCCGCATAATACCTCATCTATGCCAACAACCTTAACCTAGCACATTCTTATCATACTATAACCAACGCATACATTCGATATATATATATAAAGTTAGCATGCATTTCATACTCACATTTTCACATATAAACACATATATGTCCAATCCTGCATATAAGTCCTATATGCAAGTATACTAGCATAAATATAATCATGCTTCCACTCAAGGCATGCATTTACTATAAGCAACCAGCATGCATTTCAACAACCATACATAATCACACATATATGTATCTTGTCACCTATATATGTAATAAGGACATATATAACACTTAGCATATTTCATGCTTTTCAAATACCCTTCAATGCTATAATCAATATAGTATGCATTTCTACCCCTGCACCAAATATATAATCACATATATATTTACATATACTCAACTCTTGCATAAAAATCACCTATGCAAGCAAGGCAACATCTAGCTAATTACATATAAATTTAGCATACTTTACATGGCTCAATTTACACATATGCATATAACAATGCAAATAAGCATTTAACTTAACAATGCTTTCATCCTCCAAAACCCACATATATATACATATACACACATATATATATATCCTTACATCCCACGTATATACAACTTCCAACTTTATATATATATATATATATATGCACATATATATATAAACACCACATATGATCAAATTAAGAACATATGTAAAATTAATTAACATAGTTAAAATATACGTAGGAGATAGAGGCAAGAATCAACTTGCCTTAGGTCCCGCTCCTGCAAAGCGGCCCATTTCCATGCCCGGTCCAGTCCCATGCCAAGGTCCATGCAATCCATCCACCAAACCATTTTCCTCTTTATTGATCCCAAAGTTTGCTCCAACCCATGTCTTGGGTACAATTCAATCCAGGCCCCATTTCAAGTCTAAAGCCCAGTTCTAATTCTCCATTGGAAATCAAACCCAATCGTAGCCCAAAGTGATTGTCCATTTCACTAATGTCAAATAATCATGAGGCCCAATCAATAACCCAAGTTCAACCCATTCTACTAAGCCTTGGCACACCATCCTCCATTATATATATATACATATCTATATATATATATATATTAGCTTCCCTGCCAAACAACCCAATCCATGGAACACCAACTACCATGGTTGCTTCCATGTAGTCGAAGACCCACACAACCGAGCCTCTCCTAGCCGAGCCAACAGCCACCATACCACGGTGGTTCACCACCACGCACCACCATCCTTAAACCCAACCACTAGCTAGACCAACCATACACCAAATGGCGCCATTCTGAACCACACACCTTCGGTATACCCATGTACCAGCCGTAACCCACCATAAAACCAACCTTAGCCGTTGTCGGTGTTCACCGAAACAGGTCCAACGCGGTTTGAGTACCACTCCACACGGCCATAGCAGCCATGCCTAACCAAAAATAGACCCATGAGATCAGCCATGACAGTCAGCCAACGTCAAGCCGGAACAGCCCTCAAAGTCGAACCCAACTACGAGCACCTCAACCGAACCCAGTCACAACTATCGGCCCACTGAAGAATTGCTTCGGTCAATTGAAATGATAGTTTCGGCCGACCGAAACATTCTATCGGTCGACTGAAACACCGAATAGAAGGGACACCTCTGTCAGCCTCCCTGTCCCTCTCTAGAGCCGTGAACCGCCGCTAATCACCGCTGGAGCAACGCCACCTACAGGCCCAGCTGAGAGAGCACCACATACGTCACTCCGGTCACCTTCCCATGCCGAAACGGCTCCGAAATTCACTGTCCAAACCGTGAGCTCCACCCATGCTCAACCCACTATCAACTGAACCAACGAGAGAGGTCACGATCCAGCCACCAGGAAAACCCACATAGTAACCCCTTTGGCACCGTCGTACGTGACCACCGTACCAGCCGAGAGTCACCATGAAACCTAGCCTTCTCTCTCTTGGCAGTTCTCTCTTTCTCTTTCTAGAAACTCTCTCTCCATCCTCTCAGTTTCTATCTCTACTTTCCTTCTCCCTCTTTCAGCCAAAGACCTCACTTTGGTCTCCTTTTCTACCTTCTTGTATACTCTTCTCTTTTTGGTCCACATAAATTATAAGCTAACCTAAGCCACATGTTCAAATTATGTATATATATAATATACATATATACCACATGGCCATCTAACACACATATACACCTATACATATATACATATATATATACCAACACATACACACAACTTTACATGCATATAAAAATACATTCACTAATAGATATATTTATAATTTAATATAAATATATCTTATATATATATATATATACACATCCATATATATATATATACTCACATCCTCCAACATTACAATAATTCCTCATACAAAATTTTCTCCATCTCTCTATACATATATAATTCCATATATATATATTCACATGCTTCCGAAATTAATTAATTCGGAAAAAATTAAACCCAGCCCAAATATCATCCTGAACTGGTTATAATAATCCAGGTCGTTACAGTGTCGATCCCACAGAGACTACGTAGGTATAGCTCACTAAAGGTTGAAGGTTGGTTCTTATTTAAATCACAACCGTGTTACTTTTCGGCTTACTCTACTTTGAAAGCATAAAAGTATTTTAAATACAACCGTTGAGAGAAGAATAAAGGACTAGGGTTAGACATCCCCTCTAACTTCGTAGTATGCCACACTTATAATAAATTAGGGAAAATTCATGTAAATGTGTACTAATGACGTGTTGACAAGTCCCACCTATAACGACGTCGCTAAGAGAATACACACACCTTAATATACTATAATCCATCTTCGAAAAGCGTGACTTTCCTTATTTACCTAATTACATACTTGTAGTAAAATCATCGTCACATGATTTCCCTACCTACCTACTTACCTAATTGAAGTAAAATCGCCTTCTCTAAGCATTGACTATGCAAATCTAGCTATGCATGTTATAGTGAAAACTAGTCTCAAGCCATCACTTGTAGTCCTTGTGAAATTTACAAGTGTTTGAAGATCATATGAGGAATTTAAGCATTCTAAGACAAGAAGAAAAATCACCACACATGAGCATGAAAAAATTGTAAACTTTATGTATATAAGGCTCAAGGCAAGAGACATATACATCAAATACATAAAAATCCCCAATTCATTGAAGTTAGAGCATATTTACAAAGCTAGGGTTTGTCAAAACCCTAGAGAAGGATTAGTTGATCATAGTGGGCTGGAAGCACTCCACAGACAGAGATGGTCCCGTGCTCAAGATGGTCTTCAAGGCCTTACAAAGCCCTCTTTGAAGCTTTCCCTCTCTAAACTATGCTCTCTCTTATAAGAATTGTGTGTCTTTCTTTTATTACATATTCTCTAGCTATATAACTGATCTGAGACTCAAAATATCATAAAAATTCTGTGCAAGGCTCTTTCCAAGCAAAATTAGACAAGTGGCAAGTGGAGAAAATATCTGCAGAAAAATATCTTCAGCAGGTTCTGGCGATGCATCGAAGTAGGGACTTCGATGCATCAATCTTCCTTCTTCTGCAGATCTTCAACTTTCTAACTTTTCAACTCTAGTCTTGACCCGCCATTCAATATTCCTTAATGTAGATTCTCCATGAAGGATGATAGGAATTAGGAATGCATTGTTGAACTAATAAAGGAGTCAAATTATGCCACATTCTGAGTTTGAACCTGAAATCATCAAAAACATAAAAATACGTAAAAATTGTACAATATGTGTAACTATAGGATCAAGATACATAAGTAAAGGTGCGAGAATGTATAACATTCAACGTTTATCAATATAATAAAATAAATGTGCCCTTGTGTCTTGTACATACTTAATATTATTAGAAAAAATATTGAAGTATACTTGTAAAGGTAGAACCATAGAAAGGGACTTATGACTATTATTCTAATTGATCCAAACTTTCAAAGAAAAAGATAAAGAAATAGAGAGAAGAGAGGAAGAAGTCTAGCTTACCTGAAGATTGTCGACCTTGCGAAGAGAGAAGTCCCAAATTCCCAATCGTCTGACTCTTCGTTGAGTTCGCCCTCCTTTCTTGTGAGCCATAATTTTATCCAAATTCTTTGCCCTTTTATTTTTTGTAGTTCTACTCGTTCTTTTTATTTTTGTAATACTAAGTTACTAACAGGAAATACAAATCACAGTAGTGGACTTGGTCAGTGGGCTATGAACTAATAAACAAAGTAGTAGTAAAAAAAAATTTGACTTGGGCTATAGCCCAGGTTAGCCCAACAATAGTTCTGCCCCTGAACTCATGTAATGCAAATAAATTAATATATGCTTGTGCATATGCAAGTGCACCGTAACAACATGAAAGATTCTTTTCCCATCACAACATCATAATTTAATGGATTTGTGGCCACATTATTCAACGCACACTCTCTCTCCAATCACACTTTAATAGTATTACTATTAGGGGTGGCAAATCCTATCAAACCTATGAACCTACCCATTAGTTAATGACTATTGAGTGAGTGATTTAAATAAATGGGCCATAAATGGGTCAGTGAATTAAAAGAATGTAATTAGCGGGTTGAGAGTGTGTACCCACTTCCAACCCATTTAAACATAAGTCTTTTCTAAAATATGGCCCCAACATAAATGGGACAGAACCATGACACACTCTCTCTCTCTAAATTATTCCAATTCTCTCTCTCTTTCCTCTAAAAAACTTCAACAACTCATAAATTTTACACATATGTGTGCATGTGTGTATATATAATAGATAAATCAGGTACATATTAATTTTTTGGATCAAAATCTCTCTATATATTTTTTTGGGTTAAACTCTCTCTTTAAACAGAATTATTATATAGATGCGTGTATATGTATATATAAATAAATATAGTTGATTTGCCCTTCATCAAACTCTCTCTCTCTCTCTCTCTCTCATACACACACTAGTCTTAGTTACAGATGTATCTGACTTGCATAAAGTATTCACATAGACATTTTGTTTGATTCTTATCCTATAGTTAGATACACCACAAGCATAACTAATATGCTAGTTCAACTTTTCATAACCATATTTTTCATTTGTGCAATTCTTTCTATTGAATTTTTTTTATATGACTTACCAAATTGAATTATTCATGTGATAAGTGTCACAACATTTAATACTTTATTCTCATTTCTAAATTTTTCCTTCAGTTTTTAAAAGAAGAGTCTCCTTATAATGGATCTAATATAAAAAAAATTTGGGCACAACTTTTAAGGTGGGGCCTTAAAGGATCACATCACATTAATGATTATGCCTAAGGATTACTTTCTTATTGTATTGATTCTAAAATTATCTTAGACTATATATATATATATATATATATATATATATATACGCACACAGTAGCGTATTATCCGTGCCTACGGCACTATTAAAAATATAATATTATTTTTTAAGTGCAAGGTAGGTGCATGTGTATATAAATTTAGGTGTGAATGTCATTTTAGGGGTGTGAGGGTAATTGGATGTGTATGTTAATTTAGGTGTGAATATAGTGGGTGAATCGTGACCATTTGATTATAGATAGAGAGTTATTTTAGACCGTAAATAGGTATAGATATTTTGAACCATAAAATTAGTTTTTTTAAGCATTTTTTACAGTTAGATCGTGATTATTTTTTTTTAGGGAGATTCAAACACAATTCTTAAATGTAATATAAATGTATGTATATATATTAGGGGTGGCAATGTAGAGGCTAGAACCAAATTTGACCAAGTTTTTTATTTTTCATCATTTTTGCTATAAATGCACTTCGAATGATGTTTTTGGATGTTTCGAGAGTGAGAAACATGTTTGAAAGGTTGTATAAAGGTTTTGGTGAGTTTTCAGGACATTTAGAGAAGTTTGACTTTTTGGTCAAACGGGGGTCTAAGATGTGGTTCAGGTGGGCCCAGGAATCTGAAAAATTTTTGAGAAATAATTATTTTTGATTTTGGCTTGGTTGAAATTTTTAGAGAGCTAAGGAAGTGATTTCAAGGCCGTAGGAGCTTCCAAAATTGAAAACGGAGGTCGAGAGGGTACGTTAAGTGGCCTGGGGGCATTTTAGTCATTTGTGCACCCTAGATATTTTAAATATCAAGGCTGAGAGATCCCAGCCATATCTCATGGTTGTTTCTCTCTCTAAACTCTCTCATCTTCATCCCTCCACCTTCTCTCTACATTTGGAATGGCTTAGGCTTGGATTTGAGACCCGTCGAAGAAGGAAAATGTGTAGGGGATGGCTAGGGCTTCAGTTTGAACAGAAAAATCTCGTATTCTGGAAAGGTACACCTCAGTGAGATTCTTGAAATTTGCTTGGGAGTTTTCCATATTCAAGGTAGGGGTTCTCCTTCTTGCTTAGTTGTTGATTCTAGGGTTTCAAGTGAAACAGTGAGATGTGAGAATGTATATTGCATGAATGAGAGTGGTAAGAGTGGTAGGATTTGGTGTTTTCTCCTTCTCTTGACTCTTTTCTATGTAAATATGATCTACCTTGTGATTTGTATAACATAAGGGGAAAGTATGTGAAAGTGTGAGAAAATGAGAGCATGTATACTTATGTGCTTAATTTGATGTGCATATGTTGTTATGTGTAATGTGGAACATATATATAATTATGTGTTGATAATTTGAATTGAAATGAATGCTAATTAGTTACGGTAAATGTATGCATTAGGTGAAGCATGATTAATACATGCTAAGTTGGATATTGTAGACATATGTAACTTATATGCAAGGTTTGACATATATATGAGTATATGTGTGTTTATGTGGAGTAAAATGCACACTATGTACTTTTAAAACTAGCTAGTACATTGGAAAAAGTATGAAATGAACTGCTTGATTTTATATGTTTGAAATGCATATATAGGATAAATGTGAGAAAACGGGGAAGATATACCGTACATGGAATGTCGGAGAGGTCCAACCATGCTAAGCAAGGGACATTCTTGTCCAATGAGGTATGACCGTCGGAGTGGTCCCATCATTCCAAGGCTAAGGCCTAGAATAGGATTAAATCGATATTTGGTGAATTGTCAGAGTTGTCCATTCACCTTGGGGTAGCCCAAAATATTGCCGAAGGAGTATGATATTGTCAAAGTTGTGAACGTCATATAAATGAGTCGGAGGTGTCCTAGGTTATATGATTCGTCAAAGCGGTCCAAATCATGTTAGAGTATCGGAGTAGGGCCGAAAGGGAAAAAGTTATGATTTTTGCTAGCATTGTTAATTGTAAAATATGATATGTGTTTTAATGCATTCTTATATATGCATTGCTTATAAATGAACTTGTAAAAGTTGAATGAGACATGTAATGTAGTGATATGCATTCATGTAGGTCGGTGTAGACTACTGAGCCATTGAGTTCCAAACTCTTTACAGATAAGGCACCTATGACAGACGGGACTTAAATGACTCAAGTGGTGTTCTTGTACCATTTTTGCTTCATTTTGAATATTGTAGATTTGGCTATCTATGCTGACTTGTGGCATGTTGATTTACAATGTAATTATAGTCGTAGATGAATTGTAATACTTTTGGACTATTTACATGTAATTCATGTAATGACTATGGACTTGAGTACGCGAAGCTAATGTAACGTACATTTGGACTCATTTGTGTAATTTACAAGAATGAGGAGGATTTGTGGAAAATGTGTGTAGTGATGGGGGAGGTTTGGATGAATGCATTATTTTGATTAATTGCATGAAATAGAACTTGTGTATAATGATATAAGTTTTCAATTTTTGTCATGAACGAATTGTAATACTTGTGGACTCAGTTGTGTATCTAATGATATTGATGGATGGATAATAGAAATGTGTAAAATTGATGGTTTTGAAATATGTGTATAAAATGCATGGATTATCATTTTTGTATCCAATTATGATGAATTATTGATGAACCTAGAGGAGGAGGGTGTCACGCCCCGGAACCCGGACCGTCGGAACTCCCCCGGACCGACCCGAATCCAGAGTGTGAACCCGTGAGATCGCACTCACGACATAACCATCACCTGATCATACAATCTCAATTTCCTATTATTTTCAAGAAAATTGGGCATCACCTGAATAAATCAGATCTTGTTATGTCATTCACTCTGTAAATTCAAAATGGACACTTCTGGGCACGTGTCCCCCCAACATTCACATCCTAAATTCAAAAAGGACACTTCTGGGCACGTGTCCCCCCAGCATTTCTACAACATGCATAATACAATTGAAATAATAACTCAGTCCCTGAATGTCCGTCTCATATACATACATCAATTGAAATGTACAACTGGGATAAATTACCCAACATACAATGCCCAGTTACATTTAATCCTAATATACAACATCCATCTAATATCCTGGACATAAATTAGATTCTAAGGAATCTAGTCACTACCTCTGCAACCGATACTATCAGTCCCCTAACTGACTCCAAAATCTGCAATACCTGCAAAACCTGGGAGGGGGTGAGCTCAAAGGCCCAACAAGATATACCGAACCATACTATCACTACTGCACTAGGTCGATCCTCACATATTCTCAAAACATACACATTTAAATATATCACAATATTTAAATCATGCTCCACCTAGTATACATGAACCAACAATGCATATGACAAATATAACACATATGTACATATGAGTCAACTACACATGATTTTTGAAATCATTTTCAACATGCTTGAAAGCAGTAAACATCCAACACAAATATGTATATAGAACATATATGTCAAAGCATTTACTTAACAACGTAAATCAATTTCCACGTCTCCTACTCATCAAGAAGCAAAGCTCAAATGCAATTAAGATTCATTTAATCCATACAACATGCTTAGAAGCAAACATCCAACATATATCATGTTCATTCACAAGCAACGCATATATAAGAATGCGTTAAATACATAGCATGCTTCACAATAGATAATGTACGCAAGTTCACATACTTGTCCCTCTCCCGAACTTAACCCGATATCCTAACATAATTCTTAACCAATCATGTGACCGAAACGCCTCCCACACAATTCCGACACTGCCACCGAGTCATCACATACTCCAAGGTGATTAGTTGGTTTTGAAATTCATCACCGAGTCATCACATACTCCAAGGTGATTAGATGAATTATCACCGAGTCATCACATACTCTGAGGTGATTAGAGAGTTCATCACCGAGTCATCACATACTCTGAGGTGATTAGAGGGTTCATCACCGAGTCATCACATACTCCTAGGTGATTAGATAGATTATCACTGAGTCATCACATACTCCAAGGTGATTAGATCACTTCACAACTTCAACTATAACCGAGTATTGCCCTACTCTAGGTAATTTAACCGCACCTCCCCGTTTCCTCACAACGACCCCATATATGCATTTCAAACATATAACAATCAAGCACTCAAATTTTCATGCTTCACAATGCATATGCTAGTTAAAAGCATATAACATGCATTTCTTCTCTACAAAGCCACACGTATATTTGCCGATACATGTAAAAACCTAGCATACAGTTCATATATGCTCACAAAATTCACTTAAGCACACTTTAATCATACTTTACCAACGCACACATTTTCTATATATAGATAGCATGCATTTAACTCACATAAACCCACATATAATCACGTATATGTCAAATCCCGCATAGAATTTACATATGCACATATACTAGCATAAATATCATCATACTACACTCAATGTATGTATTTACTAGAAGTAACTAGCATGCTCTTCATCCACAATATATAGCCACATATATATATTCTGTCACTCATATATGTATTATGCACATATATAACACTTAGCACATTATGATCATGCTTTTCAAATGCTAGCCAATACAATAATCATATTCAGTATGCATTTCTACCATCACACCCCTATATATATATCACATATATACTTAACGCCATGCATAAGAGCCGCATATGCATACAAGATAACATTTAGCGAAACATGAATTAATTAGCATGCTTTCATATCCCAAATATATATATACACACCCATATATATATTCACTCACATCCCACGTATATACAATATCCACCTTTATACATATATATATATATGAACATATATATATATATATATAAATACCACATATGATTAAATTAAGAGCATATACAAATTAATCAATATAATTAAAGTATATACGTAGGAGATAGAGGCAAGAATAAACTTGCCTTAGGTCCCGCTTTTATTATGTCCGTGTCTGCAAAGCGGCCTATCTCCAAGTCCCGGTCCAGTCCCGTGTCAAAGTTCACACGAACAATCCATCGGACCACATCGTTTCTTTTTTTAATTTCCATTCTTGGCCCAATCCAAATCACCATTATCTTCAACCCAACTCAAGTCTTAGGTCCAATTCGATTCAACAGCCATCACCTAGCTATTCATTCCCGACATTGGAGCTGCCGCAAGCCCCACCCGAAACTATCATCAACAACAATAAACAACCAAGGAGTTCCATCAAAACAAGCTGTCCGAATAGCCATGAGGAACCGTCATCGGGCCACCCAAAACCGCCATTTTCAGTCGCGGACCAGCCGTTCCAAACACGACCTTCAACCGCGCTACTCTTCCACCACCAAGGCCAAGCAAACCTCCAACCAATTTCGGCCACAGGCTGTCCAAAAATAAACAAATAAACTGAACCCAACCAACACCACCTCACCGGAACCACCCGGAACCGTCAACAAAACTGTCTAATACAACTAGCCCCAAAGCCGAACCACTACCCGAAACCCAATTGTGAAGAACCCAGCCGAGTCCCCACCGTCGAACACCACCACCACCATTCGGTCCACCACCACAGACCCAGCCGAACCCACAGCCACGGCTTCCACCATGCCCGACCAAACGGTGATCAACGGAGCTCCAAACAGCCCCTAATCGAGCCACCCTCCTGCTGCCAAACAGCCCTCCTCTGGCACCACCATGCACACCAAAACCATGAGCAAATTGAGGGGAAAACCCACCCAGTCGAGCCTCCACCAACCACGGTCCCCTGCCGAAGAAGATCCATGAGCCCAGCCGTGAGCCACCCTCCTCGACACGATCACCACCGCCACGGACCCAGCTATCCAAGCCCTTCATCCCCCACCATCACTGTCGCCAGCCTGCAGCTCCACCACGAGCAACCCAGCTGCCACCGTCGCAGCTCCTCTCTCTCTAGCCATCTCGGCTCTCTCTCTTTCCCGATTTCTCTTTCTCTCTCTACCTTTCCCTTTCTTCCCTCCTCTTTTCCTTTTTTTTTCTTCTTTTCTTTTTCTTCTCTTCTTTCCCTCAACCGATTCCCTCTTTAGTCTTCTCTTTTCTTTTCTTTTTGAATTTCTTTTCCTCACTTTAATATACACCACACATTACACCACACACCTTCCACCACATATTATTTATATATATAATATATGTATATACTACATGAGTATGTTATAATACACATGTATACACATGTATATATACATCACTAAATACACACTTACTCCTCCACATACACAAAATTATGAATGTGCACCTCAATTCCCTTATAATTGCATATAAGCCCACATAAAAGCATACACTTATATAAATGTGTATGACACCATATGTATTCCATCTCTTGATAATTTCACCTCTATGTATTTACATTTTTCTCCATCCACATATATATATAATTCCATTTATATATATATTCTCACATTCTTCCAGAATTAATTAATTCGAAAAAAAATGAATCCGGTCCAAAAATAATCCGAACTGGTCAAAATTCATCCTGAGCCGGTCAAAATAATTTGGGTCGTTACAGAGGGGGTGAATAGGTTCTTCGATTTTTCTTCCTAATATTGCAAGTATAGCTGGTACAGGAAATCACACAATTTTGGACACACAGATTTATAAAGGAAAATCCCAAGGTGGGGAAAAAAACCCCTTCAAACTGAGTTCCACTATGTCTAAAAGGGTAGTATAGTAATTCTCCCAATCACTCTCTCACTCACCCAACTCACAACATAGTCGTTCCAGCACTGTCACGCCCCGAAAGCCGGACCGCCGGGACTCCCCCGAACCGACCCCGAATCCCGAGTGTGAACCCTTTCACTCAACCCCGTGAACAATCTCAATTACACTCATGCATTAGTATTAAGGTTTGATACCATGCTATAACGCCCCGATTTCTAACTCTCGGAGAACCGGAGGTTAAACTGTCTATTTAGCCCAAAAGAGCCTCATTACCCTCATTTACCGCAGAAGCTTGACTAAATTGTTGCATATTAATGCACCCAATTCCACCTTAACCAATCCCCATGAGCCCTACGTCGAATCATACGCCCTAGTGGAAATTTATTTGTCCACACTTTCAAGAATCACTCACTTTCAAGCCTCAAAACTTTCTGTGTTTAGAATCTAAAACTAAGGCTCACACCATTGGATATGGAATCCAAAAATACTCAAGTTCAAAAAAAACCACACTCAATTCCGATCTAGAACGAAGAAATCACGTCGAAATGAAGTTTTAGAAAATGCTGTGAATAGTAATTTCGATTGATCGAAATGGGGGTTTCGATTGATCGAAACAGGCATCTTGATTGTGCGAAAATTTCACCCTCTCGGGACCTCAGACCTACAATATTTTGATTGATCGAAATGGGGGTTTCGATTGATCGAAATTCCTCCTGTCTGGACCCTAAAAATCATCATAAACCATCACCCCTTCGCACGATCGAAATGGGGACTTCGATTGTACGAAATGGGCATTTCGCACGATCGAAATGCTCCCCACGGGACCTCCAACAACCCTATACATGGTTCATTTGGAGCCCAATCCACCTTCTATCATCCTAGAACCCCTCATACATGATTAATAACATAAATGAAAGATTCCAACATCAATCTCACACTCAAGATCACATTCATGATTGAATTCATACACCAAAATGAATCATTCTCTTCCACAAACACCATCCATTCATAAGGGAAACATCATCAAATGAATTAAGTGCCTCCATGGGCATTACATAAATTAAACCGTTGTCTTTCCACACCCAACAAGTTTAAAATCCAATACATACATCAAAAGTACATATGTCCAAAGTACAACCACAACTAAAAAGGAAGTCACATGCCACAAGCCGGCATGGATAGCCACAAAATGTGCAACATCCAAAAGATAGCAAAACCACTACTAGTGTTCCACTTGGACACTCAAGTCCCATCCGTCATCGGCGCCTTATCTGTAAAAAGAGTTTATAATAAAGGGGTGAGCACCACTGTGGCTCAGTAGAGATACCCAACCCTTCTAAGCGCCGACCCGACACGACCTACATAGAATGCATATGAATGCACTACATGCCACATCCACAATCTCACAAACCAATCAACAAATGCAATTAAAGAGGATTGCATATTTCACGAATCATGTATAACATGTTCAACATAAAATCATTAAGGAAAGTAAATGCTCTCTCTCTCGGTCCTCATCCGATACCCTACATGATCGGCCCGCTCCGAGGATCATGTAACCTTGGACACCTCCGATAACCATCCAATGACTGGGACAACTCCGAAAGGTCATTCTACCATAGCAACATATAGGATTGCCATAGAGTGAGGGGACAACTCCTAGGCTCACAAATCTTGGACATTCTCCGATAATCATCCTATGACCGAGACAACTCCGAGGGGTCATTAGTATTGGACATACTCCGATCCTAGGCATTAAGCCTTAGTATGGCGGGTCCACTCCGAGGGCCATACATAGTGGATAATTTTACCACATTTCACAACACGGTTGGACCACTCCGAAGCCCCGTGCACCTCATTTGCGTCATTTTTCCCGCAACTTCCCACATATGCAATATGAATGCATAAACACATAACATTTTATTTTCATACTCAACTCATGCTCATTGATACTAAAAAGAAGTAACAAGCATATTTTCCATCACCACACACCACATATAGCACATATATGTATAACATATGCATATATCATCTCATATGCATACAACTTCAAAATTTGCATATTTTTACTCATGCTACATTCAATGCAAAATTTTAGTACATAGAACTAAACATGCATTCAACAACCACATTCCCACTTATAATCACATATATGACACTTGGTACACATTTTTCACATATACACCAAATTGAGCACATAATGCCTATGTATCAATTTCTTACACTCACATACTTCAAACCCACATGCTACCACCAACACAATATACATAATTGTGAAAAGATAGGACTCTAGAGAAGAAGAAAACACAACTTTCCACACCTCTCACCATCCTAAAGCATGTGAAACACAACCTATACCTCTCTTCTTCACCCGAAACCCTAGAATCGACAATTAGAAGAGAAGAAGAACCCCTACCTCAAAAATGAAGACCTTCCAAGCACTTCACCAAGATTCCAGTGATGTCTACCCTTTCGAATCACAACTTTGATCGGTTCAAAGGGAAGCCCTAGCCGTCCCTTACGTATCTCCCTCATTCGGCGGATCACGAATCACACCCGAAGGCCTCCAAAACTTAGAGAGAAGGAAAAGGAAGAAAGAAGAGAGAGAAAGGAGCCATGGCCGGCTGCTGGAGCATTAGAGATATGAAATATCTCTGCCACATCTGATATTTAAAGTCCCTAGGCCGCAAAAAGACCAAAATACCCCCGGGACACTTAATGCACCTTCCCGAACTCAGTTTTCGATTCTAAAAACTCCTACGGTCTAGAAATCACTTCCTCTACTCTTTAAACATTTCATCTAAGCCATTCTCAAAAATAAATATTTTCAAAAATTTTCCAGATTCCCGGGCCCAGTTAAGTCGCATCCCGGGCCCCAGTTTGACCAAAAAATCAAACTTCTCCAAATGTCCTGAAAACTTCCATAAACCTCAAATTAACCTTCTGAACATGTTTCCCACTCTCGAAACATCCATAGCATCATTCGAAATGCATTTATAGTGAAAATGATGAAAGATCGGTAAACCGGCCAAAATTGGTCACGGTCTTTACAAGCACTCACCCAGTTCACAACCTCCCTAGGCCTGAACCACTCTCACCAAATCTCACAACAGTTTTTTCGCTCTCAACCCAACTTAGGCTTCCCGAAGCCCAAGCTATCTCACCTCAATCTCACCATAATCACTCACACTCCCCCTGTCCAAAGTATCCCAATACTTGGACTATACATAGTGATAGTGGAGTCAGTTCGATGTCTTGAGCAGCAACTCTTTGGGCTTGGATTGTAGGTCTTCTGAGTCAATCGTCCAATCTTCAAACTTTGATAATTAGTCTTCAAGGTCCAGCATGATAATGACGCGGTCACTTATCTTCTTGGCAAATAATGACACTTGAATTTTTGCAGTGATAGGCATCAATAAGTACACCCTTAAAGTTTAGCTGCAATGGTCTTGTAGAAGTCCGCTCTTTCAAGGAATCCCGTCCTTAGCTTTTTAGATTTTTAATCAACTTGGTGTAATCCTTTTTAACAGCTACCTTGATACTGCATGGTGTGTGTACCTGTTATTTAAATATACTTGACAACAACTAAAGTAGAATTTAATAGCACAAAGCTCATGTAAACAGGTATAATAATTGATAGCATAATTAGATATTTAAATTCAGCACATTCATCAATTCAAAATCAGCATTTTAGCAATTGAAAATCAGCATTTTAAATTCCAAAACAACACTAGTAAATATTCAAATCAGCAACATGGAATTTCCAAAACAACACTATTAGCAGCTCAAATCAGTAACATGGAATTTCCAAAACAGCACTATAAATCAGCATTTCGGCATTATAAAAATCAGCAATAACAAATCCCCAAATCAGCAATGTTAACTTAACAATTTCAGCATAGTGTAAACTCAAAATCAGCAACTATAAGCTAACAAATCAGCATAGTATATAGTCAAAAATTAGTAAACTCAATTCAGCAAAATTAATTCATTTTTGGACAGCAACATGTATAAAATTCAGCACATTCAGCAATTTAGGTTCAGCAAATTTAATTTTCAGCAACATTAAATTCCGAAATCAGCAAGTATAAATCAGCAATTCATTTTTGGATAGCATATATAGAATTCAGGCAAACATCAACTAAGCATTTTAAGAAAGGAAATCAGAATTTAATACCTCAAAAAACAGTAATAACACAACAAATTTTCACAAGATAAATTTCAGCTGCTTGAAATTTCTGAAAGTAAACTGAACAATCAATGACATTAAATTTTTGAAAATAAATTCAACAGAAAATATAGAATGAAATCGTGCGCTTGTGATTTGTGTGTCAACAACAAAGCCCCAACAAGTGCGCTTATGAAAGTGTGCATATAGATATGTGATTGATTTGACTATTGTGCACCTGTATGAGTGTGAAAGAGAATAGAGAGGAAATATTATACCAGAACTAAGCCTTTTTGAATATGTATAAAAATGACACATAGAAATGGTAGAGCCTCTGTTGATGCCACGAAGATCATTCAAGATTAACGATGCCGATAGACGGTAAACTAAGATTCACTTAAAGAATCGGTGATCTTGAAATAGAACTAAAGATTAAGATGAACTGAATCACTCTATTACTTCTGACAGCCTGTGAATCCGGCGATGATGGCTCACCTCAGCTTTCATCGACTCTCTTTCTCTCTCTAAAACCCAGGTCTCATCTGCGCACACTCTCTTTTTCTCTGTTTCAGTTGCCATTAGCTAGATCAGAATAGGTGAGCTTCAAGAATCAATACCGCCAAACGTACCTTGAAAATTTCAAGATCTGATTCACCAAAACAGAACATGAGAGAGGTTTAGATGATTTAAGATGATCAATTCGATCTTCAAGATTTGTGACTAACAGAACAAATTTAGAATAGGGTATTGTCCGTGGGTCTATTCTACAAGATCAGCGACCTTCAATTCTTCAATCTCATCTTCATTTCTCTCCATTTGCTGATTCTCTCTCTTCTTTTGCTTTGTCTCATACATTCTGAACTTACACAATGGAAACCATTTTCGGATTGGTATCTATGAACAAAGAGAACCACTCAGTTTCTCCTATTCTCTCTCTTCTATATGGTTACAACCTCTGTATCTATGCACCGAAATGATCCCCTCACAGTTTCTCCATTTTCATTTTCTTCTTCTATGCGCCGAAAGTAGTTTGTCTCTCGTTTCTCTCTCTTTTCACCAGTTTTTCCTCCTTTCCTCTCTTGCCATATATCAGCACCTTACCCACCTGTCTTCATTTCTTTTCAATTTGACCTAATCATTATTTATATATAGGTTAAGCCCAACCGCCAGCATATATATATGGCCCACTGATTTTCTTCTCCTTTTTTTTTATTTGAAAAATCACCTTTTTTAATTTGATAGGAAACCTAGCAATATTTCTTTCCCAAAACACTCCTGTAATCTTGGTTAGTGCAAATACATGAAATAATATAATAATGCAAGACAATTCATTAAATCATAAAATTAAGATTAGTAACTGCATTCAATGTAAAATTACACTCATACCCCTACAGATCCTTTTGACATTAAAACTTAGGCAAACATGTTCATAGAATTTTCGGACCATCAATCTCCCCCTTTTGCCTTTTAATGTCAAAAACCTAACCATTTTTACCCTAACTTATTTCTCCCCTTTTTTGACAATGAAAGTCAAAAGGGTAGTAAATAGAGAGCTAATAAGGAGGTGGGGTGAATGTTCTGTAATGTAGTGAACCACCCCAATCTATGTCTGAAAATTCTCTAAGAGATAGGTCTAAAAAGGAGTGTAAAGTAATCGAAGATTAGTTATGCCCTTATAATACATTGAAATCCTTTTGACAATCTTTAAATGTGAGAATTTTGAAGCACTTTGAAATTTTGTAGCAAACATATGATTAGGTCTAAAATTAGTGAGAGGCAATGAGTTTTAAGTATGGACCTATCAATGCTAGTGAGAATGCACTTGGTAGTAGTCATTGATTTGGAGTTTTCCATACTACCCTTTTTCATTTTAGCACAATTGCATGCAATGCTAGTGGTATTTTCATGAATGGTGTACACATTACTAGATACTCTAGATGCAGAAAAAATGGTCTTTCCTGATAGTTTTTCAATAACTTTACAATCATCTTTATCAAAAAGAACTAGATTACCATTGTCACAAAGTTGACTGACACTAAGCAAATTGTGTTTAAGACCTTCTACATGGAGCACATTCTCTAACTTAGGCATTTCTTTGATTTCAGGTATTGTGCCTCTTCCAACTATTTTTCCTTTCTTATTATCACCAAAGATGACAGAGCCACCATCATATTTTTTTAAATAGCTAAATTTGGTCTTGTTTCCTAGCATATGCCTAGAGCACCCACTATCAATATACCACTTGGTATTAGCATTAGAAACTTTCAAAGAAGTGTACACAAACATGCTTATAGAGTTCAATTTCTTGGGGATTCACATCATTTTAGTCTTCACAAAACATCTTGATGATTTAGGTGCATGGTGCAAGTGAGTATCAGTTTTTTTAATATACATAGGTTTCAATTTCACATATTTAGGGCATGTATTGATCCTATAGACATACTTAGCCCTAGACTGATGATAAGCATTGAACAATAACTCATATTTAGGTATAGTAGCAACATCTATGAAAGGATATGAAGTGTAGATACCACCATTTTTAGCTTTGACAAAAATTGAGTGAGTTTTGTTTGATTGTACCTGAGTGGCTTTGTCATCATTAAAGCCAATACCTGTCTTGCCCAATTGCTTTGTGGATTGTTCCCAAATTTCATTCATCCTTTGAGATCTCTCTTCTAAGAATGTGTTAAGTTCAAATTTGCACATCTTTGTACTCCAACTAGCTTCTTGTGACCTATTTTTGGCAAGGTAGCAAACAATTAGAGAAATAGATCATAGGGTGGACAATTTTACCCTTATATAATTAATGAGTAGCTCCTTCAACTTCTGCAGTTCTAGATTGACCATTTTCAGCTGCTTCTTCTGAGCGCTGCACTTTTGGGCTAATCTTCCACATTCTGCAAGGACTTCATCAATCTCAGGATCCTTTTCTTCTTCTTCAGATTTTGACTAATCAGTTTCTGATTCTTGAACTGCCATAAATAGATAAGTTTCTTCATCACTCTTATTAGATGGATCTTATTGCTCCTCCTCTGAACTTGAAACCCCACCAGTGTAAAGAGCCTTTTTATTACCCTTTCGTTTGAACTTTGGCACATCATAATACTTGTGCTTCTTTGTTTTGGGAGCATCAGGATAATTCGCAATGTAATGTCCTTGTCTTCCACATCCAAAACATGTTTGGCCTTGTATTTGCTTGGACTTCTTTCTCATCTTGAACTTTCAAAATTTTCTTGCAACATATGTTATTTCATCTTCAGACTCTTCTAGGTAGTGAGAGATAATTCTAACTCATCAATGGACATTCTAGAGATATCTTTGTCTTCTAGTATAGTAACCTTGGGATTGAACCTTTCAGTCATGGTACGCAGTATCTTTTTGCACACCACTTTGTCTTCGATGTCTTCACCAAGAGCTCTCATGTCATTGACAAATTTCTTAATTCTAAAGAAATAATCAGCCATAGTTTCTTTCTCATCCATCTTGATACCGTCAAACTTAACTTGATGAAGCTAAATCTTGTTTTCTTTGATGGTGTTGTTTCCTTTGTGCACAGTTATAAGTGAATCCCATACTTCCTTTGCACTTTTGTAATTCTTGACTCTTGTGAATTCTTGCTTTTGTAATGCCTTGTATAAGGCATTTCTAGCCTTTTCATCAACTGATTTTGCCAACTTGTCGACTGCTGAGAGGTTTGCAGGATCAAGAATGACAACGCCTACCAATGTAGCATACCGAACGTCATAGAAGATAGATAATAAAAAGGCCTCCATTTAATCCTCCAACTGTCAAAACTTGTGCCATAAAAAATAGGAGCCTTGTGAGTGGAACTGTCTTCAGCCATACTTAGGATCTTTACTACCGGTGGTTAAACCAAGAAATGCAGACTTGTGCTTTGATACCAATTGATGAACCTAGAGGGAGAGGGGGTGAATAGGTTCTTCGATTTTTCTTCCAAATATTTCAAGTTTGGTTGGCACATGCAACCACACAATTTTGGACACACAAATTTATAGAGGAAAACCCCAAGGTGGGGAAAAAACATCTTCGAACTGAACTCCACTATGTCTGAAAGGGTAGTGTAGTAATTCTCTCAATCACTCTCTCACTCACCCAACTCACAACATAGTCATTCCAGCACTCACCCAGTTCACAGCCAAATCTCACAATAACTTTTTCGCTCTCAACTTAACTTAGGCTTCCCGAAGCCCAAGTAATCTCACCTCAATCTCACCACAATCACTCACACTCACCCTGTCCAAAGTATCCCAATACTTGGACTATACATAGTGATAGTGGAATCAGTTCGATGTCTTGAGCAGCAACTCTTCAGGCCTGGATTGTAGGTCTTCTGAGTCAATCTTCCAATATTCAAACTCTGATAGTTAGTCTTCAAGGTCCAGCATGATAATGATGCGGTTACTTGTCTTCTTGGCAAATAATGACACTTGAATTTTTACAGTGATAAGCTTCAATAAGTACACCCTTAAAGTGTAGCTGCAACGGTCTTGTAGAAGTCCGCTCTTTTAAGGAATCTCGTCCTCAGCTTCTTAGATTTTTAATCGACTTGGTGTAATCCTTTTTAACAGCTGTCCTGATACTGCTTGGTCTGTATACCTGTTATTTAAATATACTTGATAGGAACTAGAGTAGAAGTTAATAGCACAGAGCTAATGTAAACAGGTATAATAATTGATAGCATAATTAGCAATTTAAATTCAGCACATTCATCAATTCAAAATCAGCATTTTAGAAATTGAAAATCAACATTTTAAATTCCAAAACAGCATTATTAATTATTCAAATTAGCAACATGGAATTTCCAAAATAGCACTATTAACAGCTCAAATCAGCAACACAAAATTTCCAAAACATCACTATAGAATCAGCGTTTCAGCATTATAAAAATTAGCAATAACAAATCCCCAAATCAGGAATGTTAACAATTTCAGCATAGTGTAAACTCAAAATTAGCAACTATAAGCTCACAAATTAGCATAGTATATAGTCAAAATCAGCAAACTCAATTCAGCAAAATTAATTCATTTTTGGACAGCAACATGTATAAAATTCAGCACATTTAGCAATTTAGGTTCAGCAAATTTAATTTTCAGCAACATTAAATTCTGAAATCAACAATTCATTTTTGGATAGCACATATAGAATTCAGGCAAATAGCAACTAAGCATTTTAACACAAGGAAATTAGCAATTTAATACCTCCGAAAATAGCAATAACATAACAAATTTTCACAAGTTAAATTTCAGCTGCTTGAAATTTTTGAAAGTAAACTAAACAATCAACGACATGAAATTTTTGAAAATAAATTCAACCCAAAATACAGAATGAAATCGCGCGCATGTGATTTGTGTGTGTCAACAACAAAGCCCCAACAAGTGCGCCTATGAAAGTGTGCATATACTGTGACATATAAATTTGTAATTGGCATATTTCGGTGATAAAAACCTTATTGATCGAGTTGTAATTTTTGATTTATTCTTTGTATCGATCGTCAATAACTTTGAGCTGATATTCAAGTACATGGATGCAGATAAATCAGTTAGAACATCATATAGTACAGGTAAGTATGGTGAGGACACTCTTCACTTTTTATTTTCGAGCCTATTTTGAAAAACCAGAGTTTAAATAAAAATATTAGGGTTTTCAAAGTAGGACCAGTCCCCAATTTTTAGGACCGGTCCAACTTTTCTCAACAGTTTAGTTTCTGCAGGTTTTTAACAAGTCCCACTAGTCTTAATTATTTGGCATTGGTCCCACTTAGCCTATTCCAAATAGGAAACAAATTTTGACGCAAATTCTGATTCCTATTGGGTTTGAAACTTATAGGAGAGTTCTATTTTGGTATTCAACTTCTTTTCCAAGTAGAATTAGAACTTCCTTGCCTATATATATGTATCCATATTTTTCCTACAAAATAAGCCTGAAGAATAAATATTTTTAGAGAGAGAAAGTATATACAGTATAATTAGGGCTATATATTTTTAAGAACACACATCTATACTTCACAAGTGATATTTAGGATGGTGTTCTACTTTTGATTAGCTACTCAGAGACTACATCAAATCTATTTGCTGATTAGAACATTGGATTAATGGTTCTTCACTTGCTTGCTTGCTGAGGAAGAAAGGTGACCAGATCGCACTACGAAGGAAACGAAATACTTGCTGAATATTTTGGTTCAAGCAACCTTTCTGTAAAGACCGTGACGTTAACCGAAAGTCTATAGCAGTTAGACATGTTGTCACAATCATAAGCCTGAGGTGTTCCGCATCAGATTCTTGACAGAGTGAAGAAGGGTGTGAGACTGAGACAGAGTCTGTTGTACTTTGCTTTATCATAGTGGATTGATTTCCTGAGGCTTGCAGCCTCCCTCTATGGTTTTTCCCGCCTTGGGTTTCCATGTATATCTAGTGCATTCTTTTATTTACTTGCACTTTATTTATTTACTTGCTTTGTGGGATTGCTTAGAATTTTAATTGGACTTAAAATTGAATTAATTAAAAATTAAACAAATGAGCAAGTCATCATATTCACCCCCTCTAAGTTTTAAAATACTTTTCGCAACCGCTTTCACACCGCACAACTCAATTAGTATCAGAGCAGTGTTCTCTAATTTGTGAGTAGTTCCTTGCGAAGTATTTTTAAAATTAAAATTTATTTTTTTGTTGTCAAAAATTATCATGGAATCTAGTATGAAAGAGGGTTGTTGACCTCAAGGTTTTAACCCAAGGTTATTTGGGTGATTTTGATGATAACAAACTATTATAGTGTAGATTTAATAAATTTACTTGAGTGTGCAGGTTATAAAATATTATTTTATCTCAAGTATCTTAAAGGCATTGGACTTCAAAACGAATTACAAGAAGATACATGAAGCCACATGATCATGGAACTCAAAGATCAATAATCAAGATCAATGGCGAAGTTGAAGTGAATCCAAGCCACATGATGAAGGAACCCAAAAGCTTAAAGATTTGAAAATCAAAAGACTTGGGTAGGCTAGTCTTGGGTGAGTGTTAGATTTAATGTAAAGTTATTTATGAAGTAACTTCTTTTGAAAGCTCATCTATTGACCTAGTGGACCTTAGGACCAATGCATATCATTCATATCATATCATGGTTCCTACACTTGAACCTACACTTGAACTAGGAAATATCATTTATGGTTCTTAGATAGATTGACTTAGGCTTTGAACTCAAATGAATCACTATATAAAGCCGTGTCATGCACAGTTACTGTTTCGTGTACTTAGCACAGAAATTTGGCTAAGTGTTGGATTCTAGGGGCAAAAACGTAAATACGAGTTTTTTAATGAATCTTGACATAAAAAGTCCCGGTAACTGTACCCCATGATTTATCATGATCACATGAATTTTCTCAGCCTCAAATGACATATTTTGGTCATTCATATTGCACGTTAAATTGTTATGTCAAAGCTGTGAAAATCCATTTTGTACTAAAACTGAAAAATCAGATTTTGATTTATTTAGAATTTGATTTTGAAACTATTTTTATTGAATCTAAATGGGGGGTACTTTGCTTAATTACATTGAATAACTTAAAGTAAATAGAAATATAAAGGTTTATGAGAAATTTACTTAAATGTTTTCAATGTAATTAAGTGTGCAGTGTATTAGTGCACTGTGCAGGAGAAACTGGCTGAGTCTGAGAACAGATTCTGACCTGGGGACTTTCGGTCGACTGATGAACCCATCAGTCGACTGATAGAGGCCTTTCGGTCGACTGAAGGAATCCATCAGTCGACTGATAGATCTGGAAATTCATTCCAGTAGGGTGTGCAAAACAGGGGAGGTTTCAGCCGACCGAATCATTGCTTCAGTCGACCGAAACACCACTTTCAGTCGACCGATGAATTCATCAGTCGACCGAAACCTGGAGATTCCAACTCCAACGGCTAGTTTTCTGCACTAAAAGTTTCCCAACCACTTCCAAACGGCTATAATTTATTCTTGCACTATAAATACACATTGTATATGCATTATACAGGTGAGAGAGACTACCATAATCCTTCATGATCATATATTATTGGTAGATGCTACCTTAGAGCTAAAATCCTCATTTCATTCATCCAATGGTAGCCACCACTATTCTTCCAATACACTATAAATTCATTTGAGCTGCATTTTGCTAATTGAGAGAGATATAGTGCAATGTAGAGCCAAGAGTAAAGAATAGTGGAGGAGAGAGCTAGAGAGAAACCTACCCATGAGCATAAACTTGAGAAATTCTTGAATGCAAATATTTGCATTCTACTTGGTAGTACATCTCTTGTAGGAATCACTATTGAGTCTCATCTTTCTCATCATTCATTGTGATTCATCTTGCATATCTAGAGTTGAGCTTTTCATTTGAGTACTTCATTTGTAACTCTAGGATATTGAGCTATAATTTGTGTATCTATCCATTAAGGGATATTCTTCATTGTAATCAAATTCTTATCTACCTTTGAGAGGAAGACCAAGTGATGCACTTGGCAAGGAAGCCCAAGTCATGAGCTTGGCAAAGAAGTCTTGGTGAGGAGTTCATTGAGCAAGGAAGCCCAAGCCATGAGCTTGGCAAAGAAGTCTTGGTGAGGATGTCATTGAGCAAGGAAGCCCAAGTAATTCACTTGGCAAGTGTAAGGTTTGCTTTCCACCATTAAGGAAGGCTATATAGTGGAAACCTCAAGAAGTGCTCTTGAGGCATGGACGTAGGCAAGAGGGGCCGAACCATGTAAAAATCATGGTGTCACTTGGTTTGCATTTCTCTATCTCTAAACTCCTTTATTTTATAGCATTGCATATGTTTAATTTATATATGCTTTATATATCAATACAATGAGTTTATATGTTTTAATTTATATGAGGAGGATGGGATGAATGCTTCGAGTGCATTGGTTGACTTGTGGAATTAATTAAATTGTTAATTGATTGAGTAGTTATTTGAGTATCTATTTTCCAATCAATTTGCATACCATGTATTTAACAAATGCACAATCAACATTTCCATAAACTACAAGCATGATATGTTGCACTTACATGTACACTTACACTTGTTGTATCCACTAGATCATTTAAGTGCATAATAGATAGAGCATTTCCAATCACACTTGTTGAATACATAAGTTCACCAAGTATTTGATAAAATTCCATTAAAGCTCATTTTGTCAAAACATGCTAAATCGAAAAAGTTCCATTGTTTGCTTAATGTCCCTATTCACCCCCCCTCTAGGGACAATTCTCGGGTCACAATTGGTATCAGAGCTTGGGCTCTAGAATAGGACTTAACCTTCTTAGAGTCGATCAATGGCAAACAATGATGAAGAACTAAAATTCGAAATAGGACAATCCTCAAATAGACCTTCAATGATTTGTGAACTTATTAGAAGTAAAGAATGAAAATTTTTATTCAATCAAAAAATAAAATATGACAAATCATTGAGAGTAAACTTCAAATTATAGGAGTACAAGTCCCGAAAGAAGACTATTCATGAAATGCATATGATTTGAAATTAATTATTTTAGCTCAATGTCTCGACTATGAGCATCGTTTATTATGCATCTAAATTCATTTGAATTTTATCTCCAATTGCAAATGAACTTAGGAGATATGGGACACTTGAAACAATCTATGAGAACCCTTGAGTTTAGTGGCAAACTCATAACTCATAAGATTTCGAGAATGATTCATATTAAAATTCTCTTATTGAAGTACTCATTTTGAAGAATATTTTTAAAGAACTTCAATCTCTTAGGATTAAAAGACTTAAACTTTAAAAAGAAAGAGATTTTTAAAGAGGAAATAAACTTTGTCACCCTATGTTAAATGTTGTTTATCTTGGGTACACATGCTATGTTTTAAATGCTTAAAAACATCCTAAGTGGCATAGGTGTTTATCTAAACTATTCTTTTTGAATAGCAAAGCATGAATTTATGCAAATTGCATATGATTAAGTGAAAATATTTCCTCAATAGAAAACTCCAAAGATTCAATAAATTTTAAGAGAATCCAAATATTTAAAGTTGAATCTCAAAGAGTTAAACAAATCTTTGCACACTTGGTTTAAATTGGAATGGGGAGACTTCGAAGTTTGCTCACTCTCCATAAAATCATGATATATGATCACTCGAGGATTTAAAGATGCAAATCCAAACCGATGGTTTGTCTATGTGAAAATATCATGAACAATTGGTCTTAGTCAAGACTTAGCATCTTGATCTTCAAGACCATAGAAAAGAAGTGTTGATTCGTCAAGTATATGTTAATGATCTTATATTTGGATCAACAACTTGTGCAAGATTTTTATAAATAAAATTCTTAAAATTTCTTGAAAAGTGATCCCTTAAGGTTGAAAATCCTTAAAAATCTTTTCAACTCACTTTTGCACATTCCATGATACTTAAGTGATAAGAACATTGCTTATGCTTAACTTGGTATATGTACATCTTTGATGTAAACATAGCTTTCTTATACTTGAGTAATGTTTATTTGATGCAACCATTTAAGCTTAAAAGTTATTGATCTCTATCAATTTTTTTTGATCAAAAGATTAAGTGGGAAATAATCTTTTACATCAAACTTATGGTTGTCTTATAAACAATGATTTTGATTAAGAGATTAAGTGGGATGTAATTTTTTATATCAAATTCATTCATGATGAAATTGTTGATTATGCTAAATATGTCAAATCCTCAAATCAACAATTAAAGAATTGTGCAAATATTTTGCAAGAATGTTTAATAGGCCAAAAATCCTTAAGATAGAAAAGTGCTTTGAAAGTGATTTATGAAAACCATATAAGTTAGTGGCAATCTTATGTTTCATAAAACATGCTCATATTTAATAAGCTAGTGGCATGCTTATTATTCTCAAAGCAACTTTAGGGCAATATGAAACACTTTGAAAATGGCTTATGAGAAAACCTATATAAGCTAGTGGCAAGTTTATAACTCATAAGACATGTGCATATTTTGTAAGCTAGTGGCAAGCTTATTATTATCAAAGTGTTCTTGAAATAAATCTTTGCACATTGGATATGCATAGAAATATTAAGAATGTTTGATTTGATTTGACAAAGTGCCAAGAAGGCATAGAGATTACATTCTTATATCTATGAGCATCATGTTATATAATCACCTAAACTTAAAGGATATGGATTTCCAAACCTTGAGCTGAAACTCTAATATTTTGGTTTGTGAAAATTTATGTGATTATAGTATGATCATTGGTTTTGATTGGAATAACTTTGGTTATAAATCTTTTCATCAAAATCATACATGGAAGTATGTTGATTATACAAATATATGTTTATCATTTTTTAATCAACATTTTGTGCAAAGAATTTGAGAAACATTTATCCCAAAATATATAGATGGACTTGAGATTATTGACATTTCAAATAAATCCACACTAGAAGAATCTCAAAGGAAACCAAAGAACCTTAGAAATATAGGATCCAAAATGATTAAACACAAAGATCTTTCTATATGTTGAAGCATGGTTCACTTCCTCAAATTTGATCAATCTTAGGTGAACATTCTAAAGATAGTTGCACAAGATCCTTACTTCAAAATAGTTGTAATTTTTTGGCTCTCACTTCTCTAGATAAAAATCTATGAGATCAAATCTTTTAAGTTTTTGGATCTTTGCAATATAAAAATGTCAAACTTATTTTGAATGAATTTGTGTTTAGAACTTAGTTCCTAGACCACATGATGACACCTTGATAGGCACAAAGAAGCTAGAAAATTGAGTTAGGCATCTTCATTAGAAACTAAGCTAGCTTTGTGACCCAAGGTTTCAACCGAGAAGAAATGATGATCATGAAAGAAAGTTTTGAACATGCATCAAGAATAGAAGCTATAAAAATGCTACATGGTTTTGCATGAAATATGTTATCAAATGCATTTTTAAATGACCTCATATTAAAGGAAGCCTATGTAGAAAAACCACCCGAATTTGAAATGCATAAAATTTAAACGATGTGTTTAAATTTATCAATAGCCTATATGATTTGAAATAAGCTTCAAAGAACTTAGCATGAAAGGCTTAGTGGTTTTCTCATAGAAAATAGTTTTTGACAAAAGCAAATTTGATGATTATTTTTTTGTCAAAACCAATATTGATGATTTGTTGATCATGCTTATATAATTGGATGATATCATTCTTGAATCAACAAATGTGAAATTGTGCAAAGAACACTCAAAAGCATGCAAATGTTTTGAAATGAGCATGATGGATAAAATTTCTCTTCTTAGGGTTGAATTCCTTTTAAGTGTCATGAAAAGATTTTCTAGATTTTAATTGGACACTTTAGCTTTAAGATTATGGTATCTTAAGAACACTTTAGATACTTAATAGACATTTCTTAAGAGCTCATTTGCTTAGATGAGATAGATTTTGAGCTTTTTGAAGAAAAATAGGCATAAGTAAGGCTTATGACATTGATTGAGCATGATTGTTTGCATGTATATGTAATCATGTGTATTTTGATACTTATACATATTTTTAATTGTTTGATATGACCTTGCATAACTTGTTATTTCTTATTGGTTATGTTAATTACATGAGATATGTGATTTTAATGATATGACATGTGTAGTATCTCACATATGTTTTCTTACCTTGGACTTACTTTTTATTATGACAAAAGGGAGAAAAATATGATATTATGTGATAAATCCCTCCATGAACTTTATTATATCCATTTTTGGGGATATCAAAAAGGGAGAAAAATATTAAATGATGAGATTGACATCTTGATTTTTTAATGCTTAATTTGACCTTTTAAGGTCCTATGATATTCAATTAAATGCATTATAATCTTTGAATTAGTCAATATCAAATTTTGGTATCAAGACCTACTTTCTCCTTATGAAAAGAGGAAGAAAAGACCTAAGACACAATAGACATTACCCTTTGGTATATTCTATGGTCTTCATCATTCATGGTTTAACCCACATTGTACTTAATGTATCATTATTTTTTTTGGGCACCATTGGTATCTCTTTTATGAGATATTACATTTGATTGGGCATGCACTTACATTTTTTAAATTTTTTCTAACTTTCAAAGGTTAGTTGAGATGCTTCCTAGATTACTAGGAAGTTAAGATTGCTCACTTGGCTCCCTATGCTTTTTGATGATGTAAAAATGGGAGAAGCTTTATAATGTATATCACAATCACATGCTTAAACCTATATATTGCCATATTCATAAAAAGCATGATGAAAAGGGGAGATTTTTCATTTATATGCATATGCTTAATGCTTTACAAACTTCTTTAATGCATATTGATGAGGGAACATATACATTAAATGATTATGTGTTATTTTTCATTCTTAGTTTAAAAGCATGATCATGTTTGACCCAAAGCATGATGTTAACTCATTATTTGATTTCATGCATAAATTTTTTTTGACATAAGTAAAAACACTTGCTTTAAAATATGTATCACATGCTATATGTTTTTATTGTCTTATTACATTAAAAGCATGATGATAGGAGTAGAATTTTCATTGGAGAAATTCATGAATATATGCAAATGCTTAATTGATATTTTTTTGCATATTGAAAGAGGGAGTAATCCTTAATTTGGGTTGTGAAAGTTGACACTTTCAATATATGCATATTGTGATTTATATTGGGGGAGAAATCCTAACTTGTTAAAATATGCATATTGATAGGGGGAGCCACCTCAAATTTTCTTACTTGAGGAGAAATATTATGATTTATAAATCTTTATCCTTCCTACGATGTACTTGTTGATCACCATCCCTTAAACTTTTATTTTATTGATCTTTTTGATAATGTCAAAGGGGGAGAAAAATGTGATGTGCATACATAAATGACTTTATTTCCATTTGATTATATGATTTATGTCATTTATGTTATAAAACACATCAATAGTTTGTCATCATCAAAAAGGGGGAGATTGTTGACCTCAAGGTTTTAACCCAAGGTTATTTGGGTGATTTTGATGATAACAAACTATTATAGTGTAGATTTAATAAATTTACTTGAGTGTGCAGGTTATAAAATATTATTTTATCTCAAGTATCTTAAAGGCATTGGACTTCAAAACGAATTACAAGAAGATACATGAAGCCACATGATCATGGAACTCAAAGATCAATAATCAAGATCAATGGCGAAGTTGAAGTGAATCCAAGCCACATGATGAAGGAACCCAAAAGCTTAAAGATTTGAAAATCAAAAGACTTGGGTAGGCTAGTCTTGGGTGAGTGTTAGATTTAATGTAAAGTTATTTATGAAGTAACTTCTTTTGAAAGCTCATCTATTGACCTAGTGGACCTTAGGACCAATGCATATCATTCATATCATATCATGGTTCCTACACTTGAACCTACACTTGAACTAGGAAATATCATTTATGGTTCTTAGATAGATTGACTTAGGCTTTGAACTCAAATGAATCACTATATAAAGCCGTGTCATGCACAGTTACTGTTTCGTGTACTTAGCACAGAAATTTGGCTAAGTGTTGGATTCTAGGGGCAAAAACGTAAATACGAGTTTTTTAATGAATCTTGACATAAAAAGTCCCGGTAACTGTACCCCATGATTTATCATGATCACATGAATTTTCTCAGCCTCAAATGACATATTTTGGTCATTCATATTGCACGTTAAATTGTTATGTCAAAGCTGTGAAAATCCATTTTGTACTAAAACTGAAAAATCAGATTTTGATTTATTTAGAATTTGATTTTGAAACTATTTTTATTGAATCTAAATGGGGGGTACTTTGCTTAATTACATTGAATAACTTAAAGTAAATAGAAATATAAAGGTTTATGAGAAATTTACTTAAATGTTTTCAATGTAATTAAGTGTGCAGTGTATTAGTGCACTGTGCAGGAGAAACTGGCTGAGTCTGAGAACAGATTCTGACCTGGGGACTTTCGGTCGACTGATGAACCCATCAGTCGACTGATAGAGGCCTTTCGGTCGACTGAAGGAATCCATCAGTCGACTGATAGATCTGGAAATTCATTCCAGTAGGGTGTGCAAAACAGGGGAGGTTTCAGCCGACCGAATCATTGCTTCAGTCGACCGAAACACCACTTTCAGTCGACCGATGAATTCATCAGTCGACCGAAACCTGGAGATTCCAACTCCAACGGCTAGTTTTCTGCACTAAAAGTTTCCCAACCACTTCCAAACGGCTATAATTTATTCTTGCACTATAAATACACATTGTATATGCATTATACAGGTGAGAGAGACTACCATAATCCTTCATGATCATATATTATTGGTAGATGCTACCTTAGAGCTAAAATCCTCATTTCATTCATCCAATGGTAGCCACCACTATTCTTCCAATACACTATAAATTCATTTGAGCTGCATTTTGCTAATTGAGAGAGATATAGTGCAATGTAGAGCCAAGAGTAAAGAATAGTGGAGGAGAGAGCTAGAGAGAAACCTACCCATGAGCATAAACTTGAGAAATTCTTGAATGCAAATATTTGCATTCTACTTGGTAGTACATCTCTTGTAGGAATCACTATTGAGTCTCATCTTTCTCATCATTCATTGTGATTCATCTTGCATATCTAGAGTTGAGCTTTTCATTTGAGTACTTCATTTGTAACTCTAGGATATTGAGCTATAATTTGTGTATCTATCCATTAAGGGATATTCTTCATTGTAATCAAATTCTTATCTACCTTTGAGAGGAAGACCAAGTGATGCACTTGGCAAGGAAGCCCAAGTCATGAGCTTGGCAAAGAAGTCTTGGTGAGGAGTTCATTGAGCAAGGAAGCCCAAGCCATGAGCTTGGCAAAGAAGTCTTGGTGAGGATGTCATTGAGCAAGGAAGCCCAAGTAATTCACTTGGCAAGTGTAAGGTTTGCTTTCCACCATTAAGGAAGGCTATATAGTGGAAACCTCAAGAAGTGCTCTTGAGGCATGGACGTAGGCAAGAGGGGCCGAACCATGTAAAAATCATGGTGTCACTTGGTTTGCATTTCTCTATCTCTAAACTCCTTTATTTTATAGCATTGCATATGTTTAATTTATATATGCTTTATATATCAATACAATGAGTTTATATGTTTTAATTTATATGAGGAGGATGGGATGAATGCTTCGAGTGCATTGGTTGACTTGTGGAATTAATTAAATTGTTAATTGATTGAGTAGTTATTTGAGTATCTATTTTCCAATCAATTTGCATACCATGTATTTAACAAATGCACAATCAACATTTCCATAAACTACAAGCATGATATGTTGCACTTACATGTACACTTACACTTGTTGTATCCACTAGATCATTTAAGTGCATAATAGATAGAGCATTTCCAATCACACTTGTTGAATACATAAGTTCACCAAGTATTTGATAAAATTCCATTAAAGCTCATTTTGTCAAAACATGCTAAATCGAAAAAGTTCCATTGTTTGCTTAATGTCCCTATTCACCCCCCCTCTAGGGACAATTCTCGGGTCACAATTAGGGTGGATCGATTCAGCGAACTCCTTTGTTTGATGGTTCAAATTATACTTTCTAGAAGTCTCGCATAAAAGCCTTTTTGAAATCTCAAGGAGAGAGAGTTTGGATGGCTGTAGAGAATGGCTATAAAATTCCTACCACTACCACTGGTGATGGTGATGCTGCTGTGACTATAGAGAAGGATAAAACAGCATAATCTAATGTTAAGCATGAAGATGCCAATAATAACAACAAAGGTTTATATGCTATATTTAATTTTGTTGTTCCTTCTAAATTTGCTAGAATTTCTGCATGTTCTACTTCGAAAGAAGCAAGGGATATTTTACAGGTAACTCATGAGGGTACCACCAAGGTAAGGAGATTTAAGTTACAAATGCTTGCCACGAAATTTGAAACAATTAGAATGGATGAAGATGAGATATTTTTTGATTTTTATTCGAGACTTAATGATATTGTTCAAAGTAGTGCTAACCTTGGTGAGAAAATTCCATCTTTTCAGATTAATAGAAAAATCATGAGATCATTACCTGATAGGTTCCAAGCTAAGTTGGAAACCTTAGATGATCGCAGAGATGTAAACTCTATGGAGGTGGCAGAGTTAGTTGGATCAATTCAAACTTTTGAGATGAAATGTCCCGCCCCGATTCCCGAGTCCCGAGAATCGGGGTGTGAGCTCCATAAGATCACCCTCACAATATAACTATCACCTGATCATACAATCTCAATTTTTTATTATTTTTAAGAAAATTTGGGCATCACCCATTTGAATAAATCGGATCCTGATGTGTCATTCATACCTAAAATTCAAATTGGACACTTTTGGGCACGTGTCCCCCCATCATTCACATCTACAAGTTAAAATGGACACTTTTGGCCACGTGTCCCCCCAATATTTCTACAACATACATAATACAATCAAAAATATGTCTCAGTCCTTGAATGTCCGTCTCATATACATATACATCAAATGAAATGTACAAATGGGATAAGTTACCCAACATACAATGTCCAATTACATTTAATCCAAATGTACAACATCCATCTAATATCCTAGACATAAATTATATTCTAAGGAGTCTAATCACTACCTCTGCAACTGGTACTATCAGTCCCCCTAACTGACTCCGTAATCAGCAATACCTGCAAAACCTGGGAGGGGGTGAGCTCAAAGGCCCAACAAGGTATGTCGAACCATACTATCACTGCTGTAGCAGGTCGATCCTCACATATTCTCAAAAACATACACATTTAAATATATCACAAAATTTAAATCATGCTCCACCTTGCATACATGAACCAGCAACGCACATGGTAAATCTAGCACATATGAACATATAAGCCAACTACACATGATTTTTGAAATCATTTTTAACATGCTTGAAAGAAGTAAACATCCAACACCAATATGTATAAAGAACATATATGTCTAAGCATTTATATGAACAATGTAAATCAAATACCACGTCACCTACTCAACAAGTAGCAAATACCAAATGCAATTAAGATGCATTTAATCCGTACAACATGTTTAGAAGCAATAAACATCCAACATATATCATGTTCATTCACAAGCAACGCATATATAAGAATGCGTTAAACACATAGCATGCTTCACAATGTATAATGTAAGCAAGTTCACACACTTGTCTCCCTCTCGGACTCAACCCGACACCCTAACATGATTATTAATAAATCATGTGATCGAGACACTTCCTACACAACTCCAATACCGCCACCGAGTCATCACATACTCCAAGGTGATGAGTTAGTTTTGGAATTCATCACTGTAGAGACCGTGCCCAATTTTGGCCGGTTTTTCAAATTTTTTCATTTATTGCTTTAAATGCATTTTAAATGACATTTAACATGTTTTGGATGTGGGGAACAAGTTTAGAAGGTTAGAATATGGTTTTGGGAAGTTTTGGGAACTTTTGAAAAGTTTGACTTTTTGGTCAACGGGGGTCCCGGGATGAGGTTAAGTGGGTCCGGAAAATTTAGAAAATTTTACTTTTGGTTATGGACTAAACAAAATATTTAGAGTGTTAAGGAAGTGATTTTGAGTCCAACGGAGTTTTCGAGAATTAATTCCGAGCTCGGGAAGGTACATTAAGTGGCCGGGGGTAAAATAGTCATTTCGCGCCCCTAGGGTTGAGATAAATATCAAAAAGGGTCTAAGACATTTCATTTTACAGATCCCTCTCCTCCCTCTACGTATCCCACTTCATCTCTCTCCCTTCTCTCTAGAGTTTGAGGGCCTTAAGGTGTGATTTGGAAGATCTTGAAGAAGGAAAGTGTGTAGGGGACATCAAGGGCATCGGTTTGAACCGATCAAAGTCTCCATTTTGTGAAGTTGAGAAAGCTGGGATTTCTCAAAGTTGGATTCAAAGCTTGGGAATTTGAGGTAGGGGTGCTAGACTCATCTTTACTTTGATTCTATAGGTCACATACTTGTGACATGAAAGATAGATTGGGATTTCTTGAGTTTAGGGTTATGTATATGTGTATATATGTATACCAATGTGATCATGCATGTATAAATGTCTAGCATGTTGGTTAGAACTTATATATGTTGTGTATGTGCAAATGAGACTACGAATGTTCTTGATGAAAAATGTGATCATTTGGTGAAAATATGAAAAAATGTGAGTTTTATAGACTTGTGCATGAAAGATATGATTTTTCTTGTAAAATGCATAAGCATGATGATTTTCATGGTATGAGTGTGTTGACATTGTGACAAGCTTGAGATGAGAAAGAAAAGTGCATTATTTTGACAAAAGCATTGCATTGTGTGGATTTTTTGCATTTATTTGATAAGTGTACATTATGTGAAAAGCGAGGTTTTTGGGGCATGTGTGAGAATTAATAAGGGTATTGAACTCTAGGGTGCAAGACCCAAAACTTGGCCAAGCGGGTGTCGCTTCCGTCGGGTTAGTAGCCCGAAAAGCGTGAGTAGAGTATGTGGTCCCAAAATGACCCTTACTACGAATTGTGATAATGAAATCCTCAGTTGAATTGATTTCTGAAATTATGTGGCGTGAGTTATATATGTATATATTGTGGCTTGCTCAATTGGATATATATATATATATATATATATGTATGTAAATGCATTGAGATGTGAAGCATCACGCATGATTTGAAAAACGTGTTTGTTTATGGGTTAAAAGCATGTATACTTGTCATGTAGACATGTAGGGATTTCATATGCATCCATGGATGGCCGCCTGAGTTAGAGTGGGGTTGGGTGGATCATTCCTACTGAGCCGCAGTGTTGCTCACCCCCATTTATACAAAACATTTTCAGATAAGGCGCCAATGGAAGACGAAGCATGATTAGCTCTATGGATATGTTGAGCTTATTTTTGGACTTTTGCTCTTTTGAGATGTAGATAAATGTCCAAGCCGGCTTGTGGCATGTAGACAATGGTTGCGGTGTTGCCTTTACATTTGTATCTTCTTCTGTATGTGAAATCCAAATGTAAGTGCCACACTTGTAGGAAAGTAATTTTTGAGAAATGTATGTATAATGGCTTCCTTCATTTAAGACTTGTTGAATGTATGCAAAAAGGGCCATTTGAATTCTTATATGTATGGTTCCATGGATTATGTATGGATTCGGAATTTAAATGGATGAATGTATTCTTTTGTCTCTTGTATCTTAATTTCGTGGATATGAATGTTTAGAGTTGTGGATTTATGTTGGAATCATGGTTGCAGGATTTCAATGTATAAGTTAGATTGTATGGTTGGGTTAATGAAGATCACCTTTGGAAAAAAATGAGGATGGTTTGGTTCACTTGAATTTTATGTGCATGGTGAACTTAGGATGAGTTTTCTATGATTATGCAAGATTTGAGATTCAAATGTATAGGTTGATGTGTGAGTATGATTTTATATCAATAGTAGATGATTTATATGAGATATGAATGATCTAAGGTGGTTTGGTTGAGATTTGGGTTCAATTTGATCTTGTATAGGTGTTTGGGATTTTCTGGGCAGTGCATTTCGATTAATCGAGATGCCCATCTCGATTGATCGAAATGGTTACGAGATTTTATGAATTTTCAAGCTTTATTTCGATTAATCGAAGTCCCAATTTCGATTAATCGAAATAATGCAGGTCCAAGATACTGAGAGGGTGTTTTTTTCGATTGATGGAGTCAAAATCTCGATTAATCGAGATGCCAATCTCGATTGATCGAGATTACTATTCACAGCAAGGTTTAAAAATTGTCCAAACTTCGTTTCGATGTAATTTCTTCGTTTTTAATCAGAATTGAGTGTGGCTTTTTTTGAACTTGAGTATTTTTGAAAGCTATATCCAATTGTGTAAGCCTCATTTTCAAATTTTAAACACAAAAAATTTTGAGGCTCGAAAGTGAGTGATTCTCAAGGGTGTGGCCAAATGAATTTCTTTTAAGGTGTATAATTCAATGTAGGGCCCATGGGGATTGGTTGAGGTGTAGTTTTGTGCATTTGTATGTAGCAATTAAGTTAGGCTTCCGCTGTAAATGAGTGAAATGAGGGTTCACACTGGGGATTCGGGGTCGGTCCGGGGGAGTCCCAGCGGTCCGGATTTCGGGGCGTGACAATCACCGAGTCATCACATACTCCAAGGTGGTTAGATAGTTTATCACCAAGTCATCACATACTCCAAGGTGATTAAATGGATCATCACCGAGTCATCACATACTCCAAGGTGATTTAATATGTTATCACCGAGTCATCACATACTCCAAGGTGATTACATTATTTTCAGGATTTGCACCGAGTCATCACATACTCCAAGGTGAATAGGTTACTCTCCCACATTTCCCCATTCTTCTCACAACGACCCCATACATGCATTTTGGACATATATGAATCAAGCATCCAAGATTCATGCTACACAATGCATAACTAAGTTATGAAAACACTTAATATGCATTTCACCTCCATAAGCCACATGTATGATTACCTATACATGTAAAACCTAGCATAAAACTCACATATGCTCACAAACTTCACTTAAGTACATTTTAATCATGCTTCACCAATGCACACATTTCTATACGAAGATAGCATACATTTAACTCACATAAACCCACATATAATCACGTATATGTCAAATCCTGTATATAAGTCCTACATGCACGTATACTAGTATAAATATAATCCTGCTTCCACTCGAGGCATACATTTACTACAAGTAACTAGTATGCTTTTCTTTCTTTTTCTTTCTTCTCTTTCTTTTTCTTCTTTTCTCTTTTTCTTTTCTTTCTCTCTCTTTTCTCTCCTCTTAGCCGACCACTCATTTGGTCCTCTTCTTATCTTCTCATTTGAATTTTCTGAATTTTGCGCCACATGTTTAGTCCTCCAAATGAGGTCCACATATATTAAATATACCATGTATATACATAACACCACCTAATACATGTATTCACATGTATTTCCCCATACATATACATATAAATATATATATGTCTCTATTTTTCCACAATTACATACAAACCCACTATATATATATATATGCACTTCCTCCACTTATATATATATATATATATATATAATCCTATATATATAAATGTCCACATCCAATCTATATATATATATAATTTCATTTATATATATACATTTTCATACCCTTCCGAAAATAATTAATTAAAAAAAAAAAAAAAACCCAGTCCAAAAATAATCCGGAGCCGAATAAAATAATCCGGGTCGTTATATGAAATATCCAAAGCTTCAGAAAACAAAAAATTTGGCTTTAAAAATCTCAAAGACTTCCAAGTCTTCAAGTTTGTCAAATGGTTCAAATTCTTCAAAATCTGAAGTTGAAATAATTGAAAATTTTGAATATGATTCAAATAATGATGTTGCACTACTTGCTAGGAAATTTAGAAAGATTCTTGAATATGAAAAGGTTAGAAATTTGAGAAAAGGAAATCCTTCTAAATTCTGGAATCAAAGCTCATCATCCAAATGTAAGGAAAGGAAAGAAAAAGAAGATGACTCTAGAGAGACTGAGCTTACTTGTTGGACATGTGGTGGTAAAGGTCATACATCTAATGATTGTCCAAGTCCTAAGAAAAATAGCTTTAGTGCAAAGAAAAGTTCAAACAAGAAAGTCATGAAAGCTATTATTTTTGAGTCTGAATCTTCTAACTTTGATAGTGATTCATTTGTTAAGAATGATTCTCTTGCTTTTGTTGCTTTATTGAATGGTGATACTGCTAATGATTCTTCTTCTGATGTAGGTGAAATAGAGGTGTACACTACACTCAGTCAAGTAGGGTCTGATGATTCAGAAGTTGAGCAGTCTGATGTAGAACCATGTGAAAGCAAGCTGCCAGAACTGTTTGAGAAATTGCTGGAAGCTTATAATAAAAAATCTGAAAAGCTGAAGCAAGAAAAATCAGAGAAAGAGACTTTGAAGAAAAATAATGAATATCAAGTGAAGTTGATTGAAGAAAGTAAAACAGAAATTCTGAATCTTCAAGGCACAGTCAAGTTTCTCGAAAGTGAGGTAAGTCAAGCTATTTCTGCTAGAGATGTTCTTATTGCTAGAATTAATTCTCTTAAGACTGAATTGAAAAAATCACAAGAGAAATTAAATGCTTTTACTTCTGGACAGATTAAGCTTGATAGTATGATTAGTGTTGGTAAGCCTGTAGGAGATAAGACTGGATTAGGTTTTGTTGGGTCATCATCTAAGGGAAAAATTGTTTTTGTTAAACCCAAGAACTTGAATGTGCCTAAACCCAAACCTAAACCTCAAGTTGAGTCTTTGCATGCTAAAGTTATGTCCAATGTGTTTTTTTTGTGATAAGAATGGACATAGTCAACATTGTTGCTATAAAAAGAGAAGACATTCTAATTCTGATGTGCATAATTCTTTTGCTAAGAATAGGAAAAGTCACATTATTGGAACAAACCCAAAAATTCTCAAGCTAAAAAGAATTCAAACAAGAAAAATGATGTTTTTGTTTCTCCACAATACTTTTATGATAAATTGCATGTTAAAACTATCCGGATGAAAAAGGAAGATTTGGAGAAATTTGTGCTTGTTGATACTATGGGATTTATTCCTAATAGGTCTTTGGGTGCAAAACCCCCTGACTAGGTCACTATGACTTTTTATGGTCATGGACTGAGCTTATGTTCATTATTTTGTTTCCATTGGACCATATCTTTAAGTTTAGGATAGGTTTTGTTTATTTTTATCGATTGATAATCATATGAGATTATGAGAATCATGTTTTTCTGAGAAATAATGTGAATTCTTTATATTTCTTTTTAATTTCACTTTGATTTGTGAATGCATGATTGGGATACTTAGTTTGTCAATGAATGAAGTGCTTGATTTTATGATTTTGACATCGATAACCAATGTGCTGTATTTATTTCTTTTTAGAGATAAATCTTCTGAGTCCATACAATTTGTACACTTGTCCAACTCTGAGAGAATTGATTGAAACTAATGTGAAGTTGACTAGAGTATATTGTATGAGTAGCATTGAAAGCTTAAATGATCAATAAAAAAAAAGATGAAAAAAATTATGTTTTTATTCAACATGAAAAAAAATATGATAATTTGCTGAATATCTAAGACAAAAGGAAAAGACTACCTTCGGGATGTGTTCGTAGCTTCCACTATAATGTAAATCTCCAATGAGATATGATAGAGTATTCGACTCCAACTGTAAAACTATTGACGTGGAAGATAAAAACAAAGTGACGTGTACAAAAGTCTATCTTTGACCGGGTGATCTCTATCACCAAGAAGGACTGGAAAACTAAAAGAACTAGGTCTCCAACCACGATGCAACCTGATGGGATCGTTATAAATAGAGAGACGGTCCAGAGACCAAGGTACGCAATTAATACCCTTGGAACCCCTTCATAGCGAAGAGCCTTTTTCCGATTTCTGACTTGATCGTCGGAGCGTAGTCGGCCGGTACCACACCGGTGCCCTATCGACTACCTTTCTTTTGTCTTTTTTCACAGGTTGGCGTTTGACCAGTTCGGGGGAATTCCTGCTTCATCAGTGGCGCCGACTGTGGGAAATCGAACCCACGACTTTATTAACCTAATCGTTCTACACGATTTACTCACGAAGCATGATGCACCTACGATCTGGATTAGAGACTGAGACTGCGACTGCGCAAGAGCCCCTGGTCGGCCAAGACTTTCCTGTTGGCCCCGGGGGTCCTACCAGACAAGATCCACCCGCTGCCCCTGAGCATCCAGGTGGCAACGTACCATTAGCAGAAGGAGGAGGGCAGGCCCCTGGTCACAGAGATCTCCCTGGTGAACACCTCGAGGTCCCAAACGACCAGGAGCGTGTCGCAGCGTTGGAACATCAGATCCAGAACTTGAATCAAAGTCTGGTTCAGATACTCCAGCAAAATGCGGCAATCCTGCAACGCCTCCCTCCTGCAGCACCAGTACCATCACGGAGTCACCTTAGACCTATTGATTTAGAGGGTGACGGTGTGGGACGAAGCAGCGAAGTCCCAATTGACGATGCGGCCCAAAGCCGAGTTAGAGGTGAGACGATTCCCAGTTATTTAGCCCCTCCAAATAGGAGTCGAACTCATGGAGATTCGGGGCATCCGGGAGAAACAGCTTATCATGATATGGAGGTACAGGAACTCAGAGCGAAGGTGGAAAGTATGGCGCAGGCCATGAGAGTAAAAGGACCTGCTACAATAGAAGATCTGGTACAGCAAACCAACCTTCCTTTTTCCGCCGGGATAATGAATTGTCCTTTGCCTAACAAATTCAAAATGCCCCCTATGGAGAGTTTTGACGGGACCAAGGACCCACTGGACCACTTGGAAACTTACAAAGCATTAATGCATCTCCAAGCAGTGCCAGATGAGATTATGTGCAGAGCCTTCCCCACTACATTAAAAGGCTCTGCCCAGTCATGGTTTAATAGCTTGAAATCTGCGTCTGTACACACCTTTAAAGAATTGAGTCAGCTATTTGTGGGAAACTTCATTGCCGCTCGGAGACATAGGAAACCAGCTACTTATCTCCTCAATGTGAGACAATCCAAAGGGGAAACGTTGCGAGACTACATCAATAGATACAATAGGGAGATGTTGCAAGTGGATGCCCTCGACGACAAAGTGGCAGTTACTGCATTCATGGGAGGCCTACTCCCCTCAAAATTCCTTTATTCAATCTCCAAACATCCTCCAGAAAGCATGTCGGAACTACTCATGAAGGCTCATAAGTTCATGAACGCTGAAGATGCCCTCGAGGCCCGAAGGGAAAAGGGAGATAACGACAAAAAGACAGATAGGAAGAGGGAAGGGCAATTTGGAGGTAGGGAAGAATGAAACCCTAAGTATGGCCGATCGTCGCAAGATCAGACTGACAGGATACCTCTTCGTGACAGGGGATTCAATTTTACTCCTTTGAATGCGTCGATAAGCCAAACCCTCCTTCATATTCAAGATGATCCGACGGTGACATGGCCTCAAAAATTAAAATCTGATCCTTCCAGAAGACCCCGTGACAAATATTGCAGGTTTCATCGTGACCACGGGCATAATACAGACGAATGCATAGATTTGAAGAGACAAATTGAGAGTCTGATTCAGAGGGGACAACTGCGGAGATTTGTGGCTGGCAATGGAAGAAGAGCACAAAACCCCCCGCAGGATAGAAGAGAAGACACTACTCACAGAAATCCTCCATTGGGGGAGATCAGAGTCATCTCTGGGGGAATTGGAGGTGGCGGAGAATCTAATTCGGCTCGAAAAGCACATGCAAGAAAAGTTAGAAGTTTTTCTGAGGTAGGTGAGGTGAGCCAATCACCCGCCAAGTACCCTCGGCTGGATGACCAGATTATTACTTTTACAGAGGCTGATACAAGGGGGGTTCAACAACCCCATGACGACGCCCTAGTAGTCACGGTGGTTATCGCAAATTTTACAATCAGGCGAGTGCTAATCGACAACGACAGTTCTGTTGACATCCTATTTGTGACTGCTTTTGATCAGATGAGGATTGGAAGGGAGAAGCTTAAACCTACCAAGTCTCCACTTGTTGGTTTTTCTGGAGAAAAGCTCCTTTCATTGGGCACTGTAGACCTCCCGGTCACTGCCGACTCAAGCCCCAGAGAGGTCACTAAGATGGTGACCTTCTTCGTGGTGGATTGTCCGACCACTTACAATGTCATCTTGGGAAGGGCCACGTTGAATGCAATGTGAGCAGTGGCCTCCACTTATCATCTCCTTGTCCGGTTCCCCACTGACAATGGGATGGGAGAGCTTAGGGGTGACCAAGCCACTGCCCGAGAATGTTATGCCACGTCCCTGAGAGAAAAAAGGGCGTTAGAAACTTTAAGCATAGAAGGCATAGAAGTGGAAGAAAAGGAGAAAGTCCGCCACGCAGAACCTATGGAGGAGTTAGTTGAGGTCGACTTGTATGAACATGAGACGGGGAAAAAGGTGTACATAGGGTCGTCTCTCTCACCCACCTCTCAAAATGAACTTATGCAGTTCCTCAGAATGAACCGGGATGTGTTTGCATGGTCTCATGAAGACATGCCTGGGATCGATCCAGCCGTTGCTATGCACCAGTTGAATGTCGACCCCGATGCCAAGCCAGTTAGGCAAAAAAGGAGAACTTTTGCCCCAGAAAGAAATTTAGCAATCTTTGAAGAGGTGGGTAAATTGTTAAAAGCCAACTTTTTACGGGAAACCCATTACCCAGATTGGCTATCAAATGTAGTCCTTGTTAAAAAATCCAATGGCAGATGGCGTTTATGTGTCGACTTTACGGATTTAAATAAAGCATGTCCAAAGGACAGCTTCCCACTTCCAAGGATCGATATGCTGGTAGAAAGCACGGCTGGATGCGAGCGACTTAGCTTCATGGATGCCTATTCAGGATACAATCAGATCCCAATGTCGCCGTCAGACCAAGAGAAAATGTCTTTCATAACAGAAAGGGGCTTGTATTGTTATACAGTGATGCCGTTTGGTTTAAAGAATGCCGGCGCAACTTACCAGAGGCTCGTAAACAAAATGTTTAAGGAGCAAATTGGCAGAAATATGGAAGTATATGTTGATGATATGCTTGTTAAAAGCCAAAAAGCTATAAGCCACTTGGATGATTTACAGGAAGCTTTCAATGTTTTGCGAAAGTACAGAATGAAACTTAACCCCAGCAAGTGCGCTTTTGGGGTGTCATCTGGAAAATTCTTGGGCTTCTTGGTTAGTAAGAGGGGCATAGAGGCCAACTCGCAGAAGGTGCAGGCTATTCTGGATACAAAGTCGCCCAGAACGATCAAAGAAGTCCAGAGACTCACGGGAAAGGTGGCAGTGTTGAGCCGACTAATTTCTCGAGCCACAGACAGATGTCTTCCATTTTTCCAGGTTCTCAAACGGGCCTTTGAATGGACACCAGAATGCGAACAAGCCTTGAGTGAGCTGAAGCAGTACCTCAGTTCACCTCCACTTTTATCTTGCAGGCAACCAGGGGAGGAGTTATATTTATATTTAGCTGTCTCCCCTGTAGCAGTCAGTTCAGCATTAGTACGAGAGGAGGAGGGGGTGCAAAGGCCGGTTTACTACACCAGTAAGGTACTTCGAGGCGCAGAGGAGAGATATCCGTCAATAGAAAAGCTGGCGTTCGCTCTTGTTTTATCAGCCAGGAAACTCAGGCCATACTTCCAAGCACATACCATTACAGTATTGACTGATCAGCCGCTTCGACAAGTCCTCTTCAAGCCTGAAACCTCTGGGCGACTTGTGAAATGGTCCATGGAGTTAGGGGAGTTTGACATTAGATACAAACCGAGGGCGGCAATCAAAGGCCAAGTGTTGGCAGACTTTATAGTTGAGTTCACCTATTCTCCAGAAGAAGTTCTGCAAGAAAAGGAGGAGAGCTCAGCCCAACAAAACGAAGAAGACCAAATGGATCCGGGCTGTACATGGGAGTTATTTATCGACGGATCGTCAAATGCACAAGCTAGTGGCGCAGGGATATTGATCAAATCCCCAGAAAGGGAAACACTCAAGTATGCCTTGCAGTTCAGATTCAAAGTTACAAACAATGAAGCTGAGTATGAGGCCTTAATTGCAGGATTGAAAATAGCTGATGTTCTTAAGATACAACAGCTGAAAGCTTATATCGACTCCGAGCTGGTCGCCCGTCAGGTACTCGCAGAGTATGAGGCAAAGGGAACAAAGATGAAATCTTACTTGCAGAAAGTCCAGGAGCTGGTCACCCGCTTCTGAAAGTTTTCCATCACTCGGGTTCCCCGGAGTGAAAATTCTAATGCAGATGCTCTCGCTCGACTCGCCACGGCACAAGAAGTTGCTAACGGAGGAGTACTTATAGAGCGTCTGAACAACCCAAGTATAACAGAAGGGGCGCTGAATGAGGTAAACCAAGTCACCCATGGCATGGAGTGGGTGGACCCAATTGCTAGATATATTAGGAATGGCGAGTTACCCTCTGACAGTACTGAAGCACGCAAAATCAGGATCAGAGCATCCAGATATACCTTGATCGAAGGAATCCTCTACAAAAGAGGAGTCTCATTGCCATACCTACGATGTGTGTCGACAGAAGAGGCGCGGTATGTCATGAAAGAAATACATGAGGGAGAGTGCGGTAATAACGCAGGGGGCAGGTCCTTAGCTCATAAAGTCATCAGACAAGGATATTATTGGCCCACCATGCAACAAGATGCGCGGGACTATGTCAAAAAATGCGAAAAATGTCAACGCTTCGCTAATGTCCCGAGACAGCCCCCGGAGGAGTTGACTCCAATAGCTGCCCCATGGCCATTTGCCCAGTGGGGAATGGACTTGATCGGCCCCTTGCCAATGGGAAGGGGACAGACAAAGTTTGCAATTGTAGCAATCGACTATTTTACCAAATGGGTGGAAGCAGAGCCCCTGGCCACCATCGGAGAACAGAATGTCATCAACTTTGTGTGGAAGTCGATTATATGCAGGTTCGGCATTCCAAAGGTCATTATCACAGATAATGAAAAACAGTTTGAAAGTCAACGGTTCCAGAACTTTTGTGCTGAACATGGCATAAATAACCATTACTCCTCGCCAGGCCATCCACAGGCCAATGGGCAAGCCGAAGTGGCTAACAGAACGATACTCAAGATGATCAAAACGCGTTTGGAGAAATCCAAAGGCGCATGGCCAGAGCTGCTACCGAGTGTCTTATGGGCATATAGGACCACAGCCAAAGTCCCTACGGGGGAAACACCATACTTCTTAGCTTTTGGAAGTGAAGCGGTACTCCCCGTTGAAATAGGACAGGTAGCAAGCCATCGGACTAAGCATTATGATCTCACTCATAATGAGGAGGAGCTAAGGGTTAGTGCTGATTTCATTGAAGAAAATAGAGAACAAGCACGAGTTCGGATGGCGGCATATCAGCAGGCCATGTCCCGGTACTATAACACTAGGGTTAAACGAAGGAGTTTCAAACCTGGTGACTTGGTCCTTCGTGAAGTCACACAAGCCACCAAACCTAAAGGGACTGGGAAGTTACCTCCAAACTGGGAAGGCCCCTATAGGGTGGTCAGAACTCGGCGACAAGGAACGTACTGGTTAGAAATGTTGGAGGGAAGGCAATTGGCCCATCCTTGGAATGCCGAGCATCTGAGGAAATACTATCAGTAAAGTTTTTTCTTGTCAATTTCTTTTAGTTTGCATCTGCTTTAATAGCATGTTTCTAGAACTAGTCTTCATTATCGAGCTTTAAAGTAAGGCTCTAGTTTTATATTTATGTTTCTTCATTACTGAGCCTCAGAGTAAGGCCTCAGCTTTATGTTCATTTATTACTCTTGAATGAATTCCATTATTAGAATATCAAATATTAATCTCTTGGAAATATGCTTTCATATCCGTATAACCCTACGGGGGTACACCTTTGCAAAGGGCCTTTGATGAAAAAGGCGGGATGGATTAATCCCGAGAACATTGTTGAAATAAACCCTATGGGGGTATAGCCCTACGGGGGCACATCTTTGCAAAAGGCCTTTGATGAAAAAGGCGGGATGGATTAATCCCGAGAACATTGTTGAAATAAACCCTATGGGGGTATAGCCCTACGGGGGCACACCTTTGCAAAGGGCCTTTGATGAAAAAGGCGGGATGGATTAATCCCGAGAACATTGTTGAAATAAACCCTATGGGGGTATAGCCCTACGGGGGCACATCTTCGCAAAGGGCCTTTGATGAAAAGGGCGGGATGGATTAATCCCGAGAACATTGATAAAGCCTTACGAGGTGCAAACCGACAGAGGGACGCCTCTAGAGGGATCTTAAAAATAAAAAAAATGAGATGCCAAAAAAAAAAAGCAAGTACTTCTTCATTGATTAAGGAAAAGAGATTACAGGAAGAAATGCACAAAAAAAATCAGGGATCAGGCTCTCTGAGTTGCAACTTTGAAAAGTCCATGTCCGGCCATTCCTCCTTCGCCACTTCACGGAAATACTCAAAACCATCAATATATGATTGGTTGCAAGCCCTGTCAAAGTCAGCCGATTCCTTGAAATCTTCAACTGCCAAATCCTTGATCCCCGGAAGGTCAGCCTGCCATCTAGCCATCTCCTCCTGCTCATGTTTAAGTTTAGCGGTAAGGCTATCAATCGCTCCCCCGCAAGTGCCATGAGAGGTCCGAATAGCCTCCAACTCTGAAGACAGTGTGAAGCGTTCAGTGCGAAAAGAGGAACGTTCAGCTTCAAAGGCAGTTTTCTATTTCTCCATCTCTTCCTCCGTCCATAAGAGGCGGTTGGAGATGCCTTGTGCGAATGTCAGGCCCTAGTGAACAGAGATAAATGATTACATGAGTACACAGAAAAGATAAAAGAAGGCGGTAAAATATGAATGAAAACAAACCTTGGCCAAGTTTTCCACCATAAACCCGATAGATTGCCGGGACTCAAGGCTGACCACTTTCTCGATATCATTGGGGAGAACAAAATCCCTAACACGACCCACGGCGAGAGATGAATCAGACAGAATGGACCCGGTTTGAAATGCCGCAGGCGACATTAGTCCAGTGAAACTAGTAGCAGGAGAAAAAGACACCTGTGAACCACCACCGAATAATTGAGTCGGGGGCACTCCGAAGGGAGTCGGGTCGAGGGGATTGTTACTCCGGAATAATTGAGGGGCGGCCAGCCCAAGCGAACTCGGATTCGGAATGCTCGCTAATTCGAGAGTAGAAGCAGGAAAAGTCCCAGCAGGGAAAGGATTCCCAACATAAGGAGGAGAGGACAAGCCTCCGCTTGAAAAACCACCGCTTCTTCTAGCCACCATAGGCCTTCGTATCTTTTTCAAAGCAGGAGCAGAGGAAGAAGCAGCGATGCCTTTTCCCTTTGCTAGCATAACAATGCCTTTATCAGGCCCCCTCCGAGAAGACCCTGGGTATTTTTGCGAGTAAGTACATAGCTAACAATTCATACAAAAGAGTAAGTAAAAATGTTAATACATACCACGCTTGGGTATGGCCACACGAGGAGGGTACCCCAGTAGACGCAGCCCCTCGTTAGAAGTCAGAACTATCGCCTCCCTTATATGGGCATCATGAGCAGTCACCAATCTGCTCTCCTCATCACTGTCCACGAAAGGTTCGACTCGGATGGCTGGGCAAAGCAAGACTCATATTATGTAAAGTATGTAGAAAGAGAGAACTTGCAAAGAGAAAAGATAGAAGTAAAATACCATCGACATCTCCGTCAGTCCAGGAGCGGGGAATGCAGTATGGAGGAGATTCCCAATCCCCGAAAACAAAAAGAATCTACTTTTCCAACCCTTGACATAGTTGCCGTGGTCAACAATTACCAACCCTCTGGGTAAATTCCCTGCACTCGATCGGCTTTGTATCTGGCGCCAATCTTTATTTTTCATAATAGTGTAACAAGAAAGAAACTCATTGAGAGACAGCGGGGAGCTAAACTTGTAATGTTCCCACAACACTAGGCATGACATCAGGATGCGCCAGGAGTTGGGTGTAAGTTGAGAAGGGGCAAGGTTGGCTGCACGAAGAAACTCTTGGGCAAACCCTGGAATAGGGAATCGGAGTCCTGATATGAAGTATGCCTCATAAAAGAATGTTTCCCCCTCACAAATAGAGAATGCTCTCTCAGCTGGCAAGGGGGCTCTAGCAACAACTCCTCTGGGAAAAGCATAGTGGACAACGAGCTCTTCCACTTCGGAGTCAATCATGGTGGAAGCAATGTCTTGACATTCTTGGTAATCAGCCATAATACCGTGCAAAAAATCAAACACTTGAAGAAGGGGAGAGTCTGGAGCAAATATTTCTGGAGAAGGTTTCTCAAAGTTACAATTAACAACGTGTAAACAGCGAGAAAGGAAATGAAGAAAGTTAGAATGCATATGAGTTGTGAGTGAATGAAAATGGGGCTGAGGCATTATATAGACACCACCCCAACGGTCACTCCGCCTCCAACGTTCACTGTCCTAAAGCAACGTTCTTCTGATCCTCCAACGTTCACTGTCCTAAAGCAACGTTCTTTTGAGCCTTCAACGGTCCTAATCCAACGTTCTCCTGACGACTCAAAGGATTACTCTCTGATGTCCCTGCTTTTAAGACTCAAAGAGGACGCGGTCCGAGCCGGGAATGCAACGAGAACGCAGCTCAAGCAACTAGGACACAGCCCGAGCTGCATCAAGAGTACCAAGCACAGCCCAGGACTCGGTCCCAGCCGAGTCACAGACGCAGCCAAGGCAGCATCCCGGACGCGGTCTGAGCCGCGTCGACGTAGCCAAAGCCGCGTCCAGGACGCGGCCCGAGCCGCGTCGCCGACGCAGCCAAGGCCGTAGGGGCCCACGCCAGTAAAAAAAAAATGACACATCTGGACAACCCAAGGAGCCAATCGGAGTGTTCTTAAGGTTTGGCGAGCAACCCTCATGAACAGGGGGCATTTGATAGAGTATTCGACTCCAACTATAAAACTATTGACGTGGAAGATAAAAACAAAGTGACGTGTACAAAAGTCTATCTTTGACCGGGTGATCTCTATCACCAAGAAGAACTGGAAAACTAAAAGAACTAGGTCTCCAACCACGATGCAACCTGATGGGATCGTTATAAATAGAGAGACGATCCAGAGACTAAGGTACGCAATTAATACCCTTGGAACCCCTTCATAGCGAAGAGCCTTTTTCCGATTTCTGACTTGATCGTCGGAGCGTAGTCGGCCGGTACCACACCGGTGCCCTATCGACTACCTTTCTTTTGTCTTTTTTCACAGGTTGGCGTTTGACCAATTCGGGGGAATTCCTGCTTCATCAAGATATCTTTAAAAAATAAAGAGTTATTTTGAGAAAAATAGCTGGCTACCCGTAAGCATGAAAGCCACCATCTTAGAAAAATAAAAAAAAAATTGATGAAAAGTTTTTGATCATAACTAGTTATATTTGCTTATCATCTAATATGTTTTAGAAGATGAATCAAAGGAATTTGATTAATTTTTGATGAAGTTGGATTGCATACACACACATGGATTTATTAGACGAATTTCTAAATTTTGATAAATATTTGTGTGTTGGAAGTTGTGTTATGATCATGAATTTAAGAATGAATTTTATGGATAAATTATGGGTTCTAAAATTCTGCATTTATAAATGTTTGAAATTTTTCAAAAATTTTAAAACTCATGTTATTCTTTGAAAAATGTGCTTTGATGATTCTCATGAGATTATTCATGTTTTATTTTTATTTTCTCTTGAAAAATCTTCAAAAATCCAAAAATATGTTTATATTGATTTTGTGCTTATTTTTCATACTTTGTGTGCTTAATTGCTAAATCAAGTTGAGATGAGGAGTATTTGGTGAATTAGAGGTCCAAAGAGTAAATTTTCATAATTCACAAAGTTGGACCGGTTCCAATTATTGAGCATCGGTCGCACTTCTGCAAATTCTGAGGAACCGAAAGAAGTTGGATCGGTCCCCAAATATTAGGACCTGTCGCACTTAGCGAATGCCCAGAATTTTAATTCTGCGCGCTCGTGATTTGGATTAAGACCCTCACTCACTCTTATATGCACACACACTCATATCTCTCACACTCTCAATCTCTCTAACTCTCAAGCTCTCTTAAAAACACTCCAACTCACACACATTCTTCTTCCACTTTATTTCTTTGTGGATATTGATTGCTGGAGGTTGGGATTATCTATATTTGGAGGTGTTGATTGTGTGGATTATTATGGTGATCTTGTGCAAACAAATAGCTTTAAAATTTGGGGATTTTAGACTTACACACCAAGTGTTCGACAAAAAGTCTCAATGGAACTTTTGACTATATTTTTGATCCCATTCATTGTGGTTTTGATGGCAAGTAAGAGGGGACATACTGAGGCGTCTACCAGTGATGACAACCACATTGTATTCACTCTAGACATGTTTGAGGATGAATTCAACTTTAACAATTTTGTGAATGTCATAGGGTGTCGAGCTATGAGAATTGAAAGGCGAGTCAATCTTGCGATAATCAAGCGTAAATGGGAGATAGACTTTGTGCAATATTTTGAAGACAATGGTTAGGAGTCTCTTTGTGATCTTAGGGAGATAGTGAGGCCCGACATGGTTAGATATTTTTATGGTAATATGATTACATCAAGCTTGGACGACCTAATGTTTGTGACAAAATGTTATGGCGTTCGTGTTGAGGTCACCAAGGACATAATTGCCAATATTTGGGGTGTTGCAGAGAATGAAGATGGCATTGTTTTGCCATATCAAGTTGAGGATCCAAACAAACCAAGCATGGATGATATGATTAGAGAGTTGTGTATACCCGAAGCCCAATTCTTGTAGATAGGTTGCCTTCACTCTACCTTACAGATGAGGTCTCGACATTGAACTTGATAATATCATACAATCTAGATCCTCATGACCACAAGGGAAACTTGATCAAAAGTCGAGCTGAGCTTTTATATCATGCGTACCATGATCTTAGCCACTCGACACTCTAGGTCTTCATCTGCATTACCTTTCCCACAGATAGTGATGGCTATTTTGAGGGATGCTAGGGTCCGTATTCCTGAGAGGGCTAATATTGAGAAACCGAAAGGAATGATTGATGCAACATCAATTACTCATTCGGTGAATAAGAAGGAAAAGGACAGAAAGGCCTATGAGCTCAGTTAAAGAGCTGGATAGGCTATATCTGGTGGTCGCAGAGTGTTTCAACTTCCTGCCTCTAACACCCCAGTGACGGTGAATCAAATGAACCAGGTTCTCAAGTTCATTCAGCAAGGGTTCAACCGCTTACATGTTAGGATAGACAAGCTTAACCCTGCTATTTTTGATGAGTCTGCTGATGAGGTTGACTAAACTTAGACTTTAGGTCTTGATATCTTTCGTTCTAGATAGTTGTTGACTTCTTTATCTTTGATGTCTAGATATTTATTTTTTTGTTCTGTTTATTCCATCAACTGATATGTTTTGAATATTTATTTGATCAGTGATGATGATCCTTGCTTCCTTATTGTTATATTTATCTCTATGTGCTTCATGATTTATCTGTTTATATAAATCTCTTGGGTATTTCTTTGTCAATTTGTTACAAAAAGGGGGAGATATTTATCAGATATTTTTGCTTAGGAGATTAAGGGGAAAAATATTCATGGAGATTAAGGGGGAGCATTATAGATATTCATGTTTATATTTCTTTATTAAGATTTTCACATGTTGTGTTGTTTAAGGGATGTGCAGGTACAACGGGTTTTTATTCCAACCATCTTGAACACACAAGTGACATTTCTGTTGATCAATTCTTTATTTCTATGTATTTTTGGGCAATATTGTAATCTACTTTTTCCAACGGGTTAGGTTATAATTGTCTAGGTGGTTTTGTCACGAAATTGCCAAAGGGGGAGATTGTGACATATAAATTTGTAATTGACATATTTCAGTGATCAAAACTTGATTGATTGAGTTGTAATTTTTGATTTATTCTTTGTATCGATCGTCGACAACTTCGAGCTAATATTCAAGTGCATGGATGTAGATAAATCAGTTAGAACAACATATAGTACAGGTAAGTATGGTGAGGACACTCTACACTTTTTATTTCCGAGCCTATTTTGAAAAACCAAGGTTTCAATAAAAATATTAGGGTTTTTCAAAGTAGACCGATCCCCAATTTTTAGGACCGGTCCAACTTTTCTCAGCAGTTTAGTTTCTGCAGATTTTTACAAAGTTCCACCGGTCCTAATTATTTGGCACCGGTCCTACTTAGCCTGTTCCAAATAGGAAACAAATTTTGACGCAAATTCTGATTCCTATTGGGTTTGAAACTTCTAGGAGAGTTCTATTTTGGTATTCAACTTCTTTTTCAAGTAGAATTAGAACTTCCTTGCCTATATATATGTATCTATATTTTTTCTACAAAATGAGCCTGAAGAATAAATATTTTTAGAGAGAGAGTATATATAGTATAATTAGGGCTATATATTTTTAAGAACACACATCTATACTTCACGAGTGATATTCAGGATGGTGTTCTACTTCTGATTAGCTGCTCAGAGACTGCATCAAATCTCTTTGCTGATCAGAACAATGGATTGATGGTTCTTCACTTGCTTGCTTGCTGAGGAAGAAAGGTGACCAGATCGCACTACGAAGGGAACGAAATACTTGCCGAGTATTTTGGTTCTTCCAGCAACCTTTTCGTAAGGATCATAACGTTAGCCGAAAGTTTGCAGCAGTTGGACGTGTTGTCACAATCATAAGCCTGAGGTGTTCCGCATCAGATTCTTGACAGAGTGAAGAGGGGTGTGAGACTGAGACTGAGTTTGTTGTACTTTGTTTCATCATAGTGGATTGGTTTCCTGAGGCTTGCCGCCTCCTTCCGTGGTTTTTCCCGCCTTGGGTTTCCACGTATATCTGATGCATTCTTTTCTTTACTTGCACTTTATTTATTTACTTGCTTTGTTGGATTGCTTAGAATTTTAATTGGACTTAAAATTGAATTAATTAAAAATTAAGCAAAAGAGCAACTGATCCTATTCACCCCCCTCTAGGTTTTAAAATACTTTTTGCAACCGTTTCCGCACCGCGCAACTCACATATACATATGTGATTGATTTTACTACTGTGCACCTGTCACGCCCCGATTCCCGAGGCCCGGAAACCAAGGTGTGAACCCCGTGAGATCACCCTCACACTCTAACCACCACCTGATCATGCAACCTCAATTTCCTATCATTTTTACGAAAATTGGGCATGACCCATTCTAAATAATCAGCTCCTGGCATGATATACCTGCTTTACAATTTATATGGACACTTCTGGGCACGTGTACCCCCAGCATTTATATCTAAACAATAAAAATGGACACTTCTGGGCCCGTGTCCCCCCAATATTTCTACAACATGCATAATACAATCATAATTATACATGCCTCAGTCCTTGAATGTCCGTATTAAATACATACATCGCATGAATAAAATACAACTGAAGGAACCGAATCTACACAAACGCTTTATACATTTAATCCAAATGTAAAGCATCTATCTATCCACTATCCTGGACATACATTAGATTCTAAGGAATCTACTTACTACCTCTGCAACCGGTGCTACCGATCCCCCTAACTGACTTCGAAATCAACAATATCTACAAAACCTGGGAGGGGGTGAGCTCAAAGGCCCAACAAGGTATGTAGAACCATACTATCACCACTGCAGTAGGTCGATCCTCACATATTCTCAAAAATATACGTGCACTTAAATATATCACAATATTTAAGACCATGCTCTACCTAGCATGCATGAACCAACAATGTATATGGCTACTCTAGCACATATGAACATACAAAATCTACTGCACATGATTTATGAAAATCATTTAGAACATGCTTGAAAGCATAAAACATCCAGCACTATTATGTATAAAGAACATATATGTCTGTTTACATAAAACGATGTAAATCAATCATCACGTCCCCTACTCGACAAGTAGCACATCTCAAATGCAATACAGATGCATTTAAACAAAAAAACATGCTTAACAGGTAAGTACGCAAGCATAAAGATATACATCCTCCCTCGGGTCCCACCCGATACCCTAACATGATATTTTTCCAACCATGTGACCTGGGACGCCTCCCACAACCATCTCAAGACTTTGACCTACTCCGCCAACGTCATACTTCTGGGGCAATATTTTGGTTTGCCCATTGGTGATTAGACCATATCAGCACCGTCACCAATTAATTGTCTACTCAAGGTGATTAGACCATATCAGCACCGTCACCGAGTATTGGGTAACTCAAAGTGGTTAGACCATATCAGCACCGCCACTGAGCTTATTTTGACTCAAGATGATTAGACCATATCAGCACCGTCACCGAGTCTTAGATGGTTCAAGGTGGTTAGACCATATCAGCACCGCCAACGAGTATTTACCTACTCCAAGGTGGATAGACCACTGTCACCGAGTATTTACCTACTCCAAGGTGACATAACCACTCCAACGCCCTCACCGTGACCGAGTATTGACCTACTCTGGGTGATTTGCCTACTTTATGCCCACAACCATACCCGAGTATTGACCTACTCTAGATAATTCAACCACACTTCCCCGTTTCCTCACAACGGCCCCATATATGCATTTTGAACATATAATAACTAAACATTTCAATGTTCATGCCTCACAATGCCTAAGCTAGTCAAAAGTACATAGCATGCATTTCATCTTCACAGAAACCCACATATAACCACATATGTGTCATTTCCCTCCTATACATGCAATATGGATGCATATATACATAGCATAATACTTTCATGCTTCAACTCATGCTTATGAATACTAAAAAGAAGTATTTAGCATGCCTCTCATCACATTCCAACACATATAGCACATATATGTTCAAAACCTGCATAATACCTCATATATGCAATACACTCCAACTTTAGCACATTTTTATCATGCTATAACCGATGCACACATTCAATATATATATATATATATATATATAGCTAGCATGCATCCCGTATCCACACTACCACATATAAACACAAATATGTCATATCCTGCATATAAATCACATATGCACGTACACTAGCATAAATACAGTCATGCTCTCATTCAATGCATGTATTCATTACAAGTAACTAACATGCATTCCAATCACAATATATATACACATATATATTACATCACCCACATATGTATCAAGAACATATTAAACACTTAGCACATTTCATGCTTTTCAAATGCTCGCCATAAGTTACATTCATACTTATCATGCATTTCTATCACTGCAACCATATATATATTCGCATATATTTTTAACACCATGCATAAAAACCACATATGCATACAATACAACACATAGCTACACATGCATGTAATTTAGCATACTTTTTACATGATCTCAATCAATATAATACATGCATATCATAATGCAATTAAGCGATTAAATTTAACATGCCATCACTTCCCAAAACCACACCTATGTATATATATATACATATATACATGTATCCCCACATCCCGCACGTATGCAACATCCACCCACATATATATATAAATGCACACATATATATATATAAGCCACCTATGATCAAATTAAGGGACATAAGAAATTTAACCAACATATCAAAAATATTTGTAAGAGATAGAGGCAAGAATCAACTTGCCTTAGGTCCAGCTTTCCAATGAATCCGAGTTTACAAAGCGGTCCATACCAAGTCTGGTCCAGCCCTGCGTCAAGGTCACATGTGAACCCGCTCTCTTCCCTTCCAATTTCCATGATTGGTCCAAGTTATTTGTGCAAGCTCGTGTACAATTCAAGCCCGTAACTAATTTCAGCCCACATCTGAATTAACCCAAATAGCCAATTTCAGCTCACTGTCATGTCCAACCCAACCTATATATGAATGTGTTGAACACACACACTCCATTATATACACTTGCACCAAATTTAACCCAGGAAATCCTCCAATCAAAATAATGTAAATAGGCAGCCCACTGTCCAAGCTGACACCACAAGGCCGCCATTTTTATGGCCAAACAGTCCACAAACCAGCCCATTTTTGTACCACCATGGGCTCCGAAACGGTGAGCAACCCGTGAAGAATCCACAATCTTTGGCGAACCATATCCAAGTGGAACTCATTCGAAAACCAAACCCAAGCTGCAACACCCAAAACCCAGTTGACCCAACACAGATCCGTTCAAAAACCTGCAAGCTTCACCCATGGAAATCTGAAACTCCCATTCGGATCTGCCCCACGAACAAGGGGTGTTCAAGCGAACACCACTCGAACCACCACCACAGCCACCATCAACCGCTGTCACCGACCCGCCGCCAGCGAACCCGACCCGCAAACCCCAGCCGCGAAACCCCCAGTCGCGGCCAGCCACCACCGCCTTCGGCCGCTGCCACCAACCGTGGCTAGCCGTCGAGAGGCCCTCGTCAGGGCTGCCATCGGAGCACCGGAGCTCCTTCCCCTCTCTCAATGTCTCTCGGTCTCCCCCGATCTCTCTCTCTCTTCTCGGTTTCTCCCTCTCTTCTCTCTCCCCGATTCTCTTTCTTCTCTTCTTTTTCTTTTCTTTTCTTTTCTTTCTCTCCTTTTCTTTTTCTTTTCTTTTCTCTTTTTCTTTCTTCTCTTTTCTTCTTTTCCCTTCCCAGCCGAGACCACACTTGGTCTCTTTCTTTTCTTTATTTTGGTCCACATCTTTTGCCTACTTATCCTCCTCCACACAAATATATATATATATATATATATATATATATATTATTTATATATATATACATAATATCACACAATACATGTATTCACATGTATTTTCCCACACTTACCTACATAAATATATAGGTCCCTCTATACTTGTCTATAATTACATATAGACCCACCATGTGCATATATATATATATTCCCATATATATATATATATATATATATATATATATATCTATATCCTCCAACTTCATATAAATATATATATAATTCCATATATATATATTTATAACATATTTTTGAATTTTTATTTATTCGAAAAAAAAAAAATCGGTCTGGTCCAAAATCACCCGGAACCGGTCAAAATTATTCCGGTCCTTACAGCACCTGTGTGAGTGTGAAAGAGAATAGATAGGAAATATTATACCAGAACTAAGCCTTTTTGAATCAGTATAAAAATGACACATAGAAATGGTAGAGCCTCTGTTGATGCCGCGAAGATCATTCACGATTAACGATGTCGATAGACGGCGAACAGAGATTCACTTGAAGAATCGGTGATCCTGAAATAGAACCAAAGATTAAGATGAACTGAATCACTCTGTTACTTCTGGCAATCTGTGAATCCGGCGATGATGGTTCCCCTCAGCTCTCATCGACTTTCTTTCTCTCTCTAAAACCTAGGTCTCATCAACTCTCTTTTTCTTTTATTTTCCTCACCTTGCACACACTCTATTTTTCTCTATTTCAGCTGCCATTAGCTAGATCAGAATAGGTGAGCTTCAAGAATCGATAACATACCTTGAAAATTTCAAGATCTAATTCACCAAAATAAAACATAAGAGAGGTTTAGATGATTCATGTAACACCCCGATCCCCCGACTCCTGGGAAATCAGAGGTTAACCCATCCATTAATCCCAATGGACCTTTTTACCCCCTATAAGGTACCATGCTCTGATACTATTCTGTCATTCCCCGGAATCCGGACTGCTAGGACTCCCCTAGACTAACTCTGAATTTTGAGTGTGAACCCGTTCACTCAACCATATGAAGTATCCAGATACCAATCTCATTTTGATATCAAGTTATGATACCATGTTGTCATGCCCCAATTCCTGACTCCTGGGAACCGAGGGTGAACAGTAGATGTTCCGCCTGGTTCACATCCATAAACCGCTAAGCACCCGAGACCTAACATCCTATGTATTTAGAATTTGAGTATGATACTTAGTCTATTAGAAATAGGGTCTAAAAATACTTATTTTCAAAAAAAACCACACTCAATTCTGATTCTAAACGAACAAGTTATGCCCATTTGAAGTTTGGGGCAATTTTCAGGGTATGCTATAAAAAGTGACTTCGATGCATCGAAGTTTCGATGCATCGAACAAGTATCATCCAAAAATAGCTCTCTGGACTTTTACATTCCAAAATTTTACAGTTTTTTTGATGCATTGAACTGGACACTTCGATGCATCGAACTACCTAAAAGCTGAAACTTTGCAAATGGTCATTTTTGACCTTCTAGGCCATTTCTACCAACATAATTCATTCCAACAACCTCAAAATCATACAAGAAAGGAGTCTACGCCATTCACAAGTCCTAAATCATGCTCATACCCAAATCATACACCAAAATGAGTCATTCTCCCTCATACACATACTTTATTCAAAATGAAAAACATCTACCAACTTCATTAACTCATTAAATGAAACCAATTGCTCTTAACAACCACTACATAAAAAAATCCATTGTCTTATCATATTTAACAAGTTCATAGTCCAAGTATACACACAAGTTACATTTGTCCAAAATATAACTACAACTCAAAGAGAAAGATCTTATGTCACAAGCCAGCATGGATAGCCACAAAATATACAATATTCAAAATGTATCAAAATATTACAAAAGTTTCACTTGGACACTCAAGTCTCATCTTTCATCGATGCCTTATCTGTAAAAGAGTTTAGAATAAAGGGGTGAGCACCACTGTGGCTCAGTAGAGATACCCCAACCCACCTAAGTGCCGACTCGACACGACCTACATGAATGTATGTCACTACATTACATGTATCATCCAACATATAGCATGTTCATTCACAAGCAATGCATATATATATAAGAATGCATTAACACATATCATGCTTCAGAATTTAAAATGAAAGTAATATCACACACTTTTCTTTCTCTCACGGATTCAACCCGATACTCTAACATGATTCTTGACCAACCATGTGACCAAGACACTTCCCACACAATTACGGAATCCAACACCAAGTATTCTCTACTCCGAGGTAATTAGACCACTTCGGAGTCACTGAATATTCTCTACTCTGAGGTGATTAATCCAGAAACACGACCATCATCGAGCACTGTTGCTCCAAGTGAACAAGTTACACAACCACACTTTCCCGTTCTCCTCACAACGGACACACATATGCATTTCAAACATATAAACATCAAGCATTTAGATTTCATGCTTCACAATGCATAAGCTAGTTATAAAGAAACATAACATGCATTTCATATTCATCAATCCATATATATACTTTCCTATATATATAGCAACCTTAGCATAAGCCACATATGCTCATAAATTCACTTAAGCACATTTTAGTCATACTTCACCAATGCACACATTTTTTATACAAGATAGCATGCATTTTAAATCACATGATAACATATAACACAATTATGCTTATTTAACACATTTTCACAAAAGTGCATAAAACCTAACAGATAAGTGTACATGCTCATTTCTCTCACTCATTTACCATTCTTATCATATATAACACCATATACATTGTCATTGCACCTAAGAGACTAAATAGAGTAGAAAACACTCACATTCCAACCCTCTTACAACTCTAAAATATGCAATACACAACCCTAATTCTCACCGTTTCTCTTAAAACCCTAGAATCGACAAGTAAATGAGAATAGTTGAGCTCAAAAAAAATGTTGATAGACTAGGGTTGTGTATTGCATATTTTAGAGTTGTAAGACTGTCAGAGATTCCTAGACAAAAAACTCCAACAAAAGTTAGATAGGAGCATTAGCTGTGGGGAGAGGTATTCTGCTTATCCACTTTTAATATTAAGTGTCAACGCTTATTATTTTTTTATTTTTAATTTATTTATTAAACAAATTATATAAAAATTTTATTGTAAAATTGATTTTATAGATATAGAGTGAAAGAGATGGGGTATCTATATATATATATATATATATATATATATATAGAGAGAGAGAGAGAGAGAGAGAGAGAGGGGACAGATAGAGAGAGAGATTAAAAAAAAATATGTTGACAGTGAGTGAGAGAAAGAAAGAGATCAGTTTTTTTTAATGCAAGACAGTAGTTCATTTACGCCAACTGATTCTTCAAATCTGGATCTGGCGTATCTATATATATATATATATATATATATATAGAGAGAGAGAGAGAGAGAGAGAGAGAGAGAGAGAGAGGGGACAGATAGAGAGAGAGATTAAAAAAAAATATGTTGACAGTGAGTGAGAGAAAGAAAGAGATCAGTTTTTTTTAATGAAAGACAGTAGTTCATTTACGCCAACTGATTCTTCAAATCTGGATCTGGCGTATCAGGTAGCACGTGCCAAGTGAGGCCGGCGTTTTGGCGCATTGCACATGCAACTTTGTTTCTCCATTGTCAATCATAACTGGCCAAGGTCACACCCGATGCTCTAATTTACGCTAGAAAATACGAGTGGGGATCGATTATTGAGTATAGAAATATTTTTGACCAAAAAAAAGCTCCAAGGAAAGTCGAGCAAATTTACTCGAGAAAATAAGAGTTGTGGTGTATTATTGAGTATAGATTTGACAAGACTAGAATGCCATTATTTATTTGTCGTGACATAGTTGTGGACTACAAGCACGCATGGAAAGCTTTTGACACTCTTCGCTATAAAGATGAAACCAACTCCATGAGTATCCTCACGCGCGCGCGCGCACACAAACGGAGAGATGGCAGAGAAGCCTCACGCAGTTTGTATACCATGCCCGTTTCAAGGCCACATAACTCCCATGCTAAAATTAGCAAAACTCCTCCATTGCAAAGGATTTCACATCACCTTTGTCCACACAGAGTTCAACCATCGACGCCTTCTAAAATCCCGAGGCCCGGATTCGTTAGACGGCCTTTCGTCGTTCAGATTCGAAACCATTCCCGACGGCCTTCCTACATCCGATGCCGATGCCACCCAAGACGTGCCGTCCCTACTGGCCTCCACCGATAAAAACTGTTTAGCTCCATTCAGAGACCTCCTTTCAAAACTCAACCACACCTCTTCCTCAAATGTACCACCAGTCACTTGCATTGTTTCGGACACAGCAATGAACTTCACTCTCACAGCTGCTGAAGAACTCGACATTCCTGATGTTCTCTTCTGGACTGCCAGTGCCTGCGGTTTCATGGGTTATATGCAATACCAGACTCTCATCGACAAGGGTTTTACACCAGTCAAAGGTATGACGAATCAAAACCCAACCTCATATCTACAACCATCTATGCAATTTTTGCATGCACATCGTAGGAAAATGCAAAATTTAAAAGCAGCCCTTTTTAATTGACAAGAATTATAATTCTAAATTACCTGATTGTAACATTTTAAAAATGAGCATTGATACACATCATAAAATTATTTCATGAATTTGTATTATAAATAATGTGACAGGTAACAATTTTATATTTATAGGAATCTAAAATTAAATGAGAAATGCTAAACGTCATGAAATTATTTCATGAATTTTATCATGAATGATGTGGCAGGTAACGTGGAGAGTTAGTATTGGTGGAATTCGGTTATAATATCATGGGACTCTGTTTATAGGAAAAATTCCACCAATACTAACTCTCCACGTTACCTGCCACATCATTCATGATACAAATTCATGAAATAACTTCATGACGTGTAGCATTGCTCAAATTAAATAGTGAGATAGTAATGGTGAGATTCTCCCGAGTCAATTTCATGAAATTTAGCATATCCCTTTAAAAATAGAATTAATTGTCTTTTATTTTGAATAATGAGAAACTATAAATGTTTCAAAAACAATATTTAATTTTTTGTATTAATTTTTATATTCAAAGTCACTACAGTACATTTCTACTGCATATATCGTTACCTATTACAACTTTGTATGGTGATAATATTTCATTTTTCTGATGTGAAGGTGTTAGTTTGGAGACAGTTATAGATTGGATACCATGTATGAAAGGTATACGTTTGAAAGATATTCCAAATTTCATTAGAACCGCAGACACAGGTGATGAATTTATGGTGAAATTTAACATAGACGTGGTTAATAGATGTAAGAAAGCATCTGCAATTATCTTCAATACTTTCGAGGATTTGGAGCATGATGTTCTGCAGGCACTTTCGACCATGTTTCCTCCAATTTACACCGTTGGCCCTTTACATTTACTCCACAAGCAGAATATTGATGACAGTAATTTGAAGTTCACAGAATCAAATTTATGGAAAGAAGAGACACAGTGTCTGAAATGGCTCGACTCGAAAGAGCCTAACTCTGTTGTTTACGTGAATTTTGGAAGCATCACTGTCATGACACCCGACCAACTGTGTGAGTTTGCTTGGGGAATTGCTAATAGCAACCAACCCTTTTTGTGGGTAATAAGGCCTGATCTTGTTGCTGGCGATTCGGCTACCCTTCCACTCAAGTTTTTGTCGGAGACCAAAGAAAGGGGACGATTGGTAAATTGGTGCCCACAAGAACAAGTTCTTGGCCACCGGTCCATTGGAGGTTTCTTAACTCACAATGGGTGGAATTCAACTCTTGAAAGCATTAGTTATGGAGTGCCAATGCTCTGTTGGCCATTTTTTGCAGAGCAACAGACCAACTGTTGGTACTGCTGCACTCAATGGGGCATAGGCGTGGAGATAGATAGTGATGTCAAGAGAGATGAAGTTGAGTTTCATGTCAAAGACTTGATGGTTGGAGACAAGGGAAAAGAGATGAAGAAAAAGGCCACGGAGTGGAAGAAATTGGCTGAAGAGGCGACTACTAGTTCAGCTGGGTCATCTTACATGAACCTAGAGAAAATGATAAATCAAGTGCTGCTCTCTCCAAAATATTGTATCAATTAGTTTGCCTTCGAATGTTTGATTTATTTTATGTAGTTCTGTTAATTCTTCTAAGGATGCCTTAGTTGTAATGAACGGATGGTATATGTTTTTTTTTCGTCGTTTGGAGGTCATGTAATAAGACAAACAATTTGAAGTCATTCAATAACAGCTTTGTGAGACCAATATAGATGAGCCAGGACGATCACCATAGCATATAGAAGATAAATCTGTCATACTTGTAAGTCAAATAATTCAAATGTGAGCTTGTTTCATCCGAAATTCATAATGGCACCAACTGTATTATAAATCTTTTCCATATATAAGTTCATTTAAATAATCAATAAAGTTCCAGATTTGGGGGCCTCGGGACCAACCCGTTCTGAAGCTGCAATGTGAGAAAACAATGGCTCAGCCATTCAGTAATCTGTCTTCCATGTGGGGGTAGCCCACATGACTAAATAAAAAGAAAATAAAAAAGGATAAATTAAACTTAGATTTATCAATACAACGCTTGCTTCTCTACAGACTTCTGATGTGAGTGACGACCATTCAACAAAGTTACAAAGTTAGAGTATTAAGTGCATTTACTATTTTGCTCATGAAAGTATATATTTATATTTATAGAATATTGTTGATCCAATAAAAAGACACAAAAGAAAACCCTTTCTTTTTATTCAATTTTCAGAGTAGGCTAAAACAGTTAGGCTTGTAGGATGAAACCAATGATTGTAGCATTATGAATTTGGTTAAAATAATATTTAGGATAAATTTCATCAACACCCCCTGAAATTTGATGTATTATTAGGTGACTAAAACTTCGTAATTTTTTGTCACCAACATCTCATGTTAGAATTTTTAATTTTTTAATAAGTGAAAGTACCTAGTTGCCCCTGATTATTTAAATGAATTTTAATATAAAAACATTAGAATTTGAAAATGACAAAACTGCCCTTCTCTCTCTACCTTCTTCAACCACATAAACCCTAACCACCACCACCACCACCACCGCCGCCGCCGCCACTCTCATCTCCTCCTCCAACCACAGCCGCCACCAACCACAACTACAACCACCACCACCACACTACAAGAAAATAGAGTTTTAACAACTTGTAATTGACAACACACATAACAAGCAAGTTGTGTTAAGTAAATTTTAAGAGTAATATTTCGGGCACCTTTTTAAATGTCAAAATAATTGTTATATTGACGACTTGCAATACATTACTTATTCAATTATCTTTTATCGACTTATAATTTTTAGAACAACAACGCGTATATTATATTGTCAATATTCGGCCAAAAATTCACCAAATCCCTCCAAAAGAAATTTCCCTCGCTTTTAACTGATACACAATTTTTTCCTCTTCTAGCATGTAGGTCTTCCTTTGATCGTTTTCTCTCCTGAAGGTGAACCCTAGGTTTCCCTCTTCTGCACGAACTCTACTTTGGCAAAATAGAAGGTTTCAACCTGTAACCCAGCGTGTGTGTGGGAAATAAGGCCTTCAACCTGTAACAACTCACCGCCGTGTGTGTGTGTGAATTTGTGTTTTCCACCAAACCGATAAATACCCATTGATCGAGTACTTTCGCTCCACCAATACCGAACCGACGAAGACCGTGAAAAGGGACTGAAAAGGGGCTTCTCATATGTTACGACAGTGAGTTCTGCTAACAAAACCTTCCTCTCGGTGGCGAAGTGCTTCTTTCTCCAGGAAGCATGTGCAGTTGAACCAGCAATACAAAAAGTTGGAGTTGGGGGCGATACAAGAAGAAAAGGAAATCAATCAATGACGCTTCAATAGCGAACAGAGCAGGCTAAGGTACGGTGGAGGGTTTTGTGACAGGTATAACACATATTTCTTCTCCTTTTGTGCTGATTTTTACTAAATTTCTTATAGTGGAGAGTTTGGGGAATTTTAAGCTACTTTTTTGTGTCATGTTAGGGCTTGAGAAGAATTACCGTGAAAAAAAGAGTTATAGATCAAATTTGGAGGGTTTCGTGACTGGTATGGCACCTTCTTCTTCTTCTCCTTCTTCAATTTTGATTTTTATTAAACTTTTTGCAATATAATTTCAAACCCTTGTATGAGTACTGATGTCTCATATTTCAGTTGATCAGTATGTTGATAATTTTCTCATTTTTCATTAGAGAAAGAAATACTGATATATACTCTGAAATTGCATTGCATTATATTAATTTTAAACCAAGTTCAATTGTGAAATATTTTCAATTTTGATTTTTATTCCTTCTTCTATTTTGATTTTTATTATACTTGTCGAGTTATTTTTTGTGACTGGGTTGAGTTGTTTGATTCTAAGTTCTTTTTCTCAATTAATAGGAATATATGGTTGTTGATATAGATATAAACATGCACTGCATATTAATTTCTTGAAGGATTCATTAATATTGCCCCGATATACAATATATATGTATCTGCAGTTGTTTTACATTTCATTATAATCACATGGATGATGGGTGGTGTTGGCTTGGCATATAGACTTCAAGTATATTCCTCTATGTGGGAAATGTACATATTTTTGTGCCTCATGTAAGTGGCGATGAAGGTTAGAAAATCAGTATATAATCTTTGATCACCTAAAAATATTGAGGGCATATTTATAGAGTTAATAAAGATCGAATTTCAATTGATTGAGGACCTACCTATTCATTTGTGCATGTTATTTGAAAGTAGATCGAACCAGAAGAACTTGATTATTATCTGACCAGTCACGCCGGTTAGGGATTCCTTAGTTTCTTATCTAAATATAAATTTGGTAGTTAGAATATAAGATTAATAACTACTTGTAGATTCCTAATTGCACATTGGTTGCGTTCCCTTTTGGTGCTCTTGCATAATTGGTAAAAACAGGAATTATTTATAGATTTTATCATCTTGTAGATTTTAAAATAGTTCATGTCCATTGATTAGCTTTTCTTCCAACATTGCTGGTGTCCATTTCTAGATCACTTGAAATTTCATCTTCATAGTACCAAGGAAGTTTCTCCCCTCCACATGATATCCACAATCATATACTTTGACAAGGGTGCAAGGCTTTTTTTTTTTTTTTGAAAGATAAGCGGGTCAATAATATTCAACCAAAACAGGGCAAAGACATACAGCCTACGAGGGGCATACCCCAAGGATCAAAATAAAAATAAACAGTAAGTGAAAACCCCAAACCCACCACAAGAGCAGGAACCACCCACAAAGATCAACATCTAGCAAAACACAAAACAAAATGAAAGAACATCTGTGATCATACTGTTTGAAAAACCAAACAGATGCCATATGCCTAGTAGCAAAAACAGGGAAGTTATTCCAACAACTAATAATCCAACAGCAACCAATCCACCCCACAATGATCAAAGCTTCCACATCAACAAAACCCAACGTCCTCATGTCACCCATATTGATGCTGGCAGATCCCATTCCTGTTGCAGCCAAGTATGTATGGTACTTTTTTTATATCTTGATATTGAGATAAATTTATACCTGACTGTATTAATGACTTCTTTTGAAATAGCGACTTCATCCCTGTAGTCTTCACTATACACTCTCTTGTTCCTCTCCCTCCAAACTTCATAGATAGTTGCAGCAAAAGCCAACCTGTTTATATTGGTAGTTAAGGAGTCCCCTTTTCACACCAGTGCAGCCCAATGAGTCATTTCATCTCACCCATCAGGCCATTTCAGATGGCATTTAGTCACAATACGCTTCCAGATCCTGTGAGTAAAACTGCATTTAAAGAAAAGATGGTCCCTGTCTTCAATAATACTTCTGCAGAAAACACATGCTCCAGTTTGCACAATACCAACTTGAAGCATTCAATATTGAGTCCACAATCTATCTTGGACAGCTAACCAGAGGATTAAAGCATGCTTAGGAACAGCATTCTTAAACCAAAAAAAAATCATTCCAAGATACCTTATCTTTTCTATATCGCAGGAAATCCCATGTGGATTTAATTAAAATTTACCTTTTCTCGGCACCCAATCCAGTCTATCCACTTCAGAGGGATTAGGCTTAAATGTTTCTGGAATGCTAGCTCTAAGATTCATCCACTCCGTGGTATTTGTAAGGGGCGAGTGCCATTCATTCCCTTGAATCACAGCAACAACAGTAGCATCATGCCTCAAACCAGAATCTGTTATAATTCTCTTATGGTAGTTCAACACAATAGGACTAGTAGGAAGCAATTGTCAAACCACAAGGAAGTTAAAGTACCATTATCAATTTTATAAGAAACAGCAGGTATGAATTTGTCTCTTATCTTCAAGATCCTTTTCCAAGCCCATGAGCAATCTGTAGGAATTTTAAGACTCCAAAAATTCCTATTTTTTACAAGATGAGTTTTCACCCAAACTGCCCATATTGGTCACTGCCAGATTTTGGCTGCAGGAGCATCAAAACCAAATTATTGGGTGACTGAGAATGATATTAACTCAGACGTAGCTCTGGAGGTGTTCCCTATTAATAGCAAGGGGAGAAAGTACTTGATAGATGGTGTTGAACACTAAAAACTGAGAGTCTTTAGAGAATTTTGTAGTTCTCTTTATATGAGTCTTGAAAATGCAGAAACCTTCACTCAACCGAGCCTAGTATGACCATTCATTGAGCCAATTTTCTCACTTTCAGAAACCAAAAAAACATGAAACATATAATTGAGAAGTTTATTTTATTTTCTTCATTTCTTCTAATTTCTCATCAACCAGACAAATAAACTATTGAAAAAAGGAAAAGTTTCTATTTGAACTTGTATGTGCTGTAGAGGCATGGTGGGAATCTATCATCTGTTTAAGCTTGAGAAAAAAATGAGAGAATCTACCATCTTTTCCTTTTCCTTTGCATTTATTTTTTCTTTCACTTTCCCTCACTATATTTGCCACCCAAAAAGAGCCTACAACAGGTTGTTGCTTACAATCTGCAGAATTAATATTTTTTCTGTCAATCGCTTGGCCTTGGTTAAGTTCTCTACAGCAACAGAACCTGCAATATACATCCTTACCCAAAAAAGAAAAAGAAAAAGAAAAGGTATACATCTACTGAACCATTACCATCTCTTTTGTGTGCGCCCACTGTTTAAGGATCGTATCAGTCCTACCTGCACATAAAACCGTACCTATGATTTTAATCTCACTATATAAACAAAATCTTAGTTTTGAATCAAAAGAAAAGAACCCCATACTGTAGCACCTTCTACCTCGATGTATAATAAGAACCACATTGGTGCTATAAAATATAACTGGACCATCTATCAACAATAATTCACCTGTTTCAGTTCTACTGTGAAAATGGCAGCATCACCCAGATACCTGGATGTTGTGAGCTATGTTCGCTTTACCTACAAAAAATAGAAACATCATGGCCATACAACTCCCAAACGAATCATGCAACAAAGCCTAATAATTCAGTTATTTGGTATTGACTGATGCAACTCCAAACTCTGGTGAAAGAACTAGAATAGATAATTACTCTTCCTACCCAACCTTATCTTCAAGGAAGCAAAAATCCACAATGCTCAAAAACATACATCCAATTACAATCTGCTATAGACAGAATCAGAGCTGCCTTCATGGTGGTTAATTAACTATATGGCAAAAGATTAATATCAATATAACTACTTCAAGGACGGTTTAGAAGCTATCCCCATCCATGTCTCATCATTTGACCAAACAACAAAGGTTGGTCTGAACAGGAAAAATACTTGTGTGCTAAAAAAGGCTTGCATTTCTATTAGTCGTATACACAAGGTAATTGAACAGATAAAAGGGTACTCAGATCAAATGTTTATGTGGTCCATATAGGTAAGACATCTGACAACTTACATCCAGGACTTTATACAAGCCTAATGTCCACCACACAAGTTGTCATAGTCCTGCTTTAACACAAGTCAACCTTTCAGGAACATTTTTCTAAACTCATCATTGGACTTTGGCTTCAGGTCTCCCCCTTCTGCGTTTTCATCGTCAGCACAAAGGCTTATTCAGATTTTTTTGTATCAGGATTTCCTTTATTTATTTATTTTTTGTTCCTTTTGTACCTTGTTGAAAGATGGGCAAGGAGTGGTTAATGATACACAATATTTTACGTAAGATAGGTTGAATTACTTCATATTTATTTTAAAATTATTGTAGCAGAATTATTGCTTTAGAATTTCAACTTGTTGCTTTGCTGGTGTATTTTTTATCACATGCTTAATTCCAATGATGGCAACTGGGAGATTTGGCAGCATTTTTTGACTATCCTGGGAGATCATATGCTTTGTATTAGTGTATTGATCTTGTTTTTTCACCATTCTTCTTATGTGGATTTATTGTATTAGTGTATTGATCATTTGTTTTTTCACCATGGGAGTGGTTATGATATAGCAAGATGATTCGGCAGATTTTTGAATGCCACAATGATAATAGTGTTGTTAACAGTTATCATTCTAAAATTGGCAGTTTGTTGTCTTTCATGATAAGTGTCCAAGACGTCCCTTCATTTTTTTTCCCTAAAAGAAAGCTTCGACACCTAACTCCTATAATGAAAATTTTAGGTGTTTCCCTTGAAAATTGATAACAAGTTTGAAACTCTTCTCTAGTTTGTGTAACACGAGTACTTCTTAACTAGTGATTTGAGTCTTCTCAAATGATCACTCTTGTATTTCCTGGCTTTACATTATAATTGAGACTAATAAATGGATTCGAGTGTATTGGGAAAGAAAAATTGTGAACATTACATAAAAAAATAGAAGAGATTCATAGATGATTGGGACTTAGTACTAAGGGCAATACTGAAAAAAAATTCAAATTTGAACTTATTTGAAAATAAATTTCAAAAATAGGACTTGATTGTCCTAATGAAATTTTTAAAGGACTTAGTTATCTTTGAGGTGGAAAAGTAGGACTTGGTTGTAATTTTTCCTAAATAATCTTCTCAATCTTCTACACATTTATTTCATCAAATATTTCATTCAGGTGACAATTATTTTATTTTTATTTTTTGTTCTTAGAGCTTGTCACATTTCTATTATTTATTTTGGCTATATCTATTTAATCTTTTTACTTATCTGAGTAGTCTACCTTGGCTTCATGGGTGACTAATGTATTTTATTGACAAAATTGTATGCATAGAATGAAACAACACCCCCCCAGTAATGATATATACCAAACCCCTGACCATGCCAACACTATTCACTGTAGTTGCTTTTTGTTCTTTTTGCCCTCAAGGATTGTAAAAATTCTGTGAAGTTTGAACATATCTAGCAATCTAGTTATGTACCAGGTTAACAAATTGATGATTATAACATACCAGGTTATGTAAAAGTTTGAACATATCTAGCAATCAAGGAAAGATCGAACAATGGATAAAGACTGGATTCACTTTAACAGGTCAACTTTAACTAAAGAATTATATACATAATTTTTAGACATTGTGCATTCGTTATTGGAACATATAAAAGTTTGAGTTTTTATTTGGAGAGTTTCTGAGAATTATTTGAATGGAGCACGAAAATTTATCGATATGGCAAAAGCTAATGCAGGGAATCCAGATAAGATAATATGTCCTTGCAAACGTTGTGCAAATGGATGTCACCAATACTGTGATACAGTTTATGAGCACTTGGTGATAAATGGAATGGATCCTTCATACACTGTGTGGGTTCTTCACGGGGAAGATCCAATTTCATTTGTGCAACAAGATGGTGATACTAATGATGATGCGTATGATGATGTGGAAATGTCAGATATGTATAGGATGTATAGGGATGTGTATTTTGATGGTGAAAATGATGATGTCGTGGAGCCTACTTATGAAACAAGAGAAACTGAGTTCATAAAGTCATTAGAACTTGCTAAAACTCCTTTATATCCTAAGTGCACAAGCTATACAGTGATGTCTGCAATTGTTTCACTATATAAGCACAAAGCTACACATAATCTATCTGATAGTGGTTTTGACGAACTTCTTGAAATTATTCGTGGTATGCTTCCACAAGATAACAAACTTTCCGAGAATGTTTATGAAGTGAAGAAATTATTTAAGGTATTTGATTTGGGGTATGAGAAAATACACACATGTATTAATGATTGTTGTTTGTTTAGAAATGAAAAAGCGCATATGGATACATGCCCCAAATGTGGGCAGTTGCATTGGAAAGTCAATGAACGCACTAAAAAGATTCAAAAGAATGTTCCGGTCAAGGTCTTGCGGTACTTTCCGATAATTCCAAGATTTAGGAGAATGTTTAGGTCAATTGAAATGGCAGAGCAACTACGATGGCATTCACATAACAAAAGTCAAGATAAAAAGATGAGACATCCAGTTGATTCTCTTGCATGGGAAACAATAGATAGAAAGTGGCCCGATTTCGCATCAGATCCACGGAATTTAAGACTTGGACTATCTACAGATGGTGTTAATCCATTTGGTGATCTTAGCTCCAGATACAGTTGTTGGCCGGTGATTTTAGTTGTATACAATATCCCCCCATTGTTATGCATGTCTAAAGAGGGAATGATGTTAACATTACTAATTTCGGGGCCGAAGCAACCAGGAAATGACATAGATGTGTACTTAGAACCTCTTATAGATGATTTGAAGAAGTTGTGGTGTGACGGTGTAGACATGTATGATGCATTTAGTAAGTCATTATTTAATTTGAGGGTAGTGATGATGTGGACAATAAATGATTATCCAGCTTTAGGAAACGTATCTGGTCAAACAACAAAAGGTGAATTGGCTTGTACGGTTTGTTGTCGTGACACATATTCACGATGGTTGACAAGTAGTCAAAAATTTTGCTTCACAGGCCATCGAAGATTTCTTCCACACAATCACCCATTCAGAAAGAAAAAAGCTTGGTTTGATGGAAATGAGGAACATGGGGGGAGACCAAAACTATTGTCTGGTTTAGAAGTTTTTCATATTATCAAGGACTTTAAGAATGATTGGGGAAAGAGTAAAGGTACAACGAACTTATCAAAAAGAAAAAGGAAGAATGAAGAAAGGAGAAAGAAACCTTCGACTTGGCCATGGAAGAAAAAATCCATATTTTTTGAGTTGCCATATTGGGAGGTTAGTGATTTCTTATAGAAAATGAAATTTGATATTTTGAAAATTGTTTCAGTTTATTTAATTAACTAAAGTGCCACCTATATGAACTAATAAAATTATACTTTTTTTCCTATACTAGGTATTGCTTGTGCGGCATAATTTAGATGTAATGCACATTGAAAAGAATGTGTGTGAGAGTATAGTCGGTACTCTTTTGAATGTGAAGGGAAAATCAAAGGACGGACTCAAGTCTCGTATGGATTTGAAGGAAATGGGCATTAGGAATGAATTGCATCCAAGTCCATCTGAGAAGAAAACTTACTTGCCACCAGCACCACATACATTATCTAAGGTGGAGAAGAAAATTTTTTGCAAGAGGTTACAAGAAATAAAACTTCCAGATGGTTATGGTTCCAACATTGGAAAGTGCGTACAGATAAATGAATGCAAAATTATAGGCCTAAAGTCACATGATTGTCACATCTTAATGCAACAATTGTTACCAGTTGCATTACGTGGAATGCTACCCAAGGGTCCAAGGAATGCCATTTTTCGACTCTCTGCATATTTTAATGAAATATGTCAAAGAGTGGTTGATAGAAACTCATTGGAAAGACTAGAAAATGATATTGCCGAGACTTTGTGCATGTTTGAAAGGTTCTTTCCTCCATCCTTCTTTGACATTATGGTTCACTTAACCATTCACATCTCACGAGAAACTCTTATATGTGGACCTGTACAATTTCATTGGATGTACCCCTTCGAGAGGTATTTATCTATCTTTATTTTTGACTTTTGTCGTCATTTAGGTTTTATGGTTTAAATTTCAATAATTCTTTTACTTTAGGAATATGAAGGTTTTGAAAGGTTATGTTAGGAATCGAGCAAGACCTGAAGGATGCATAGCAGAAATGTATATGGCCGAAGAGTGCATTAGCTTTTGTAGTGAATACATAAAACAAGCAGCTGATGTAGGTGTTCGACCCACTCGAAATGAAGAATTTGAAGATGAAACTATAATAGAAGGGTGTCCAATTTTGAAAGGAATTGTAAAAACAATGTCTACTGAAATGTTGGACATTGCTCATCGTTATGTTCTGTTCAATCATGTAGAAGTGGAACCTTATATAGAGTAAGTGCAATATAAAAATATTTATTATTATTTATTTAACAAAATTGATTCTAATGTAATTTTACACCAGAATGCATTTGAAGGAGCTAAAGCTTCAGGACAACCGTCTTGCAAGGAATCAAAATGCATTACAAAAGAGGCATATGGAGACTTTCTGTGCATGGTTTGCTAATGAAGTCACAAAGAATGTAACGAATGTGTCGAATACACTGAAGTGGCTTGGATATGGTCCTAGAGTGAATGTAATTTCACATTCAGGATACATTATCAATGGACTTCGATTTCACACAAAGGAAATTGATAGAACCACACAAAATAGTGGTGTTGCTGTTGAAGCACAAACCATATGTCGATCTAGTGCAAGAGATACAAGTCAAGTAGTTGGAAAAATAACTTACTATGGGGTTATAAGGGATATAATTTTGTTAGACTACCATGACTTTAAAATTCCAATATTTCATTGTGATTGGGCAAATATCAGGAATGGGATCAAAATCGAAGATGGACTTACATTGGTCATCCTTCATGAAGGTCAAAGTCAATTTGAAAGGGATCCCTTCATTCTTGCATCACAAGTGAATCAAGTATTCTATTCTAGGGATAGTGAAACATCAAATTGGTATGTTGTACTCAAAGCACCACCAAGAGGTTCACAAGAGCTTCAGACTTTTGAAGACAATACTTTTTCACTCTCAACACCATTAGATACATCGAGACTTGACTACAATGTTGGCGATGAGGATGAATCCTATGTACGATTGGATTGTGAGGGCATGACAGTGTAGGTTCACAAGAACTTGAAGTTGTTACTAATAAATTTTGTTTATTGTACTCAGTTGTAGATTTTTGCTACAAGTTAATTAGAAAAAATAATTAAAAGCTAAATTTATTCTTTATGTTGTTCTAAACTAGAAAATTATTTTGTGTTTTACCCTATTTTATTACTTGGTTTTCCCTTGTATTATTTGTTAGTAAGTGGTTATTTGAAGACTGAACTCTACTTATCTTTTTTGGAAATTAGTTTCTTTTGTACCTTTGTTTTATTTTCTACCTTGAAAATTGCTATATTCAACATCTCCCTTAATGAAAATAATATGTTACTGATGCATTATATTCTTCCAAGTCTTTACACTAATTTTATTTATTTATTTGTACAGAAAATCCAACAATTAGCAGGGTAGGATCTCAAGTTCTTTTGTATAAGAATCAAAGGAGGCATCACTATGACTTTCCAAGCTGGTAAAAGACAACGAAAGGAGCGTGTATCTGATATTGCTATAATAGCACGTCAAGGAAATCAACCACTACAAATATCTGAGAGGGGGTCTAATTCCCCGAGCACACCATTGGGTGAACAAATAAGAGGAGTTGGTGGTGTTTCACCTGACATTGCTATAGGTGGTAGTCCTCATCCCAATGAGACCACAATGGAGTCACGTAAAAGAAAGGGTAGAGGCAAGCGAAATTGGAGAACATTGGAAAAGGTAGGACAACACCAATTGAGATCATATTTGATGAATATGGGGCACCAATAGGGGAAGAAGCTCCACAATTTCAGTCTGGTTTAGGGGTGATCGGAAGGGAGGTTGTGCCAATCACTCTACATTATTGGTTAGACGTGACTGATGATATGAAAGATCGTATGTGGACTCTTATAAAGGTATTGAATCATTCTTGATTTGTTAACTGCAATTAGCATCTCTGTCAGCTTATGTGCCTTAAATATGAATGAATCTGATCTATTTGAGTTCATTTCCTTACTGTGACTGGGTTGTAATGTTTATGTTGAGCTCTATTATGTTAAAGCATGCATATTGAAGTGGGTAAAACTCTATTTTGTGCTTAAATCATATCTACAACTTGTTTTCCCATATTATGTTTTGATTTGAGCTAGGAATGTTCATTTATGAGATGAATAGATCATTTAAAGTCTACTGGTACTTGTATTTGATTTGAGCTAGCTCCCTCTAAGTTATTTGAGCATGCACTATATTAGATTTTGAATATGCTATAAGAAAGAATTGGTGACATATAAATAAACTGAAGCATCTTATTTGTTTGTTTAACACAGCAAAAATTTGTGGTTCCTGATTGTTATAAGAAAGAGATACTCCAATCCATGGATAAAAAATGGCGCGACCATAAATCAAAAGAGACAAAAAAAATACGAGAATTGAGAAAAAATGCTGGATTTTCACGTGCGATTGCCCTCCTGAAGCCTGCTAATGTTAAATCAATGGACGAGTGGCAAAATTTGTACAATATATATGTTCTGAAGAGTTTGAAGTACGTGTATAATTGAGTAGAAACTTAATTCCACTTCACTTTGATATACAAATATTAACTTGATTGTTTTATAGGCGATAAGTGAAAAATTTCAACAAATGCGAGCAAAGCACACGATGCCTCACACAACGAGTCGCAAGAGTTTTGCTCGCGTAAGAGAAAAAATGGTAAGACTAATTTATTCAATGGCTTCGAGTTCTTTTTGGATTAATCAGTTAGTTGTAGACATAATGCAACTTGAATTGCTTAACTTTCAATATATATTAGATGTTTGCCATTTTTATTTTGCAGAGAAGAGAGAGTGATACACCCGATGAGATATCAAGGGTAGATGTTTGGATCAAAGCACACGAAAGGAAGGATGGCAGACCCATAAATGAGAAAGCCAATGACAAAATTGTAACAAACTTTTCCTACATCCTTAACTTTTCCAATTATACTTACTAGCTACATAATTATGTTTTTCTTACCTATATAATTTCAGGTGGAAATGAGAGAGTATGAACTTATAAATCCAAACACTGGGTCAATTGAAGATGATGCAGTGAGACACGCATTTGGTCCAGAGCGTCGAGGACGGATTAGAGGAATGGGGTTCGGAGTTACCCAGTCAAAGCTTAAGCAACAAGGACAACTGAAAGAACAAACAAAAAGACACGAGGTTCATATGAAAGAAATTAATGAACTGAAAGAACAAACAAAAAGAAACGAGGCTCAAATGGAAACTTTGAAGGCAGAAATGATGCTTGAAATGAATCAGCTGCGTTTGGCAATGGTAAGTTTATAATAAATGATTAAATTCTGATTTTTGTTTTAACATATTCTTATACCTTCGTCCAAACAGCTCCATAAACTAGGAGAGGTACTTCTTGAATTCTCTATCTAGTTTCTTCAATAGTCACTGTTAGCTCTCAACATTTCTATTGCTGTCATTTTGCATTAACTATATGTTTCAATCTCAAGCTTTTGCTTCAAAATACCATATCTTTACTAAATTTATTTGAGAACTACAAACGATGATAGTACAGGAAAATATGCTATTCTATGAAGCGTGGATACTTCTATAAGAAGAATTAGCCTACACGATACTCCTCAGCTCTGAAGCACAAATAGGTTGAATGAGATAATTTAACTAGAGATAATCTTTTTTCCATATATAGAACTATTCCCTTCTATAAATACAAATTTCTCTAAAACCAGCACAAATAAAAATCATAAAAAGAAGCCCAGAAATATACACTATGCAATCACATAATGGAACAATTGGGGTCATAAGAGTCCCTACATTCGTATACGATTGGGTAAGGCGTAGGAAGGTAAGAGGTCCAAGTCCAGGGAGGCTGCACAGTGGCCTCACTTTTTTTCACTCTCTCTTTCTTGTGCTCAACTGCACTCATGCTTACCAGCTCCTCACACCCCATGTTCTTTCTCAGCGTTGTCATGAGCACAACTGCATCCACCCCAACTCCGGTTACCGCTAGCTCATCATGCATGGGTTGTTCTAAGGGTATCTCCACCTTAGGAACAACATTTTCGTGGAAACGAGCAAGGTGTCTGCCATCAAAACCTGCTCCAGGTTCGTGCTCTACTTGTCCAGCCATACCAGCCTTAATGGCCGCGGTAACCTTCCTCTGTAACTTGAATATCCCAACACGCTTTGAAACAACATAAAGAACAGCAATGGAGAATAAGAGAAAACCAGCAGCGAGTATCACCCTGCCTAGAAAAAAAATTCACTCTGAGACTTGCAAATAGAAGTCGTGTCAATGAAAAAACAATTTGGTTTCTTGGATACCTGTCAAGGACATCTTGACGTTGCATTGTGGAGAGTAGGTTCCTGGTTTGCATCAGCAATGAGCGGTGCCCCTTGTACTCACCTTCAGCCTTCCATAATAATCCTGTTGATTCTCTACAAAATCCAATGCATTCATTGTTTAGTCATGGCTCATGTGGTAATTAAAGACTTAAAAGTTGAGCATTACTTTCCACAGAACATAAACAACTCTAAAAATAAGAAACACTTAAATTGATTCATCTTAATTGTGTAAAAATTCATGAACCCAGCTGACCAAGTTCATATTTAAATACACTAAGCTAGTATGGCCAGAATGCTCCTGCTAGATTGCAAAATCAGCATTGAAGGAAGATTCTTCGAGATGCATTTGAGCTGACTCATTTTTTCCCACCACTAGACAAGCCAGCTGACTCATCCGGTTACTGCTAGCTCATTCTTGTCCTTGTCCTGCCCCTGTAAAGTTGCTGACTCCACTCCAGCACAACATACATACATATACATATAAACATTAGACACAATTAATTCTCCAAAACAACAACTTTCATCAAGCTACATGATTATATTGAAATCAAAATTTTAAAATTAATATATACATATGTTACTCAGCTTTCTATTTTTCATACCAAGTGGACAATTTTCTGATTTGACTGTACAGTTAAATAATAATAAAAAAAAAAGAGCCAATTTGATTTTTTTTCTTAGGTAATTAAATACACTCAAGCACTTCATGAGTGACCACTATAGGCTTGGAACTCTCATTTCCTGAAGAGAGGTTATACTATTTGGACTAATATTTTTTTTTTTCCTTGGTTTTTTGAAATTTGTTTTTCGTTTTCATAATTATTCAAATATAATGGTGGGTTGTGAATTGTGATTCTGAGAGCCAAGTCAGTCTGACTTTCTTACAGAGAGATGACTGGAGGCTGTACTTTTTATAGTCATTGTTATTCACCTCAGATGATCTAATCTGTTGAAGAAAATATATAGCTCTGATATACAAACATTTCTTATTTGTTATCAATTTAGTGTCACACCTCATAAAACCTATATATATACTGTTCTTTAAGGACCCCTTATTCATGCTAAGGTTGAGATTCATATTACTACAACTTCTGGCTGTGATGCCCACTTTTGACCTGGTTTTAACTTAATTTGAGGTGTTTTCTCTAAAAGGAGATCAATTTTTTCAAACATATAATACAAAAAGGTGTATTTACACACCCTTGCACATTTATCTTCATATTGCTTAATATGTAGTGAATGAGTTCTAACAGAAGAAAATTATTTTTATGGGAAGCGAAGTCTAAAATTCAGAAAACACAGCATTCAAATTTAAGGAGATGTTCTATTCTTCAGGCAATGGCATCTTCTGAATCTTCTCGATGAAGTTGAGCATTTTGTCATAGCCTTCCCTATCTGTTCAAGTGCAAGTAAAAGAAAATAGAAAATTGGAACATTATATGAGTTCAATGTCAAATTTCAATACATTGGAACTAAGCAGAAGGATAGATAGTTTTTGATACACATACACATGTATGCATATGTATATGTATAATTACATCAAACCCTCTCCAAACCCTGCAGTGGCGGGAGCCTCGTGCATTGGACTAGCCTTTTTTTTTATTATTTTATAATTGTATACATGTATATTTTTGTATAATCAAGAGATTTAATGGCACTAACCTAGTCTTGGTACTGTGTGCCCCTTGGGGTGATGAATCACTAGGGGGTTTGGAGCAGCTCTTGAATGTGTTGTTATGAATGACAATATTGTGCAAGACAGTCCTCTCATTTTGAGACAAAAATAGGACCTTGCTTAATTTGGGAAGTTATGGTCTAATTGTTGTCAAGATTGATGAATATCATCTTATATATGGGAATGATCTTTTATTTTATCTTCTCTTTTACATTTCAAATTACAACCTCTTGATTGTTTTGTTTTAATTGATTTAGTAAAGTTGTTTTGAAACTTATAGTTTTGTTATTTGTTTTCATGATTCATAGTATGGTAATGCA